>VDFB02000008.1:358735391-358797179 GCA_007258455.2 Sequoia sempervirens
AAAATCTATTCACTATGAGTAGACAATAAAAAAAACCCAAAAATATTTTAATGCAAAGAACAAAACCCAAAAAAAAATTTGGTCTAGAAAGCAGAAGATGAAAAAATGAATTTTATTTAACCTTCAACCTGTAGAAAAAATGATGTGTGATACTTTTTGGAAAACAATTTTTTATAGATCTATTCAAGGTATGCAAAATCTAATTGATACCCAAATAGCATTTTGACCTTGGGAATAAAACCCAAAAATCATTTTTCTTACCAATGAGTGGAAGCTAGATTTTTGAAGCAAAAATAAAAAAAAAGATCCAATAAAATAGTTCAATGGCAAGGTTATCAAGACCCCAACTCACACTCAACAAAAATTTCATGCCAAGATTGGTCCCTTAGATTTGAGAAGAAGTCTATATCACTAAAGCTTTGATACCATGTAAGATTTTATGGTGAACTCCTAAAACACCCTAGGATCACCTGTAAGACAAAATAACTTCCACAAAGGAGAAATGGCAAAAATATCTTTCTATGATTAATGATGTAAGAATTCCAAAATAAATATGGAAATGTACATATGATGCCTTCCTTATATAGACAAGGCGAGGAATAGGAGTAAATGAGGTCATGAAAAGTGTGTTAATCCTATCACATGAGATAACTAAGTCACAAAAACCTAGGATAAGATAAGTTCTAGAAAGACAACTCATCCTTCTAAAAGAAATCTTAGACCCTAAGTAAACTTAATATGTGAATATGTCCCCTAAGTCCCTAGTGAATGAATTAACTAGGTACAAGAAATTTGTTCACAACAACATGAGGAATGGATGTCCTCTTCTTTCCTAGGTCAGAATTTTTCCTTCAATTTGAGGAATCACTGCCCCTTTATGCATAAAACCTTCATTTGAAAGGGTTTCCCATCTTATGAGTATTAAGATTGTCATGTGGAACTTTTCTCAACTACCCCCCTTGCAAAGTGATTTCCATGAAAACCTTAATATAAGACCATTGTAATGGTTGTCCATCAAATGCTCATTCGAATATTATTTCTCCATGAGAAACTTTGAATCTACCTTTTTGATTGGATTTCCATATTACACATTTTATCCTTGTTGTCCTCTTTGATTCATGGCTATCATACCTTTCATATTTGATCTTGCAATCCTCTTTTAAGCCAAGGTCTTCATTACTCCATCCTTTGCAAAGTGGTTTTCTTAAATCTCATTGTTTCACTCTTGCATGACATGTATTTAGGACTGCCTTCTTTTGACTTATTCATGCTTATGGTCTTGTGCATGATGGTTGTTTCCTTTTTATTTTTATACCAACCTTAGACCATTGATCTCTTGCTCAATCATTAAAGTTGTCACTAGGGTTTCAAAACCTTTTCAAAAATTTGGTGAGCTCAAAACATCTTCAATCATGTTTTGATTGTGGTTTACTTGCAACCTACCCTAGATGAGCTACATTAAGGTAGTATGGTTGTATGTTGAGCTCAACCCTTGAGGGAGCCCCATTTTTCTCCACACACAACCAACTTTGAGCAATTTTTTTTTTCATTATTATGATTTGTAAACAACTAAGGGTGTAGGTTAGGGTTTTGACACATTTTTTACTTTCCTTTGTGATTTTCCTTTCTTGAACTTTCTCATAAAAAATAATAAAAAAAATATTAAAAAGAAAACTGATGTGTATGTATTCAAGAGTGTTGAATGAAAGATTAAATGCAAAAAATAAGTTATTTTTAGTGCACTTGTTAATGGAATCCATATCTTCACTTTTGCATGGCTAGGCGTGCTTGGAAAGGCTCATAATTTGCTATAGATCCTTGTTTTCTACTCTTCATGGTGAAAAATCACTTGAAACCTCCTCAAACTCCATGCAAGCTACTCCCAACTCCAGTTCTAGTAGTAAAAACAAGCCCTAGCTTCTTTTCATGTGATGTTTTTTCATTTTCCTCTATTTTTTAGTGCCCAACAAGGAGTCTTCTATTTTCTTTTTTTCATGAAACTTAAGCTTTTTCTCTTATTATTATTTTTAGCATGAGTTTTCCTTTTTCCTTTTTATTTTATTTTATTAAATCTCTTTGTATTTGGTGTGGGAACTTTAGTTTGTCTTATTAAAATGTCATGGAAATTTTATATTGAGGAAAAATGTTAAATTTTAAATAAAAACCTTAACAAGATTTTATAATGGAAACAACAATATCACTTTATTTGATTTTCAATTAAAACCAAAATATCATTTAAATGAGCTATTTAAATAATATTAATGACTTTAAATTTCTTTTGTTGGACTTCAAAAACTAAGACCCAAGAAAATATTTAAATGAGATATTTAAATAATGTCAAAGATAAAAAATGGACTACAATAATCATAATATAAATTTAGAATTAACATCTAAATCAATACAATAAGTTCTATAAGTTATTTAAACTATTAATTCAATTAAAATTTATTTGAATTACCTCAACCCTTTGTGGTTGGTATGAGAATTGTTCTGTGAAAGACAATCCCTTAGGATGATCAAGTGTTCTAATATAATATATTAGAAAAGGTGCCACCTCATTCACATTTGGAGAACACTAAAAAGTTAAAATAAGATCAAGACATAAATTAATATATTTAATTACTCATAAAATTGTATAAATACAATAAAAAAGTTAGACATGTAGAAAAATTATATTGTCAAGTCTATGTCAAATTTAATGGCCAAAAGAGTACCATGCTAAACATCTCTAAGTTCCTCCTCTCTAATCAACTATTATCCCACTTAAATATATGTAGATTAGTACTCATATTTGTTATATTAATTATAATAAAATGTACTATGAAATAAATTTAAGTTTTACTTGTATGTAGGATTGACCTTGCACATATTCTCTAACCCTTGATGGCTCTTTTTATGTTCTTGCCTTTGATGCCTCCTCACATGTTTCATACCATGCTAGCTCATATACTCTAGGTGTCATATGATGGATATTGTATTATGTGTTTAGGGGTGGCTCACTAGTCTCTTCAAGAGGAACGAAACACAAATAATTTCACATAGTCCAACAATGAGGAATATGAATATGTGTAGATGAGAAGGGTCCACCAACATCAATTGATCAAATAGGAGTATCAATCTCATGTGGATGTGCAAATTAAGAAGTCTATGTTATCAAATGGCTAGTCAAAGGGTGTATGACATGGTGGCTATGAATTTTTGTATCTGTAACAATGTTTGGGTGTGTTATTGGAAGTGGAGAAGGAATTGGAGGAGGGGGAATAAATAGACCTTACACTATTTACATTTCCCTAGGTCTCCATTGAGGCATTCCTCTACCTACTCCTTACGAATATCTAAAGTAAAAAAGGTTCATATGATGACCTAAAAAAAACTCCACACATAGTTTGTAGATGAAATATAGAGGGACATCAAGATTGTTGTTGGGTGATTTATCAAGAAACATCCACCAATGATCCAAAAAAGTTCTTTTCATACTCTCAAGTGAGCAACATTTGATGAAAAAATAGGTTATAGGTAATCTAGTTTTAGGATTCACAAAATGTTTTGCTAATTAGGCTTTGATTATGTATGTAAAGGCATGAATTTGCACCCCTTGCAAATTCCACATTTACGTACCTCCTACATTAGAAAATTGAATCCAATAATGCAATTCCATGTCCTTCATTCACTTCCCATCCACTGGGTAGTTATTTTTTGTGTCGATGGAGGATATTCTATTGGGGACACTAGCATGGCACACAGACGTCTGTGTGACATGCTGTTATCCTAACAAGATTTTCACCTTTGGAATTACAAAGGAGTTATAATTCTCTATTGGCGAAAATGAGTAACGCCTCTACTCCCTTAACCAACCTCGAATGACTCCTTTGTCTCCAATTTCATCTTTAAATTCCTATCTCATTCATACAACTCATCTTCTTGGCATTCTACTTGATCATTCTCACTTCTACACACTTCATTCACACCATTCTCACCTCCATTGAAGCTGAAAGTTGGTGCTTTTCCAACTCAAGCTCCTCATTGTTACAAAAATGTTGGCATTTGCAAGCTTGCAAGCTCACTCCTCCCATTTGCCTTGAGTGCATGTGGTTGAAGGTGATATTATTCCATCTTCCATTTACTTAGCATTATCATATTATTTTAGTAGCATATTGTTGTTTAGCATAGTGCTTAGTACTTTCATCTCAATATCTTTATTTATCACATTTCTTCTATCATTGCTATACTGGCTATCCGTGGAGATGGAAACAACAAAGCATGAGATTAACTACGACAATCCTCTATACATAGCCTCAACATTTCTCCATCTTGTGTGTGTAGGTTGCTTGTTGATTGAAGACTTTGAAGATATCAACTCATGGGTAGGAAGGTGCACTTTCCTCACCCTCTTTCATCATTTTGTAGTTAGACTCAATCTTAGTGTTTTCTCAATATTCTATTAATTAGCTCCTTTCCATTTTTGTTATTGCATTAAATCACACCCATTAGGTTGCTAGTAGGTTTTCATAGTTTTCATACTATACACTTTTTTTCTATAAAAATTCTAGTACCCCACTGAGATGCCAACATGCCACACCATCATCCGTGTCTTGTGTTGTAGTCCTTTGGTAGTGAGCTACCTAAGTCACAACTTGAATTTTGGAAACATGCTCACCTGACTTCTTGAGACTTTTCGGTTCGAAAAAGGAAAGAGGTAGATCAATTGTCCTTCCTTTTCACACTTTTAAACATCAGGCATATCTTAAACAATCCCTTAGCTTGAGGTAGATTAGGGTAGCCTCTTTTTCTAGACCGTCCCATGACCTAGAGTTGTGGGCAGTCGGTCCCCCTCCTCTACATTTTGGTGAACTTGACATGAACTGTTTTGGTTCAGTTTTGTAGTGTTGAAGGATTCTTCTCTCATGTTCTAGGTGTGTTGTAGGTGTGTGTGTTGCAGGGCGCCTAACCTTGCAACCCAACCTATGAACCCTGTGGCATAGCTAGAAGGGTCCCCAAATGTTGCAAAGAGAAATATAGAAGAGGTTATTGTTTGTTTGTTAAACCCTTGGGGGCTTCTGAGAAAGTCATTTCTAGTGTATGTAGAAGATGGCTTCTTTCATGCATCTTCCCATCCCATTTGTGCAACTTGTGATTGGATCTCCTGCTATAACCTTCACCTCACAAGACTTTTCGATGAATACTAATAGAGAACCATCTTTGTTGTACATCTCCGCTTGTATCAACAAGAATACTGTGACTAGAATTCTCATTGATCCTACATGTCGAGTTAATGTTATTACAAAGGATGGGTATAGTGAATCTAAGAGCACGATATGTATGCATGATGGGATTTTTGTCCCTCCCATTGGTTGTATCACCCTTTTAGTCCTTGTTGGGCCTAGGACTATGAATTCTGTTTTCAATATTATCCTAGAGTCCAACTTGTTCAAAGTGAAGCTAGGCATTCCTTGGATAGTTTCCATGAACTCAATCCGTTTGGTGATCCATAAGTATCTGAAATTGTCCCATGAGGGCTCTGTGCACATTGTGCATGACATTGGGTACAAACTCCTAGTGTTGCATGGGGATTATTCATTAGATCACTTCTATCCTACCCCTATTGGTATGCTTCCTCCTAAGATGGACCTATTGTATCACACTTATGTAAAATACAAGAATGGGGGAATAGCACCAAAAGTGACCTATCCTCCTCCCCCTTATACTATTTCGGTTAAGGCTTGCATGATAGCACAACATCAAGTTGCATTTTCCTCTCGAAAGGAGGAGAAGTTTGCTCAAGAGCCTTCTTCTTCCTCTGTAGTTCCACCTACTTCTGCCTCCCATCTTTCTATGATGCCATCGAATTTTTCCCCTATGAGTGTCTTGGGGATTCTGATGGTTCCCGCTTGGTAGAAGGTCAAGTGTCAAGTGTTTGACCTTCCTGTCTTGCCTATTGTTCCTTGATCCATCTTGTATGGTAAAGGGAAGGGCCCTCGTGGAGTATATTTTGCATCTAGGCCTTCATGACCTCCTACTATTCCTACCCCTAGGGTGGAAAATGGCAAGAGGCCCATCGTCGAGATCCTTGAGTCTACTTCTTCGACGATTGTTGTTTTTGTTCTTGCATCTATTCCTCCTATCTCTATCTAGGAGTCACTCCTCCTGCTGAAACAACTCCAGATGGTACCTGGCCTCCTGTCCCTGCTTATAGCTTTAGCTCCTCTGGATTTAAGAACACCTCTACATGAGCATAAGCATTCGAGGGAGGGGCCTCGCCATTGAGTAGGCTACTTTATGTAAGGAGTGAAGGGGAAGCAACAGTCCCCTGCTTTTATTTCTTTGTTGTGCCTCCTTCTTCCACCCTTTTTGCTTCGGCCACGCCACCCTGATCTTTTCTTTTCTCTGCTCCCCCCATGAGCATGATGACCTCACCCTGTGCAGCAGTAATTTTTCATCACTCCTTTGATTGGAGCTTCCTCTCTTGATAACCTCCCAGGACATCCCACATTTTCTAAGCCCATGGATATGTTGGAATACCTCGATGTTCTACTCTGATTTTATGTGCTTTTTCCTTTCCTTTCACTTCATCTATGGGGATCTCTAAGACCTCCTCGAGTGAAGTGCAGCTTGGAGGATGACTCTCGCTTGCATTAGGGGGTCAAGAAGTAATTTCCTTCTTCAAAGGTTGGTTCTTACTCCTGGCTTGTTCCATTGAGTGATAGATAGTAGCCCCGACATCCCCCTGAGCTTGTCACTGTAGCCTCTTCTCAAAGAGAGGTTCATAGCGGGTTCTGTGTGCCTCCTTCTGGCTTCGCTTGCTCAGTTGACACATGGAACTCCTGTCAAGTGCATGTTCAACTTAGTGGACAATATCCCAACTCTATTGGTGATTTTTCAAAATCAATGACGTTTGCCTCACAAGAGTTGAGCGAAGAAGACCTTGAGGGGCCCTCTTCCTTGGCTCTTATTACAAGAGAGTCTAAGGATGCTCCCCTTGTTATCTCGCCCTTGTAGGCTCATCCACCTTCCCATTATAATGATCTAGATTGGGATAACAATGACCTCTTGGTTGATGAGGACTAGGAGGGTACCTCTTCTTTATCTTTAGATTAGATTTGTGTGTGTGTTGTGTTTCCCCAATGCTTGTTTTATGTTTTCCTAGAGGACCCTTGTCACCCTTGTAGGTGCTTGGATACATCAGTGTTTTATGTTGTAAAATTATTCTATATGTCACATCATTCTTCCTTTTTTGTGCCTTTATTTTTGACAATTAGGGATGATGTGAAGTATTGGGGGCATTTAGTTCTCCCTTCCATGTTGACCCAATTTTTTATCTTTATTTTATCTTCACGTACCTTTCTTCACATGGTCTGATATAGTAGGGGATTGATGATAATTTATACATATTATTATATTATATTTATCTATCTATATCTATGAGTAGTTCTCACCTCGAAATATCAGATCCCCTTATCTCTTGATTTCTATGTTTTTACTTGTGTTGCATTTTTATATTTCTCTCTTCATTGCTTGTTTCATGATGTTGCAGTACTCTATGTGTTGTCCCTCAGCATATGTGTGAATGCCTCCATGTGATTATATCTCTTTAATATTTATCGCAAGCCACAAGATCAATTGTGCCTTTAAAGCCCAAATACACACCATCGGGTGATCCCACAATACTTCAGTTTTCATAATTTTGGCCAACCGACACCAAAATATTTTTTTTAACTTAAATCTCACTTTTGGCACTTATATAGTGGCTAAAACCATGAGGAATTTGGCATTTGGTACAAACTAGAGTCTTGTGAAATTTTGTCTATAGATTCTAAAATATATATTTTCAAAATTTTGGAATCAAATTGCACTTCTTTTTCCATCTCCCTCAAAAATTAGTTTTTTTCAGAAATCAACATTTTTAAAAAGTGATGCTCACCGTATAACGCATAACTTTTTTTCCATGAAGGATAAAATTCTAATTCTTCTGAATTTAGATTTTTAACTCTGATATCTAGTGTTTCCACTTGGTTATTAGATAGTTTTTTATTGAGTATTTTTCTTTTAATCAAGTTTCAAAGTCAAACCACTCATAATCTGCATATAGGCACCGTGAGTAACGCTGTGAAGACATTTTTTGGTAGGCTGTATCAAAATTCCAATTTTTTTATTGATCAAGGACTTCAATATTTGCAAAATCATATTTTTTCAATTTTTTTGATAATCTACTATTTTTCCACATGTGCGTATTGTGAGAGCTTACTTTGGTGAAAAACCTATGTTTCATGTGGAAACTAAAAAACAAAATATATAATAAAACGAAAAACATATTAAAATTACATTTGTTGATATTCATTCTAAGGACTACCTGATTCCAATTGGGTCTCTGAAGTCTCTACCATTTTCATGTTCAAACAAATCTTTGAAGTGAAAAAAATTGATTTTTTTGTGAACAAGGTAAAAAATCAGGGAAAAGGGGGGTTTGCTTAAACCAGGAGGGTTTGAGCGAACCCCCAAGGGTTTGATCAAACCTAGGTTTTCTCGAACCCAGGTTCAAGTGAACCCCTTCCCAAAAGGGGTTTTCATTTTCTTTAACTGCATGATTAAATGGGTTCGCCTAAACCCCTCTTTTGGCTCGCTGCTCAACCCCAAAATGAAATTTTTTGTCATGGGGTCATTTTTTACAAGTTTTCCTTCCTCATTCAAATTGTAAACCACTTTTGTGGGTTTACCCCATCCTAAGGGGGGCTCTCATATTGTTTCGATTTTCAAAAGGTGTATTTAGTGGCCAATGAATCCCTCATTGAAAATCCTTTATTTTTAAAAATCTACATTCTTCAACAAGGACCCCTAGTGGAATTTTTCTTTCATCAAAGATTTGTAAAGAGAGAATCTAAAAAAATTTCCTTTGAGAAGGGAGTACTTTTTCTGATGAAGAAGTCTAAAAACTTGCCCTTGTGAGGGAGTATTCTTCCTTTTGAATTCCTTGATGAAAGATCTTTCGAAAGGATTCCTTGATGATAGAATCATTTATGAAAAGATGTCATTTCCTTTCAAATAGAGTGTCCCTTGAGCAAACCCATTTCTTTTGAAGGGTTCTCAAGGGACCCCTTTGAAAGCTTTTCCTTCAATTTTTGACTGTTTGCATGATTGTCTGTCTTCTTGCATGGATTTTTGCTATCTAACATGTTTTTTTGTGGATTGACATGTTTCTTTGCAAGACTTGTGAAGCTTCTTTTTTAGTCAAGCTTGGAGGACTGAGCACCTCAAACTTTCCTTATAGGACCAAGCACTTTTAAGGGCCTATTAGACTCTATAGAGCCTTTCACATCTGGCCTCCCTCAGGACTGAGCACCAAGGGTGCCTCCTCTATAGGACCAAGTACCTACAGAGCCTTTTTTTCACCTTTCATAGGTTTGAGGGCTTGCGATGCATTTTTTCAACTCTCCTTAGGATCGAGTACCTATGGAGCCATCACTCTCTCTTGTACCTAATTTTTCCAGATTGCGATATGCTTCCTCGATGGTCCAAGTATACATTTCTCATCTTTCACTCTACTTTACCGTGCATTTGTTGACACTTATGCTCGCTAAAGTGGGGGCATTCACAAATTCCACATTTACATACCTGCTACCTTAGAAAATTAAATTTGATGATGCAATTCCATGTACTTCATTTGCTTCCCATCTACTTGGTAGTTGTTTTTTTTATCGGTGGAGGATATTCTATTGGAGATGCTAGCATGCGGCATGTGAACATCTGCACAACGCACTGCCATCTTGATAGGATTCCTACCTCTAGAATCCATAGAGATGTTACAATTCTCCATTGGGAATGAAGTGTAATGCCTTTTCTCCCTTGAATAACCTCAAGTTCAGCTCCTTTGTCTCTAATTTCATCTTCAAATGCCTATCTCATTCGTTCAACTCATCTTCTTGGCATTCTACTTGATCATTCTCACTTCTACACAGTTCATTCATAACATTCTCACCTCCATTAAAGGTGCAAGTTGGTGTTTTGCATACTCAATCTCCTCATTTTTGTAGCAACGTCTATACTATTTGCAAGCTTACAAACTCACTCCTCCCGTTTTCCTTGGGTGCATGTGATTGAAGGTGATATTATTCCATCTTCCATTTACTTAGAATTATCGTATTATTTTTGTAGCATATTGTTGTAATAGCATAGTGCTTAGTACTTTCATCTCAATATCTTTTTTTATTGCATTTCTCCTATCATTGCTATACTAGCTATCCAAGGAGGTGGAAACACCAAAGTGGAGAATTGACTGTAGTAGTCCTCTTTACACAACCCCAACATTTTTTGTCTTGTGTGTGTAGGTTGCTTGTCGAGTGAAGACTTTGAAGATATCAACTCGTGGGTAGGAAGGTGCACTTTCCTCACCCTCTTTCATCATTTCATAGTTAGACTCAATTTTAACTTGTTTTCTCAATATTTCATTATTTAGCTCTTTTCCATTTTTGTTATTGCATTAAATCACACCTGTTAGGTTGTTAGTAGGATTTCTTCATTTTCAGATTGTACTTTACGCTTTCTTCCTGTACGGATGCTAGCGCGTTGTGATGACATCCATGTCCCACGTTGTAGTCTCTTGGCAGTGAGTTGCCTAAGTCATAGTTTGAATTCTAGAAATGTGCTCACTTGACTTCTTGAGAATTTTAGGTTGGTAGAAGGAAAGAGGTAGATCGGTTGTCCTTCCTTTTTACCCTTTTAAACATCAAACCTATCTTAAACAATCCATTAGCTTGAGGTAGATTAGAGCAACCTATTGTTCTAGACCCTCCCATTACCTGGGGTCTTGAGCAGTCGGTCCCCCTCCTCTATAATGTATAATTTCTTCATTTGATCATATGACAAGACAATAGAGTATTCTTGCCTCTTGGATTCTTTCCACTACTAAAATGAATCATGTTGACTTGTGAGAGTTTTAACATGATAAATAATTCCCTCTAAGGTGGGTGTCATTATAGACAATTGAAGGTGTTGATGATATATTTCTACAATGTTCTTCAATTTGGTCTTGAATTGAAGGGGGCTTTTCTAGGGGAGGGTTTGAGTTTTCAACTTCCTCTATCATTTAAACCTATTTACAACTAAACATAGAAATTAATAAATTTTAACCAATTCCTAAAATTTATTAAAAAAACTTAATTAAATACTAAAAAAATTCAATAAATTTTGATAAAACTAAAAAATAAAAAGAATCAAGAAATATAGCTTGGGAAATTTGAAAAAAAAATCTAAATCTACAAAATGGATATTAGTCTTTACCTTTCTAATATTCATTTCTATCACTTGGCTCCTCTCCTCTATCATGGGTCATGTTTTGGTAGAGGATTACTCTTTTTCTTCTTTATATTGACTTAATCAAAATTGATATCTATTTTATAAAGAAACAAATATCTATTTAGAACATATATTTATTTTTTTCGTTTTATTATATGTATAGATTATATAATTAATTTATGTATAATATTATAATATAAATAATATATATATATATAATATTACATATAAATTATAAATATATAATAATATTGTGTGGAATGTTTTAATCTACTTAAATGCAAGGAAATACTGAAAACCAAGCAAGAATTAAAAGACACAACAAACACTCAAGTTAAGGGCTATGATGAAGCTCAAACCTGTACATAAACCACAAAATGAAGTACTGGTTGAGCTTGATGCTGAGATTGCCCTAAGGATTTTTTTCTTTGTGTGCTCCTTTCACGATTTCAATATAACACCTTGTTGTAGCTTGGTTTGGTCAAAAAATGGTTGCAAAATGGCTATGGATGCAAGAGTTGGCTATGGAGGCTATATGAGTGCTTGAAGGCTTGATTGCATAAGGTGTGAGTGAAAATTATTAAGTTTTTTAGTCATTAGCAAAGGGGAGAATAGATTGGATGGCTAGGATTGATTCTAGGGGAAATATCAAGGGTTGAGATGTCTTAAGACATCTCAACCCACAAGGAATTTAATATGGGGATGGGAGATGAATTAAAAATTACTCAAAAGGTCTAGGGATAATAAATTGGAATTTAAAATTCCATAAGAGGTGGAGGTGACTTCTCCAAATGGAGAAATTCATTAATGAAAGTGTTGAATTGGGATGGTCCATAAATGACATTAGGTTTAATCATGGATTTTTATTGTGCAAACATGAGATTAGGGTGAGTGCAGGATCATGGGGGTCCAAAAATTGGCGATATGACCAAAAAGTGGCTGATGACTTTTTTTAGATTCAAATTTGATGAAACAAAAAGGGTTTATTGAGAAAATTGTTAGATTCCCAAAAATATAAGATATGCCTTTTTTCAAATTAAATAGATAATTATTATTAATTTTTTACATGCATTTTGCCTAAAGTCCTAATTGATAGGTTGATTGAAAAACATCTATAATTCTTAAAGAATTTTACAATTTTTGAATCCAAAAGATGCGCCACATTCTATGCTTCCAATACTTTAGGATAACAAAATAAAAATTGAATTTCATAAATTTTTGACCAAGTTATTGTGGTCAAACAGATAAGTTTTAATATTTTTAAAAAGTTTTAATAAAAAAATCATAACTAATTATTTACTTGAAACAAAATACAAAAAAAATGTGACACATTCGAGCATGTGTCATCTACTCATTGAAAGTTTCAAAAAAATAGATTTTTTTTTCTTGTACTTAGGTTGGTCAGACATACACCCACTCTTTATTTTTTGCTAAAAATTTAGTACTACTACATTGAAATTTCAAATTTTCATCAAATATATTTACTTTTTTATAAAAAAAGAATAGTATCTTAGAAACTATATTCAAATTCTACAAATTTTGTTCTTACATATTTTTCAAATTATGTTAATAACTTATTCAAATTTTTATGTCAAGTTGATTAACTCTGTTTTTCTGAGTTTTCATTGCCACTTAAGGGCCTAGTTGGACCCCGATGATCTTGCACTGACCCATTAGGTGAGTGATTAGGGGGATAATGAGGGTTAGGCATCCATTTGCACTTTATGGAGTATGTGACATTAATCCAAGATTAAAGGTGTGCACATCCTAATTAGAAATTATGAAAGTTAAGTAGGATTAGGCATGGATTATGGAGGATGACATTTGGAGAGAGAAAGAGAGTGAATTAAAAATTAATTATAATTCATGTGGGATAATGACTAAATTAAATAAATTGGTCTATTTATTTAAATTAGAGAAGAAAGGGGATAAAAGGGATAAAGTATTTAATTATTTAATTAATTAAATACCTTAGAGGACTTTAGGAAAATGATGAATACTAATTAAATAATAATGGTATTATTTAATAATGCAGATAGGGAGATGAAGTTGATGAAACAAGGATAAATTTGACCAAATGTGAACGATCAAATTTAGATGTCTACAAATATAATAAAAAATAATGTATAATTTTATATATAAAATATGAATATATAATAATAAAATAAAATAAAATATATTGTTTATATTAAAAAAATATATTATACTTTTTATTATATTACTATTTTATTTTATTATATTATTATATTATTATATTATAAAATATAAATACATAATAATATATAAATATAATAATAAAATAAAATAATATATATTTATATATTATTTATATTAAATAAATATACTAGATTATTATTTTATTTTATTATATATATTATATATCATATAAATATATTAGATATAGTATATACTATATAAATAAGATAGGTGTAAAAAACATATATATCTATTTTGCTTTAGTTTTTACTAAAGAAAAATTCACTTTTTACTTATTCAAATATTTGTTTCATGATTTTGGCTAATTGAAAAAGAGTATTTTTCCTATTTCTACTATTTGGGCCATGATCCCGTACTCAACCATGGTGTTTCTAATTCTCAAGGTCACACAATTGTGCAAGATAAGACAATACATACACAATACTTGAGATTACAAATTCTAGTTATTTTTTAACCAAATCAAAAGTTTATTTTAATTCCTCAAAGCAATAGTTTGAAAAAGGACATGAAAAAAATAGAAAAAGAGAGAAAATAGTCTATAAAAATTATCTTCTAAACAATTGTCCTACAAAACCAATGGGTTATAAGTGTCAAGTGTTTTTTATTATTTGTCTTGTGGAAATGATGATTTTTTAGTCTTACACATTGATTGTGAAAGGATATTGCATTAAATGATTATTCAAATAAATAAAATAAAAGACATTGAAAACTACAAAAGAAACTCTACCATTAGATTGGTCACAACCTTTTAATAAATTTACAAAATATATGTTAATAAAACAAGATTATATGTGAAAATATGCTTGTTTGAAGATTTAAAGAGAAAAACTTACTTTGAGTGATTTTATGTTATTTTTGGTGTATTATCTAAGTAAATGGCCCAATCCACAATGTTCAACTTGGAACCTACTTTCCAACACCTATAAAAATTAAAAAAACTAATTAGTATTGAAAATAATACAAATGTTTTATATAGTTCGATGTTTTTGAAAATTACAAAGAGAAAGGGCAAGTAGTTTGGCCAAGTGATTAAAATTCTATGAAAACAATTCTTTTAAATAGTAAACAACACAAAATAAATTACTAATAGAATTTAAGATGTGTAGCAATTCAATTATAATCCAACAAGTACAAATCCATATAATAAATGCAAAGATTACAAAAAAAAGTGCCCAAAAAATATTTTATTATTATTTAAAATGTTATTCTATACAAAGGTATAGACTATTATATATCAAAACTTACTTTCCATTTCATGCTGGAAGGTTCCTATAATTTTTTTAATTTTTCTTAAACCTTTTACAAATCGAGCTACAATATGCAAGATAAGAAACACTAGACACTCACAAATAGTAAGATAGATTAAATGTTAGCATCTTTATAACAGGTTCACCAAATGAAGCAACAAAATAGAAAAATGTTAACTTGAAAACAATAAACACAGTAGCTTTAATAACTCAAATTCATATTTAATAATCATTGCAAACCTCAAATTAAATTTCACTTCACCTATTGGGAACATGGATGTAACTTCATAGCATAACACTTTAATTTGTTTAAAACAATATATTTTGATAAATTACATTTGTATAAAGAGTGATTGATGAAAATGTTGAATGAATGAGTGTATTTATAGATTTTTTGAGAAAAAATAAATTTAAGATGAGGGTAAGATTTGTGACTTGAGTTAACTAAACTAATTATGGAGTCAACTCAATAGAAATTTTGAAAGTTTCCATTTCAAACTCATGAGAGGATTGAAATAAATTATTTATTTCAATAAATGGATAAATGAGTGGAATAAGGTTTCACTCAAAGACAAAGTCAATTGATGGGTGAAGAACAAGTTTCTAAAACAAGAAGCAATTAACTCATGATGGAAGACAAAGTTAATTGATGAGATGAAAATGAAAATTTTATTTGAAAAATAGATAATTAGCTCTCATTTATTCAAATAATAAAATATTATTAAATTAAGTAGATAAATATATTAACAAATAATTAATTAATGATGTGATAAATGATGATTAATGGTAATAGATGATAAATATGATGATTAATAAATTATTAATTAATGATATAGTAAAATAATGTGATTAATGATTATTGGATGATATGATGATGTTTTGATTATTAGATGAATAATTTTAGTGTCTAAAAACATGACATTAGTATGCAAATTATCTTCATAATGGATGAGGTTTGATGTTTTGATTATTAGATGAATAATTTTATTGTCTAAAAACATGACATTAGTATGCAAATTATCTTCATAATGGATGAGGTTTATATACCGACCAAATGGGCATATGATACTTGGTCTTTTTGTCTAGATCTATTATGATATATCCTTGTTCTAAGGTTTTTTTAATTATTGCTTGTGATTTAAAATATGGTAGGGTGACTATCTTAGCCAAAGGTTCTTTATTTTGGGGGTAAATTTCTCTTTGTATGAATTTTGTTGGTTGCTTGGATTTAATCCCATCTCTAATGTTTTTTAGGTCAACACTATTTTGGGCTTGTTTGTAGAATTTACCTTTAAATAGTTGGATTGATATTTTGGATGGTATTGATAATGAGCTATGAAGGCTTATAGTAATCTCTAGAGGTACCATTTGTGCATGTATAGTATATATGCATATATCTTGGTAGATATGAATATATATGCATTTGCTAGAGGAAATATGCTTGCACATGGGTGAGACAAAATGGAAAAAAATGTTAAATTACAAAAAGATAACATTTAGATGTTGGAATTATCATGGAGTTGGTCAACTATCAAATTTATGCTTAGATATTAAAAATATAGAAAAGTTGGTCTAGCTCCATGTGAACAAAAGATGTTTATGAAGTTTCACTAGGTTGAACTTTTTATGTCTAAAATCCCTATTAATATTTAAGGCAATGGTGATATGAGGAAGGGATTTTATTTGACTAAGTATTTCAAGATTATCAATTTCTTAGAAGTAATGGAGTGTCTAATTGAGTTTCCCTTGCATGACTCTTTCTTGTCTCCACTTAAAGAATTTGCAAGCTCTAGATGTCTCTATAAAGATGAATGAGGTGAATGACGATTTTATTCATGATGTTGAGGCTTCATTTTGGATTAAGTTTTAAAGGATTTAGGTGAAACAACTATATTGGGAAAAACTAGATTTAATTCAAAAGTAGATATGTTAAATCTCATGATATCAATCCTATTTCCCCTTACAATAGCACTTCATAGAATGGTGAGATGCTCCCCTTATAAGTACATTACAAAGAATTGAAACCGAAAGTTGTGAGTTTAAGCATTTTTTTTTTTTGGAAGGATCCAAGTTTAGGAAATCATATGCATGAAGCACTTTAAAATAGAGGGTATCAAGGCAATTCGCTCCCACAAGGATCAAGATGATAATGATGCTAGGTTAGATGGTTACAATTTAGTGTCACACAAAAATGCCAAATTTAAAAAAGAATGTGAGATCTTACGCTCATAAGAGATGTTATGAGTCAGTGTAGGGATTATAAGTAGAATTTGAAGTATTAGCTTGTTATAGTTTTTGATGTCTTTATATTGTTTGTTTTATGTGTCTTGTTATTGATTTTCAACCTTATAGACCCTTTTCTTAATTTCTATGTTTTTTGATGGACTTTGAATGATATACTTGTGATTATCTTTATTCAAAGTTATACACTTCCAAAATCTCACCTTTATCTTTAATCCAATCACAAAATTGATTTCAAAATAAAATTTAACATTATAGTTGATTGTTTTCCTTGCTTATGACCTTTAGCCCTTTACAGTAGTACATCTAATTAAATTTGATTGATGTATCAATTACTCTACTTCGGAATTTCAAATCACTCCTAATTTTTACAACAGCCTTTTACTTGCAAGTTCTCTTCTGCTTATAACTAAGGTTTCAGCCACATCATCAAATATGATGCCACATCAGCAGTGTTTTTCGCAAGGTGTCCAAAAAGGCCCCAAAAATAGTGAGACCAATTCTCGTGCATTACATCATGAGTAGTTGAGCGCTGATGTGGTATCACATGATTGGTTGCTTTTTAGATCAAAAGCATACATTTTGTTTAATTATGGGTAGTCAAATCACAACTATTAGACATTATATAAACGACTATTGGGTATTATATTTACGATTGGTGCGCGAACTATTAGACCCCGTACGACTATTGGGCCCTCTCCCCTTAGTTTTCATTAAAATTTTAATGGATGACAAGATAATTTGCTTCCAACCCGCACCTATCATAAACAATTAAAAAAACAAAAACAAAAAAAACGTACATCAACCCAGAACCCTGTGGAAAAATTCGGATGCGACAGATTTTCTTCGGTAGTAGACAGGCATTTAAAAAACCTTAAGGCGGTCTTCCACTAGAGGGATTGAAATTACGTATGAGAGTTGGAGGTGGATTCCTGAAATCAATTTCTCACGCTCCAGATCGTACGGAGAAAATGGGTGGTCGGTCCTTAGTAGACACAGAAAAGAAAGCACATGTACGATATCGGACGATTTTGATTGTTTGATTTGAATAAGATAATGTTCTTTCATGGTTAACTACTACAATTGTTCAGCTTTACCGATCATCTTTCACCCACTACCTACTTTATATTGTGTGTCAAATTAATATTTGGAGGATTGTACTGCTGTTAGGAAGGTTAAGATTGCTATGAAATCAAATCACCATTTCCCAGTTATTCGAAGAGACGCAAAATTTGCATAATCTCCTCTAAATCTCTTTTTGAGGATTACCTTCTTTATGGACACTTTCTTTTGCGCTCTCTTACAAAGAAGATGAATGAAAATTTCCATCCGTGTTTTCTGTATTTGTTTCCAGTATTGAGATGCGGAGCGGAGGACACAACTATTCGCTGCCTGAATTCTATCAAGATTTAGCTTGAGCCAGGAGATGGTAAAACCGTGTCACATTTTAAGCAGTGTATTTCTTTTGAGAAATTTAGGAAAGAAAAGGAAAGGTCCTTTTATAGTCCACGATACCAGGTGATCTGTTTTTGAGTCTACAGACAGCTCACAGTATATGAGAGTCCTTGTACTCCCAATATGAGGGAGGCACCTAATTCGTGCTCCACAATACGAAGTGTACATACCTTAACCCCTGCAGGATTTGAACTTGAGACCTCTTTTCCAAAAGTACAAATTGTCCACCATTAGCGATAATAAAAAACAATGATAAGGACAAGAAGGGGTGAATTAATGCCTCAAACATGGAGATGAATGAGAGGCAATACTTTTACAAAGAGGACAATGATAGACCCTTCCGTGAGTATGAGGCGTTTCCTCAAGTGAATTTAAGTCATGTGGGTTCACTTGTGCTAGTCACAACATATACGTTGAAAGGGCAGGCGACTCTCTCTGGGCTTCTGCTTGCAGTTGAAGAAGGCGGCCTTCATATACTTTCTGCCTCCTTTTTCGCCCACAATGAGAAAGACTTTCACACTGTTCATTGCAAGTTGATGTTTACATCTCTCCAATTTGAATCACACGGTTAAACATAATTTCGGCAATACATTAGCCACAGTGGTTATCTAGCGACTCAAGAATATAAAATCATACAGTACAAATGGGAGGCCTCATTGCAATAATAGAAGAACTAGAATATAAGCATTCTAGAGATTCAGAGGGTCAACATCCTCTAGAATGTTTAAACAATGTGAAATGGCCAGTGAATGAGTGAATCTTAATTGAGAGCGAAGGGATATTTACAACTAAGCTAAGAGATATTCATCATCTAAGCAAGCTACTAGCTCGCGTAGAGAGGATTCCACAAGCCTAGGGTCCATAAGAATGTCAACATTGTTAATAGTGCCAAGATCAGAAGGTTGTGGAAGAGAAGCCATGACATCCTAAGGAAAAAGGGATATTGGGGGATAAAGGACAATAAATAAACTCATAAGCTTTGGACCAAGGCTACTAGTGAGGTCAGATGGGGATGGATAAAAATGTAAGGGTGTTTGTGTTAAGGGAATTAGGGAACGAAGGCTGATGGACATTGAATGACAAGAGTAGCGAGGAAGGACAATGAACATAGACGACTAGAATAAAAGAAGGATAGCGCTAGGAATGACCCTAATAATATAGAAGTTAATTAGCATTTTGGTATAGGAGGAATGTTTGGTGCCTATGAAATAATAGAAGCTAGAGAGGATTCGACCATAAAAAATTAATTCTCTTAAATTTTTTATCTTTTTTCATCATGGCATTTTTTTTTTCGGTTGAGGTTGAGAAGTGAGTTGAGGTGGAGGTTTTGGAAGTTGATTGGTTGTAATAAGGAGGTTGATGCTTACACAAATACTTTAGGAATTGTGTTACAATGGATTCATAACTATTTTTATATTTATCTTCAATTTGTGAAGGTTCAAGGGGAGAACTACAAGTAGATAGGAAAGATGAATGATATAGTTTAAACATAGTCTCCATATTTTATATGAGCTATTTAATTACAAGGCTAGTTGTAATGGGAGGTACAGTAAAAATAATAATAGTGGTAGCATTCAAGAAAGGGTTGATTAGGAATATCAAGTAGCTAAACACCAAAGGTTAAGGAGTCAAAACATAATCATATGGAGAAATAGGGTAGATAGGAAATCCATGAATGTGATAGAACGAAGAGTCTTTCATACTAAATAGAAGGATTTCTAATGTAAAAATGGTAGTGTTATTATAGAAGTGAGAATTAGGAGTGGGTATGGATATAGGAATTTGTCTATGAAAAGAGATAACTAGTTTCATGTTAGGTTCACCAAAAAAATAGAGAAATTTTAATTTACTTAAGATGTATTAAAGAATATTAACTTTATACCTTTCAATAGTGTTTGAACTATCTACTTGCTTAGTAATCTAGTTTAATTAAAACAAATTGGATACAATTGATATTTTCATATTTAATGTCTATGAAAAATTAATATTCCTACTAAAGGGAATGCTAAATCCAGTAAACTAATTATTCATAAAGAACAAAAAATGACTATGATTTATAGAAGTGGAAATCTAGAATAGCTATAATAATTTTAAATCATAAATTTAATTGGGATAAAATCAAAGTTACTAGATTCTAGCATGATTTTGTTGTCGTCTGTATAGGCACTCTATCATCAAAAGTAAATAGATATGTTTTCACACCCCGTTTTAAATCCCCTAGTTTAAATATTTATTAATGATTAACCATTTATTCAAGGTGAGAAAAATCAAAATTTTAAATATCACATTATGGTTGCATGATATTATGACAATGAATATTTCATTATCTTTGTAGAATCTTTAGTTGTTATGATATATTTAATGTGCATAATATTGATACCTATTTGTCAAATGAAAGTTAATATTTGATTTGATCCAATATTATGATCTTAATATGGACTAGCTACTATTGTATTGACTTCTAGTATATGTATGACATCATTTGATTGTAGTTGACATGTTGAGGGAGAGTATCGTCTAGGAGAGGATGATAGATGGAGATGATATGGCAGTTAAACCATATCCTTCAAGAATTAACACACACTTACATTATTTGTAGGTCATGGGTGTGTTATGATGAACTTTAAATATTTGTTTAGGTATCATAATATAAGTGTAAGTGTCTAGTTTAAAATTATGAATTTGAATATTCCTTATTATAATTGCAGTTGTATGTTGGTTCATGATTATTTATTTTCAAATGCTCATTTTTTGATGTTTCAAGTAGTTGCACATCTATCTTTTATTCTTTTTTTTTGTTTAAATTCCTTGTGATATTGAAAGTGTTGGTATGTTATTCCTTTGTAATGAATAATTTGCATATCCCTTTGTTGCCAAAACTTACTATTCATTCTATCTAATAAAATGATTTAGAAGCATTATGAAATAAAAGAGGGATTCTAAATTCCTCCTCCTCCTCTTTTTGTTTCTCTCATCACTTAGTGGTTGATGTTTATTAGTATACTTTATATTTTTATGTTTCAATCTATAGGCCCATATGGAATTTAGGGGTGTGACTATTTTCACTCACATTTTTTATGTGAATATGTGTAACGCTATTTTATAAGTGATAATATAGAGATTGTTCAAGAAAAAATTGAAAAGTAAAATAAGAAAAATAAAAATAAAATGAGAAATATATTTTGGAATTAAATAAATCCTAGTGTTTAGGGGAGCTATAATTAATGGGGTTGGAACTAGAGGAAATTATGTAGGAAGTGGGATAGATTCTTGGTGAAAAGGGGAGTACAAATATGGAGCCACAAGGGGGTATAATGTTTTTTCAACATGGGATTCATATGGCTTTTATCATCCAATTTTTATGGCATTAGAAGAAGGAAAAGATCATGGGTAGGAAAAAATTAATAGGAAAGAGAAGGGTTTTAGAAGAGTTTAAGTTTGAAATCCTAACTATCATATTTTATTTCACTCTCTATTTGATAAAAATCATGGATAAGCTCTACACTTTGAACTAGTTATTCTTTCCATTTGTTTCAAAAATATATTACTTGAATAATAAGATGTAACAACAATTAAAATATATATTTTTATTCCATATGAGTTATTTGAAATTCACTTTAAATGACCTACAACTATATCATCATTATTATTGAAACTAAACACAAGTTAGTTGACATCCAAATATACTAAATTGATTAATGTGTTTGCAAGGACTATTGCAATCTTGCATACACACATTGTATTCTTGATCAAGTATTGAAATTTATCATTGATTTGTGACATGAACTATTGTTTTTGATATTAAAAGTAGCAAAAAAAGGGTGTTGGCCCAAAAATAGAGAGTACAGAGGTTGAAAACAAGGTCCACAAACTAGAAACAACACATTAGCAGTGCTTTAATAAAACATTAGAAAATTATTAAGCAACGAACAACAAGGAGGCACTAGATCCAAACAAAAACAAAAGAAATACATGCCTAGCCAAAAATTTGGCCCCTATCTTCAGTAAGGAACTTGAAAAGTGTTGGATGTTGTGGTTGTGTTTCTGATATGTGGTTCTCATTGATGTCAACACTATTAGTATTAATATATTTGAAGTTGTATATGTCGAGGATATTGAGAAAATTGTAAAGAAATGAGTTGCAAGTTGTTAGTGGTTAAGTGAAGTTATGTATGGCGGTATGTTCTGTATGTTGAAGATCAAAGGTTGTGGACCAAAGGGTTTCTTGTTGAGTGTATCTAGTCTATCCAAGTCGAGTTTCAGAGATCCGCATGAGGAGTTGATCGAGTTATAAAGATTTTCATTTAGACAATTTTTCTGTTTCTTTAGTTAGTGTTCCTGATTGAAGATGAGGCTATTTCAATTAGTTTAGTTGTTGCAGATGCTTCTCTATTGGTTCTTAATGTTTATGGATGCTTCTAGATCATGTTCTATCTTTGTTGTACGTCTGCATTGATCGCTGTGATCATGGTTGGCGATTTTCTCTTGCATGTTCATATTTTTCATCTTCTTGGCTGACATGGTGTTGAAGTGTGTTGTGGATCTTTGAGGAGAATTTAATTGAAGTATTTGCATGTTGAAGATGTTGATTTAGGTCCTCACTAAGTTATGGCTGACTTTAATTGATACACATTGGTTATTATGAATGATTTGGGCTGACAGTTATATTCATTATATTATTTATTTGTGGTTCACTTGTAGCGGTGAAATTTCTTGTTGTGGATATATAAGAGAGATTGTTTGTTCGAATTGAAGTGTGCGAGTGTGTGTGTTTATGTGAATAATGTCCTAATCATTTGAAGGCAGAGCAAAGTGTGAAGAAAAGTGAAGAAGAGTGAAGAAGAATGAAGAGTTTTTCATGTGCTTAACCAGAACTGTGATCAAGCATTAGAAGATGTTATTTTATCAGTTCAAATCCCTGTGGATGGCTTTAATCCGAATCCTTTTGTAAGAAAGTGTGTCTTCCTTTCTAATTGAGCAGTGAGCTCTAGGAAGTGCGCCTGAATGCAAGTGCATTCCCCATATTTCATTTTCATTATACTTTTAATAGGGCATAATCTTGTGGACTAACCTCCATCGTGGTTTTTCCCCTAATAGGGTTTCCACGTAAAAAATCTTGGTGTTATGTGTGCTTCTGATGTGTTGTTAATTTTTTTTTCATGGTTAATAATCAAATATGAGAATAAAGTTAATAAGTTGAATAAGTTTTGAAGTTTTGGGACAACTGATTCACCCCCCCTCTCAGTTGTCTGCTCTTGTTTTGCCAACAAAAAGTTCCTTATGATTCTCATCCTTATCACCAATCTTCTTTAGCTCCTATTGCATGAACTATTGTTACCATACATATACACATTGTATTTAGTCAACTATTGAGACCTATTATTAATTTTTTCCATTGATTGTTGTCACCTTGTATATACACACATTGCATTTAGTCAAGTATTGAGATTTATCATTGATTTATGGTATTGAGTGTTGTTACCTTGCATACACACATCATATTTAGTCAAGCATCAATATTTATCAGTTATTTGTGTTGAAGAATATTATTACCTTGCATACGTAATTTTTCAAGTTGTGATAATTTGATTATCTATTGAAAATTTCCCTTAACCTTTTTGTTAATCGAATATATAGTTTTTATGACTAAGAGAAGTTTATAAGTCATTGTGATGGGTTTTATGCCTAGAAAATACATTATTTTACTATATATATTCTCTTTAAACATATTTAATACTTTTAATATAGTTATGTGCTATTTTTGCACAACTAGAAAGGTAAATTGATCAGTTTTACAAAGGGAAATCAATATTTTTTTTAGGATGTTATTAAGTGCATAGGCATCGGATTTAGTTATGTTTAGGATATTTTTTACACAACTAGAAAGTTAAATTGATGCATTAAATAAAGGGAAACTATTATTCCTCACATAGGATGCCATTAAGTGCATAGTCATCACTTTTTTGTGTTTATGAGCTATTTTTGTATAGGTTGAAAGATAAATTGATAATTTTTATGGAAGGAAATTTGTATTTTTCTTTAAGATGTCATTTAGTGTGTAAGAATAACATTTTTTTTTTTTTGATTCAATATTCTTACCTAGTTGGGAATGTAAATTAACAAGTTTTATAAAGGGAAGTCTATAATTCATTGCTTATGTTTAAACTCTTTACATTTCTTATTTGGAAAATATTTAGGGTATCAAATCTTAGCCATGGTATTAAAATGTTTGATTGTGTTATCATTATGAATTGAGCATAAAAATCTGAAATTTATAATGTTTTCTATGAACTATTGTAATATATTTTGAGGAGTTAGGTCCTCCATTGAACAAAACTCTTAGTAATGAGGTGGGTCAACCATCTAATTTTTAGTACCATACTCTAAAATTATAATATTTTTCATACCATTTTTGAATAAGGATTTCACTAGTATATCTCATTATTATCTCCTTTTATTATTAAAATATATCTTGTTCCTTTTGGTAGTCATGGATCAACTTATATATTTTTAGCTTATTGAGACTTCGTGAGCTTTGAAGTTTTATGGAATATCATTATTTTATTCACTTTATTTAGAGAATATAATTTATGGAAGTTATCATAATGAGCTCTTATACAAACTAAACTAGTAAAAGGATGTGATTCCAATCAATGTATTTCCATGTTAGTAATCATATAATCTAAAAGGCTTAGAGGATAGATGTTTCATTCAATGTATGGTGTATAAATATTATATTTGAGATAGATTCCATTAGTTATGTAATAGGCCTTGATATAATGAGCTTAACCTTTGGATATACTATATAACTAGTTCCTATTTGTGAAGACATGTCTATCTATTGATCATATCTTGTAAAATACTTGAGGATTATGTGTGTTTTATAGTTTCTATTATACTATATTTCAATAGGTGACATCCAATCATATTTTTTTATTAAAATAGTAGAGTGAGTATGATCATATGAAAATTTGGTGCCAAGAATGACATGTTTTGATGGTTAAAGTATTTGAAATATTAGTATCAAACATGATTCATTATAGTATTAAAAATATATGATAGAATTATGATAAATATTATGATTTTTATCAACTTATCAAGAGAAAGTAAGATTTTTTAGTCACGGGTTAAATTTATTATCTTGAACTCAATCAATATTGTGTCATCCATCTCAAATCCTTGGCCCTCTAGCTACATGACATCTAACAAAAATATGTTGTATTATTTTTAGCAAGCATTAAAATATGGAAGAATTTGATGATTATAAATCATAGTTATTCTTATTCTTTGTATTGTTGTTGTAATAAAACCAACTTAAATTGGAGAATTTTAGAAATTTATGTTAAGGTACATTGGGGGTTTTTGTTGTCTTATATTTTATGTTTTCCTTTATTATTTTATGGTTATAATTTTAGAAATTTAACTAACTTGAGGATAAATTATACTTGAAAATTGGAGAATAATTAAATTATACACTTACATTGATTATCATATTATGTACTAAAGGAATTTGCAAGAATATATTAGGGTAGAATATATATTGGGAGATTAATAAGTCAACAACTAATATATATTCCAATCTGCACTTATGATTATCTATATAATTTAACACAATCTAATAAGATAAAGTTAGGATAAGGTATCTTGGGAGTTTTGTAAAAAAATATAGTTATATTTTTTTATACATTCCATTTCATTAGTTATTCAATCATAAGGAAGAGTCAAGCAAAATATAGTACATGAATACATGATCGACATTTATGTGATTGATAAATAAAAGATTTGGCCAAAACAATGCTATAGTTAAATATGCATCATCAGTTCACTCTACCATAGGGTCCATATTAGTCAAAAAACATGTTAGTGAGAGGGTATTTGAGGATTAGATTATTAAGTGAATGTGATGGATGTGTGCATTTTCATATTTTCATTGAGCTCTTGGATTTGCTTCTATTATAGATGTTCCTATCTATCACACTTGTTGAAGGGTTAGGTCATTTGTATTGGATGTGTGTGGGATATGCTAGTCTATGGTTGGAGGTTAAGTTCTTATATGATCATCCCCCTCCTACAACTAGAAAACAATGATTGGCTGCACTTAGATGAGTTGACTATAATTGATGATGATGCGGGAGCATCCAACGGTGTAGGGAAATCTTGCAACACCCAAAAAAAAAGGTTTTCTTTATTTTCTTTATTTTTTTGAGTCTCATGATGGCACTTAAGGGGTATAAGATTGTCAAGCATAAAAAATAGTAAAAAACAGACACTATTTTTAGTAATTCGGCCTAAACGAGCTCATATGGACAAGAAAATTTACCCCAAGGAGTAGAGTTGAAAAAAAAATTCGGTCGTGAAAGAATCACGTCAATACCCTGCATGGTTTGGGAGAAATTAAAGTTTTTATCCCTGGAAATTTCTCCAATGCAGGTTCAAATTTAGATATAAAACTTTAGAGGCCCCGAAACAAGTCAAAAAGTGGCCGAACTGACATAGGGTGGTTCACATGTTGTAGAGATCATTGAGAGCTTTCCAACGATATGAAATAATAGCAAATTGGACACATAGATCAAAAGTTATGGCCCCGCAAAGTTGGTCATCTAAAAAGTGAATTTCATTAAAATTTCTTCTTGGGCCAGAAATCAAATGGCAGGACTTTTGGTGCCAAAACAGAAAGGGGAAAAATGAACTTTCTAGAACATTCTAGGGAAGTTATTGGGGAAAATAAAAAGGGTTAAGTGGGGGTTGTAGAAGACGACCTTGAAAGTGCAGATTGTGGCTCTGAATAGTAGATTTTCTTTTCAGAGTTGATTTTGGTGTAATGAATCAAGCCCATGAGGCTGTAGCATGTAAGCTTTGAATTTGTACTTTCATTTTCTGAAAATAATTGAAAGTGAGTCATTTTTCTATCTCGCATCTTTTGTGTTAGTATCTGTTGTTGTGATTTTTGTGGGTTTTGGGTGGTATGGCCCTCATCAAGTAGTATCAGAGTAGGAGTTCTTGAGCCTATAACAAAGCACTGAATGTGAGGTAGTTGTAGCAGGACCTGTGAGTGTGGGTTGAGTTCAAGATGCCTCCAAGAATTTCCCAGTATGGAAAAGGTAGAGGCCGAGGTCGTGGAGGAAGAGATCCACCAAGAGATGAAATTAGAGCCCTTAGAAGGCAATTAGAAACCTTGCAACAAGAGGTTCAAAGAAGAGATGTGCAACGAGACAAAGATGACAATGAAGATGAAACGAAAGAAGAAATGAAAGAGGAAGAGAAGGATCTAATGGATCTTGGAGAAACAAGATTGTTGCGAGCGATCTCAAGCATTGGGAAGAGACCTAAAATGGAGGTTTCAACTTTTAGTGGAAATTTGAATCCTGGAGAATTGATTGATTGGATCAATGACATGGAGGATTTTTTTGAGTTTGAGGAGATTGAAGATCCTTGCATAGTGAGGTTTTCAAAGAAAAAAATTGAAAGGTCACACCAGTATATGGTGGAAAGAGGCCCAATTAGAAAGAGGAAGACAAGGGAAAGATAAAATTTCCAGATTGGACAGAATGGTGTCAAAATTGAAGAAACAAGTTATTCCAGTCGATTATGAATTGGAGCTGCTCAAGAAGATGCAGAGCTTGAGGCAAGGGACAATGATGGTGAAAGAATATATAGAGGAATTTCACAAGGTTCTGATTCGGATAGGACATTCTGAGGTGAATAAAGAGAAAGTTGCTTGTTATATTAACAGGTTAAAGCTTAAGCATACAGGAAGAATTAGCACTGGTAATAATGACCACTATTGAGGATGCTTATCAATTTTCTCTAAAGGTTGAAGAAAAAATGAATAAGAGGTTTGAGAACAAACAACAAGGTGGAGGCCATGGAGGAAAGGCTTGTGGATGGTCATATGGAGGTTGAAATAAAGATCAAAAGAAGGGTGAAGGCTCTAGTAGCAGCCAAAACCATAAAAGGAGATAACACCTACTATCCTCGTGATCAGAATAATTGAGACCAAAGAGGAAGAGGAAAATTTGGACGAGGACCGAGAAGAGGAGGCTTCCGTGGAACGTGTTTCTAGTGTGGAGAAGAAGGACATAGAGCCTATGAGTGTCCTCAACATCAAGGAAAGAAAAATAGAAGACTTGAGGGTAATGTACGAGTTGCACATGTTGATGAAGATGCTGAGTCTTCACATTTTAAGGATGCAGAAAGAGGAGAGGTTCTTGTTACCAGAAGAGCCTTATTGAATGAGAAGGAACCAACTCAAAGGAATATTTTTTTTTGCACTAGATGTAAGTGTGAAGATAAAGTTTGCAATGTTATTATTGATGGAGGTAGTACTGATAACCTTGTTTCAAAAGAAATGGTTAGTAAGTTGCAGTTGGAGAGGAGAAGGCATCTGAACCCATATCGGATTGCTTGGTTGTAGAAGGACCATAAAGCTTTGGTAAATGAACAATGTCTAGTAAAGTTCAAGATTGGAAATTACCATGATGAGGTATTGTGTGATATTATGCCTATGGATGTTTTTCATATGTTGTTAGGCAGACTGTGGTGCAGTTAGATCAACGAGTAGTACATGATGGACATGACAACACCTATTCTTTGACAAAGGATGGGGTTCGTCATAAGTTGAAGCCCTTGAAAGAGGCAAAAGAAAAGGTATGTATTAATGCAAGATTTTTTTTGGTCGATGGAAGAAAGTTCCTGGTGTTGGATCTCAGTTGTGTTCATGATTTGTCCTTGATGACAAAATCACTTATTTGGCTCTCATGGTTTGACTGCTTCAAATTTGGTCTCTCAAGATCTTTATGCTCTCCATATTCAATATTTAGCTGTCTTGACATGATACATTCTTGATGGCTCTTGATGATGTCTATTTTAGATTTCAGCTTACTTTGTTTCAAGTTGTTTACAGTTGGTTCATTTATGGGATCTTGATAACTATTATTTTCAGATATCTCCTTTGCAAATGTATATGTTTCTTAAGTGGACTAACAGTGTTGATTATGATCATGCTACAAGTCTTTCATCATTTGGAAGAATATATGTTCTTATCATTCTTGGCTTATATGATGATCTGATGTGCTTTAGGTATCTCATAATTTTTTGGACAATGTTCAGATTGAACATTCTTGGTTTCAAACTCAGGTATTCTTAGTTGGTTGTTATTAGGAATGATATATCAGTACATTATCTTTGGCTCATTGACATCTTTATGGATCATTTTGGTTGCTTGGACATCTTGACACTATATTGCATACTCTTGTAGTATCTGAATTTGATTAGCTTTCTCATGTCTTTCTTAAAGACTCTAAAGCCATCTGGTTACATCCCGAACTAACATTATTTGGAGGCATTGAATTCATTTTGGTTATGGCAACTCATTTGTTTGATGGTATTTCTTGGTACACATGGCATATGATTTTAACATTATACTTGTTATCAAAATATTCTCCAATGCTCGAGCCTAGACATCCGAAGGAAAATACTTGTCTTTATTATTGATCGAGCCCTTCACTTTTTGCATATGATATTAAATTATCATTGGGATAAATATTTATTTGGCTTATTTAAAAGTCACTATGAAGTGACATGGCATCGAAAATTTGGTAATAATGTTTAAAGTGATAATGTGGATTGACATTTCTTTGAGCAATTATTTAGGTGATAATTATGTTGGCATTTGTGGTAAAAGGTATTTAAGACAACAAATTTTAAATTCATCATGATGTTTTACAAATTTCATGTGAATTGGTTTTTTTTGCGGACTTCAAATTTTATTATGATTTTGAAAAGTCATCGAATGACTTGGTAATTGAAGGGATAGGGAAAAAAATGTTTTATGGTTATCATTTTGGCTGAGTACGGAACCCTAGCCATGAGAGAAATCCTTGCAGATCTATTTTTTGCCATGTTTAGCCTGATTATCTACAGATTCTTGGTGTCTACACTTAGTCGACACAGTGAAAGTTGGTGTTTTTGTCTTTCGTGGAAGCCATGGAGAGGTTGCAACTGCTATTTGATGATGGGCATGGTTGATAAGGTTACTATTATTTATTGGTTGGGAGCTCGAATTTGGAAGGAGATTCGATGGCGTTTCCTCTGCTGGCTTGGTAGAAACTTTGTGACAGGTTCACATGCATATTTTCTTTCTTCAGTTTCATGCTTGGTCAAGTATCTTTTCCATTATTTGATTTTTTCTTTTCAAAAGGTTGTTATTGGTTTTTGCTCGAATCTGAAAAAGGATAAATGGTTACTTAATAATCTTTGTTAGAAATGCATGATTAGAGTTCGGTTATACTTTTCCCATCATGGGTATTCTGAAAGTATTGTTTACTTTGGTTTTTGGTGAAGATAAGGGTTCAGTTACAAATTCTTCTCAGACCCTTGCAGTGATATTTTTTTTTCCTGTGGTGCTTGAAACAAAACGGTTCTAGCAACCAGTTGGGTAAAAGATATTTTTGAAATTGACATTGTTGAAGACGTTTTGATATTCTCTTCGCAATCCATATGTCATTACATTTTCAAGGATCTTGGATAAAAATCTGTTATGAAATCAGTTACAAATATGTTCATTGAAGATACAAGAAAAATGTAATACATATCTTTGTATTGATATAACTACATTTTTTCATCACTGTGAGAGTGTGATGTGATTTTGTGATAGTGTAACTTGTTGTATCAAACAAAAAAAAAAGTGAAAAGACTCTATAATAAAAGCTTGAAAATATGATGCGGAGTATAATTATAAAAACCTTAATTTATGTAATATTTTAGGGATTCATTGTTTTGAATCTTTAGGGTATTAGATAGATTAAGGGTGTGGGCTTCTATGAGCTTATTTGGAAAACAAAGAAATCCTTTGTGTTATTTGTAATTTTGTAATCTAAAAAGGGGTTGGTGGTCCTTGAAATTGGTGTTTCAAAATGAGGGGTTGGTGCTCCTTGAGTTGGTGCTAAGAAATTAGCCTATAAGGCATTGCTAACAGTGGTTTTCAAATAAGAGCCTGAAAGGCAACAGTTTAGGAGTGGTTTTTCTACCCCAGGAGGGTTTTCCACTTGGAAAATCTTGTGTCTCATTGTTCATCTATGGTTTCACTGCTTTACTGTGAGAATGCTTTATTGTTCATTGTTTTGCAATTACATTTCTCATTTTAGTTTATGAATGATTGCATTCAACTCATGAATGCACTTATCATTGAAATATTGAGAACAAATGTGTGCTATGTTTTATTTTTTGAAAAATGGTAAAATATGTTAAGACACTGATTCTCCCCCCCTCTCAGTGTCATTTTCACTCCAACACCTGGAAGGTATGAAGTATGAGCATATGTGTTTTGCATTGATCTATAGAGTTGTTAAAGAAGATACAACTGAGGTACCTGTAGAGGTTTCATATTTGTTGAATGAGTTTCAAGCTATTATTTCTGATAATGTACCTGAAGGTTTACCTCCTATAAGAAAAAATAGTCATCAGATGGACCTGATTCCTAGAGCTAGTTTGTTGAATAAGGTAGCTCATCGTATGAATCTAGCAAAGAGTGAAGAGTTGTTGTGGAAGGGATTGATTAGAGAGAGTTTGAGTCCATGTGTAGTACGTGTAGTACTAGCACCAAAGAAGGATGGGGAATGGCGGATGTGTATAGATTCTAGAGCCATCAACAAGATCACCATCAAGTATAGATTTCGCTTGCTGAGAATGGATGACATTATGGATTGTTTGAGTGGAGCTGAGTACTTCACAAAGATAGATTTGAAGAGTGGATATCACCAGATCTGAATTAGAGAAGGAGATGAATGAACAATAGTCTTTAAAACTAAGGAGGGCTTTTACAAGTGGTTAGTCATGCCTTTTGGGCTAACCAATGCACCGAGCACATTTATGCAGCTTATGAATGAGGTATTGAAAGAATTTTTAGGAAAAATTGTTATTGTTTATTTAGATAATATTTTGATTTTCAGTAAGACATTGGAGGATCACTTGATGCATATCCAATGAGTTTTTGATAAGCTAAAGGAGGAGAAACTGTTGATTAATTTGAAGAAATGTAGTTTTGTGAAGAGAGAGTTGGTGTATCTAGGATTTGTTGTCTCAACAAAAGGTATTAAAATGGGTCCAGAGAAGGTGAGAGCTATCATTGAATGGCCTACCCTGAGGAGTGTTATAGAGGTAAGATCATTTCATGGTCTAGCAAGTTTTTATAGAAAGTTTATTAAGAATTTCAATAGTATTTGTGCACCTCTTACTGAAGCGGTGAGAGGGGATAGGAAAGAGTTTAAGTGGACCACAGGAGCAGCCAAAAAGTTTTGATATGCTAAAGAAGAAAGTTACAGAGCAACCTATTTTGGCCCTTCCAGATTTCAATAAGGTCTTTTAGGTAGATTGTGATGCTAGTGGCACTACCATAGGAGTTGGTTTGAGTCAAGAAGGTAAGCCTGTTGCCTATTTTAGTTAGAAGTTAAATGATGCTAAGAAGAAATATTTTGTCTATGATAAAGAGTTTTATGCTATAGTTTAGGATTTGAAGAAATGGAGACACTATTTGTTGCCAAAAGGATTTGTTTTATATACTGATCACCAGGCTTTGCAGTATCTCAATAGTCAAGGAAATTTGAATCAAAGGAACTTAAAATGGGTTGAGTTTTTGTAGAGTTATACTTTTGTTTTGAAGCACAGGGGTGGAAGGTCAAACATAGTTGCATATGCCTTAAGTAGAGGGAAAAATTTGTTGATAGAGATGAATATAGAGGTTTTTGGGTTCAATGAACTCAAGAGTTTGTACCCAAAAGATCTAGACTTTGCAGAAGCTTGGAAGACTTGTTTGGAACCTGTTACATTGGATAGGACGAAATGGATGGATTTCTTAATCCAAGATGGGATGTTGTTTAGAGGAAGCCAATTGTGCATTCCAAGGAGTTTTATAAGAGAGAATCTAATCAAGGAGAAGCATAGTGGGGGATTGGTTGGACATTTTGGTTGAGATAAGACCATTTCTCTTGTCAATGAGAATTATTATTGGCAATAGTTACAACAAGATGTGAAGAATTTTGTACAAAGCTGCAGAGTATGTCAGATGGTGAAATGAAAAAGTCAAAATATTGGATTATATCAACCATTACCTGTACCTGAGAGGCCATGGGAGGATATTAGCATGGATTTTGTTCTTGGCTTGCCAAGGAAACAAAGAAGACATGATTCCATATTTGTGGTGGTGGATAGATTTTCAAAGATGGAACATTTCATTTTGTGTCATAAGACCAGTGATGTTGTTCATGTTGCAGAGTTGTTTTTTAGAGAGGTGGTGAGACTATATGGTCTACCAAAGAGTATAGTTTCAGAAAAAGCTACCAAATTTGTTGGTTATTTCTGGAGGACATTATGGAAGAAGTTGAAGATAGATTTAAATCTAAATTCTGCACACCATCCATAGATTGATGGAAAAGCAGAGGTGGTGAATAGGAGTTTAGTTAACCTACTATGATGCTTAGTAGGAGATAAGCCTAAGGGATGGGATTTGATTATACCATAGGCATAATTTTCTTATAATAATTCTGTCAATAGGAGCACTAGTAAATCACCATTCCAGATTGTGTATGGGAGTAGTCCAAGAACTACTTCTGAATTGAGAAAGATGGATAAAGGGGAGAAGAGTAGTGCTGAGGCTGAAGATTTTGCTGAACACCTGAAGAATTTGCACGAAGAGGTGAAGAAACATATCAATAAGATGAACTCACAATATAAGGCTCAAGAAAATTAGAAAATGAGGTATAAGCAGTTCCAGGTAGGAGATGAAGTTATGGTTCATTTGTGAAAGGAAAGGTTTCCAGTTGGTACATACAAGTTAAAGATGAAGAAGTTTGGACCATGCAAGATCCTAAAGAAGCATGATTCAAGAAATGCTTATGAGGTAAAGTTGCCTAGTGGAATAAACATTTCTCATGTGTTCAACATTGCTGATTTGACAAAGTATCATGAAGGTGATATAGAGGAGAGGAGGATAAAATAACAGTGGAAAATTCTAGCGCCTACTTCAGAGAAGGAAGAGATAGAAGAAATCTTGGATAGTCGTGTGGGTAGAAGCACAAGAAACATACAATATGCAGATTACTTGGTGAAATGGAGAGGAAGGCCTGTTGAAGATTCATCATGGTTGTCTGAGGTTGAGGTTGAATGACTTAGTTTCCCTCTAACTCCTCAAAAGTGATACAGTCACTTTTCAAATTACCCTGGGTGTCTAATGTAGGAGCATCCAACGGTGTAGGAAAATCTTGCATCACCCAAAAAAAATATTTTCTTTATTTTCTTTAGTTGTTTTGAGTCTCATGATGAAACTTAAGGGGTATAAGACTGTCAGACATCAAAAATAGCAAAAAAAGGCACTTACTATTTTTAGTAAGTCGGCCTAAACAGGCTTGTATGGATGTGAAAATTTACCCTAATGAGTAGAGCTACAAAACATTTCCAGTTGCGAAAGAATCATGTCAATACCCTGCACAGTTCAGGAGAAATTAAAGTTTATGTCCCGAGAAATTTCTCCAATGTAGCTTGAAATTTAGATATAAAACTTTAGGGGCCCCAAAATAACTCAAAAAGTGGCCGAACCAACCTATGGTGTGTTTGTGTGTTGTAGAGCTCGTTAAGATCTTTCCAATGATATGCAATAATAGAAAATTAGACACTTGGATCAAAAGTTATGGCCCTACGAAGTTGGTCCTCTAAAAAGTGAATTTCATTAAAATTTCTTCTTGGGCCAGAAATCAAATGGCAAAACTTTTGGCGCCTAAACAAAAAGGGGAAAAATGAACTTTCTAGAACATTCTAGGGCGGTTATTGGGGAAACTAAAAAGGGTTAAGTGGAGGTTGTAGAAGGCGACCTTGATAGTGCAGATTGTGGCTCTGAATAGTAGATTTTCTATTCAAAGTTGATTTTGTTGTAATGAATCAAGCCCATGAGGCTGTAGCATGTAAGCTTTGAATTTGTAATTTCATTTTCTGAAAATAATTGAAAGTGAGTCATTTTTCTATCTCGCATCTTTTGTGTTGGTATCTGTTGTTGTGATTTCTATGGTTTTTAGGCGGTGTGGCCCTCATCAGATGATTAACTCATTCCTAATCAAAAATAAAATATGTGTATTAAAACATGTACATTGATATATTAAATATATTATCTATAAAAGTATATCATGGAAATCTATGTGATGATGTAATGTTGGTATCATTTATATTAAATAAGAATCTATATGTTTATTGATTGATGTTTTAAAAATATAGTATAAACAAAAAGTGCATTTTTTAAAATTTAATTTAAGTTTTTTATTTTATTTTATTATTAATTTTTAATGTCTTGTTACATGCAATATTATAGCCTAGGTTCAATTAATAGGGCCTATAAGCCTACTCTATCTAATTTTTTTAAACAAGTAAAATTCAAGAGCATTTTATTTATTAAGTATAGAGAAGGGGGATCTTGGTGAAGTGATTAATAAAGAAGAGATAGAGTCAAAACAAGTCTAAAGGAAAGTGCACCCAACCATCTCTCAAGGAAGAGGAGCTATGGCTATATAATAATGAGATGTTATCACTAGCTAAGGGTCATATAATTTTTTTTCCTTTGAATATAAGATTTTGTAAACTATCTAGTAATAATCAACTAGGTGTAGTGAGCAACATAATGTTTTAAGATCCTATAATTATATCAAAGATATATAGAAAAGATGGATTTTTATCTAATTCATAAATTGTTTAGTATGAAAACTGAGTGGAAAATATGGATCATTGTCTAGCAAATAGAGAGTTACAACTTTCAAGTTCTACTTCATAACATAATATATGAGTTTATCTCAATAATTTGGTGGAAAAATTATTGAACTAGAAGCTTTTTGTATAAAATTACCTTCATTTGTCTTAATTCTTGGGGAATGATTGAATGAATTACGAATTCATGTTTATGCTTATTAATCATACTTTTTAGTGTGTTGTAAGAGATTTTGTGTGAATATTTATATATACTCTCTTTTCAATGAGACTTGGTGATAATGTGCAGGACATGTGTAATTGTTATGGGCAAGGAATGGATGTGATCATATTTTTATATTTGACCTTGCATTGTGAACCCATCTATGAGTTTTTTATATTTCAAGAGTAGCATATTTTGGGAAACCACTTTCATGATTTTGAAATTATTATTCCTTCTTTTTGCAAAAAAAGTTCTTGCTTAAAGTGTATTTGTATTACCCTATTTTGAAAACATACCAATATGTTTATAATAATTTTGATAATGCATAAAGTAATGTATTAACCTAAGGAAACAAATTGTTTAGGAATTGATGTAGTTCGTAAAATACATTCTTCCGTAGGGTTCATGAGAAAACCAAGGGTGATATAATGTAGTGAAAAGGTTTTATTTTTTAATTGTTTCCATGGAGGCATTGGTGAATTATCCTTTTTCTTAATTTATATTTTTGACATAGAAAATGAGTTATGTATAAGAATGGTTTTATATAGAGTTCCCTATTGTTATTCCTTAGAAGAATATCAAGTGTTGTGTAGAGGATACGAGTATAGTGGTCTTCTCATGCAATTTAGCCATTAATAAAAAAATATTTTTTATTCTTAATTTATGTATATTACATTAAACATGTTTTTTATATCACTGGGTGGAAAATTGAGGCATTATAAAGTAGAATGTTGGGTAAATATTTATATCCCAGTGTAATTATTTATCTATCGTATAGAAATCATGTGATATAATGTGATTTATTTATCTATCGTATAGAAATCATGTGATATAATGTGATTGATGGACTCTAATATGATGATAAATGTGAGAAAACATTTTGATTAATCTTAGCTTGTGATTCAATTATTATCCTAGCATAATATTTTTTCATAAAATTTTATGGTATCTATCATGTGTGTATTTGCAGATGTAACTCTCTTGAGTATGATAGAAGTATTACATGACTCATTCAATTTGTTTTGATTGAGCATGTTCTTAAAATTTTGTGGATTATGAAGAATATAGGTGTAGTGTAGCATCTTACTCCCTTGCTTGTGATTAGAATTAGTCACATAATGTGTGTAAAGTGTACCTTTTAGAATTTGATACTTCTTTTGATAATCAATCTAAATTATTTAAATGTATTGTAAGGATAAAATTTATTTATTATATTATTTATGAGTATACAAGCCACTAAATTTTGATATCTATTAATCTTGAGACATTTTTGCTCATTCTTGATTTATTTCTCAAGTTGAGCTCATTTTTTTCTTATTGTTGGAATTGGTTTTTCTTCCACTTTAGAGTTCTTTTTGTTATTATGGAAGCTATGATATAATGTTTTAATTTATAGCTATGAATAAATATAACTTTATTCTCTATTATATCCATGATGGACCTCTAATAGGTTGTATAAAGGAGTAGATCACATAGAATACAAAAAATCTTTATGTTAGAGAACTATGCTAATTGAAATTATTTATTAGATTTCTAAATAAAAAATGAATATTAAGTGAAGTTTGATAAATTGTTAAATTTGTCATACTTGCTTGGATCTCTAGCCATGAGAAATCTTGGTGTTTTGTGAGTATTAAATGCTTTAATGGTAGTAAATGAAGTATGTTTGAAACTCATGTATGAGCTGAAATGTTAATCTTTGCTATTTTTGAACTTGAGGATGAGATATTTTGAAAATATTGAGTGGGTTGTATCTTAATTTATTATGTGGTTGGATATTGATTTAGTCCATTGACTATGATTATTCTGGTTATATTCCTAATTTTGTTAATTTTAGTTTATTAGAATTTTAATTTTGTGTTTTAGAATTGGGAGACCATTTTAGTAAGGGTATAGAGATGTATTTGAAGCACATATCACCATGTTCAAGTTTTTCAAGTACTTTTGTAGACACCTAATATCTTGAGTATATCACACATCCTGATTCTGCTTATTAACACCATTTCTCGCCTAATTCACCTAATTCATCTATTTAATTAAATAATATTCAATTAGTTGGTTAAATTCACCCTTTTCCCATATTAATTAAATAATTATTTATATTTGATTAATTCATCACCCTCATATTAATTTTCTTCCCATTTGATTAAATAATGTCAAATTATTTAATTAAATGTCATTCACCCTCTTTGGTTAAATAATTCCAAATTGTTTAATTAAAGTTCTTAATTCCTCAAATTTCACAATTAAATAATTTTCTAAATTGTTTAATTAGCTAATTATTCCTCTAATTCTCCAACTTGCACAAAGAATATTCTCATGGAATATTCCATTTTCAAATTCAAATTCTTCCCTCCACATGAAATATCACCAGCATCTCTCTTAGAATTTAGGGATTTGTTAATCTCTCATAGACTATTGACCCTTGATTAAAATATTTGATCCATGCCATCATGAATTATGGTCCATTGATTCATTCCTTGATCCATGTCTTCATCTTCAATTCAATTTAGTCTATTGATTAGTATTTTGAATCCTCACCATTGATTCATTCCAAAAATCTATAACTACTCCAATTTTAAATAAAATTCATTCACAATCATTAAGAACACCCTTACTCTACTAAATTCACTACTCTCCCTTTGAGCTTTGAGAGCCTTTTGTGAATCATCCAAAATTATCAATATTCATCAATATTTTGTAGCAACTCGATAGTGGATTAGGAAAATTGATCAATCCACATCCACACCACACTCCAATTTGCACTTAATCCACAATGGTATTATAGGTTTTCTTTGTTAATAGGTTCAATTTTTTATAATGTAGGTTTCTTTCATGATATTTGAATCATTTTAGTAATATTGGACTAATTTATTTTAGTATGGCATTTTGTTGATCATTTTATCTTGTTAATTTCATTAATTATATTTGTAATTGATCAACTAAATTCACCATATGATATTTTGGCATGCCTGGTGGGACCCCACATCCCTGATTTAACAATCTTTTTGAGCTTTGTCATATTACAGGTTTAGGAGGACAATTCGACACTTTTTCCACACAAAGGTCAACACTTCTATAATTCTTTGACACTTTTGAAATCCTTTCACGCTTCTACTAGATAACAAAATAACGCTTTTGAAATCCTTCAATGCATTTATTTTTTACTTTTGCAAGTGCAGTGCGACGCTATTGACAAAGTTCAACTCTTTTGTAAAATATTGACTCTTTTGTAAAAGATTGACAATTTTTTCTGTGATTATTCGATGCTATCGTCTAATAGTGTGATGCTTTTATCTAATAATGTGACACTTTTGCAAGCCAAAAAAAAGAGCTAACTTTGTAGGGATTGATTTGATTGTGTTCAAGTTACTAATGTTTATCTTACATGTTTTCAATTAATCTAGGACCAAACATTTAAAATTTAGTACATTAAAATGAACGAGCACATTTCAATTATTTCTCTAACATTGGAAAAAACAAGTTTCACACATCATTTTTGGGATTAAAATTGAACCACAACTTGCATTTTTACTTTGGTGCTCTAAAATAAACCACACATTTCAATATTTGTTACAATTAAAATGAACATGAGTGCTTTATCTTTCCTTCTTGGTAAGCTAGAGTATGTATCCTCTCCCCTTGTACTTTGTGCAAACTTGGGTGATGAGAAATAATCTTAGTTTACATTTTCTTTCTTTTAAACTCTAAAGGAGTTATTTATGTATACACTCCCCTTGTGCTACTTGTGATCTTGGGTGATGAGAAATAGAAACATCTTGATCCTTCCATTTATTGGTAGGAGGCTTGTTTGGGAGTACACCCTAGGGTTTGACCTCAAGTATATTTTTAGTAGGCTATATCAAAGGGGAAATAAATGAATGTTGAGCTCTATCTAGTTATGACTTGCTAGGTGTTCCTATGTGGTCCTAGGTGATTCTAGACACAAGGAGATGATATTTCAATATCACACTTGTGTAGGTGATAGTGTTCATGAAGTTCTATCCACCACGAGCCTTGTATCTAAAAGCCTAAAGTTCATTTGTAGACCATCAACTTATGGAGGTGAATTGAGAGAGCATTATCACGGTTACTTATTATGTACTGATGGTTGTTGAGGTGACATTAAATCCTTGCAAGGAACTTTTCCTTCCAAGGTAAGAGGTTTTAATGTATATGAGCATACTCTATTTGTCCATTCAAGAGTAGGTATTTTATCAGCAAGCTTGAAATAAGAATATAAATTTGATCTAGGTCACTAAAAATAGGTTATGATTTATGGCATGTTTTTATCATGAATACCATTGTGATACCAACTAGTGTGGTCTTATGGAAGAAGAACGCACACAAAGCATCTAAAACAACAATTGAGTTAGTTTACATGTTGTTTACTATGTTTTTTCAGCACCAAACCTTAAAACACCTAGGTCAAATTGCACATCAAAGATCCTCTAATAGATCGACACTTTTGTCTCAACAGTGCAACTCCTTTGTGTAAATAAATGCTTCTTTTTTTATTAAAATGGTGCTTTTGTTTGCACATCAATGCTTTTGAACATCTCAGTGCATTTGTTAGGGTAAACAAAAATTTACAAATTGATGCCCTTATTTTGACAGTCCAATGCTTTTGTCGAACTTTGGTGCTTTTATAAATACTTTGACGCTTTTATAGTGAACAGTGCAACACTATTGCAAAATAGATCGATGCTTTTGTTCAAGATTAAAAAACAAAAATTCAAAATATTTTTTGATTCTATATTTTATTCCACAAGCACTAAATCACTTTAATTAATGTAAAAATAGGCTTCTATTCACTGGTATCAATCAACACAAAAACAAATGAATCCTTGTTCATTATCATTTTGAGTTTGTCAAAACACTTTCTAGGTTGTAATTAGGATAAATTCAAACAAACATCAAATCATGTCAAAACATCCCATTACAAACAACAACTTAATATTTTGACATAGATCATTTGGTCTTAGATTTTCATCCTAGCACCTAGTTTGACTTCATGCTTGAAAAAAATCTCTTTTCAAGTATTTGGTTGAGTTAGTAAACATCATTATGGAAAAACTTACTTTCACATCATGAGTCTAATTCCAAGGTTTGTAAATTCATCATCCTCAAACACACCTAAATATCTAGTCTAAACTTTTTCAAACTGAAAGTTTCGTATCCTTCATCCATTCATAAAATCATTCAACATTGGTCCTAAACTTGTCAAAGTATCATTATTAGAAAAAATTGAGGCAACCAAAGAATTTCAACAAAGTAATTCACAACCAACATCTCTTAGGGTTGACACAATTTTTATGGTCACAATAAGGTCCCAGCACTAGAAGAACATAGAAAAAAATCCTAGTGGCTCAAGCATACCTACCATAACAAATGCTAGCGAACAAATACTAGAGATGCCCAATTTTGACCCTAAAGGTTTCACAACTCCAAAGAAAACTCAAGCGCGAACTCAACCATGTCAAAGTGAAATGGTTCACATAGAGGAAATTCACCAACAAGCCTCAATAATTTACTCTTGAATAGTTACTAGAAATGCAACAATATCCAACTCTTACTCACATCATAAACATGATGTTAAATATTGACTCAAATCAATACATTCATAAACTTTCACAAGGTGGTACAAAACTTCCCACAAAATTTGATGTGAAAACACTAAGGGAGCAATCCTTTTCACACATAGCATCCATGAATCATCCTCCTCAAAGAGAACCTTTGGTCCACAATGTCATCCAAAAAATATCAAAACCATCTTCATCAAAAGTACCAAGTCAACCAATGATTAGTATGATAGGAATAGATTCAACAAATATTGCACCTCAACATAGAAATCAATTGCGTCATCACCAAAATCTAGGGGGTTACATGAATTTAGGTGCCCAAAATGCCAACATCCCATGTACATTCAATACTCAAAACACCAACATGATAAACACAAATTTCCCTAATATATAATAACCACAACAAAACATCATGCAACAACCCCAACAAAATATCATCTATCAAAGATCTGAACAACAACATCAAAACACACAACATCAAGGTCAAGTTTCCAAACATCAACCACCTCAAAATTAGTAATATCAATCCCAAAATCAGCACTATTCATCCTAAAATCAGCACCATCCATCCCAAAATCAACACTATCTATCCCAAGATTAGAAACATCAATCTCAAAATCAGCAACATCAATCCCAAAATCTACAACATCAATCCCAATATCAACAACATCAAGTTCCACAATACCAAAATTCCCAACTTCAAAATCAAATCCATCAACAACATCAAACACAAGGTCAACATCAAAACAACATCCCCCCACAACAACAACAACCACCCTCTCACAATACCATCTCACATAGTCAGTACATCCCAAAACATCAACATCATCAACACATGGCATCACAACAATTTTCATCTTCACAACACCAAGTCCCATCTCCAAAACAACAAAGTATTGCTCAAAAACAAGACATTTCTCAACAACAAAGTATTTCCCAACAACAACAATATGCACAACAACAATTTCTTGCGCAACAACAACAACAACAACAAAAAATGCAATACAATCCTCTAAATCAGAAATAAAAAAACTCCCAACCAAATGTCACACCTTGACATCAATATGGAGCATACAATATACCACCACCTTTGTCATCCAAAATTCCACAATATCAAGCCAACTCATAATACACCCCATATAACACATGCAACAAAAATAAACCTCCTACCAAAATCCAACATATAACTCATCTGACATCCCACAATACAACACGTATGCTCCACCACCAAAAAATCCTCCCATGTGAACATATCATCCCAGATCCAAACACTAATGTAGAAAATCCAAGACATATAAATGGGGACTTACCAAATTTAGTCATATGTAGTTCAACACCTATGTCCATATGGTCCATTTGATTGAAGCATCACAATGATGCTATTTCCTCCAAGCTTCGAAATACAAAATTTTGACAAATACAAAGGACATGGTAATCATAAGGAACATATTAGAGATTTATATGTTGCATGCATGGGAGTGTCATTAAATGATTCATACCTAATGTTTCTCTTCCCAGGGGCAAGCCATAGAATGGTTCTCACACTTACCTCCAAGAATCAAAACATTCCAAGAAACAATAGATCAATATACAATTTTCCTACTATTAGATGCATATGACAACAAAGAGGGGAGGGGTGAATTAGTTGTACATTAAAACATTAAATACCTCATTAACTTTCAAAACCTTATCAAAATTTAAACCCACATTAAACATTAGTAGAATGTAAACATGTGAAACAACAATGCAAACACAACTATACACAAGAGAACACCAAATTTACGTGGAAAACCTTAAGTAGGGAAAATCCATAGTGAGGATTAGCTCACATATATATGTATAACAACATTGAATACAATTAGGTTCATTGTCAAGGGCTCACTTCCCAAAAAATAAGAAAGGCTCACTGCCCAAAAGAAAGAAGAATAAAAGAAACTGTTACAAAGAGATTCACTATCTCAGAGCAAACATGCAACACCAAATAGGTCAGCACAAAACCCCTCCACGGTGGAAAAAAGTGATGAAAAACCACTCCAAGGGTTAACTAAGACCCAAACTACACTAACATGCATCACCACACTTCCAAAAATAGAAAACAACCTCTATAATTAGTGTTAGCATGCCAGGTCAGACAAACCTATACTAACACAAACAAGTGACCACATACATGCCTCTCTAGGTCCAAAAACAACATACATACCACACGAAAACACCACACAACATCCAAGAATATTCCAACATCAACATACTACATCGCAACATTGCCACAACCATCTAAAACAAATATTACTTTCATCCCGCACATCAGGATGCACTACCATTGAACTCCAACATAAGAACTAAACTTGTAGAGAAACTCAATAGGAGAAAATCTAAGGGAAGATAAATACAGACAATATATGTATGTTCCCAAATATACAAGACAAGAAACAACATGAAGAAATGTAGAGAAATTCCATTTCTCCTAGATAACCTTCTTCATAGGAAAACACACTGTTAAACACATCTTCCACTATTGCATGATCAAGAACCTAAAACTCTAGATATAGAACCTTCAGACATATTTGATCATCATATCCAAACCACACAATCATATCTTCAACCATAAATAAATTTAGTACACAACATGGAACACACTTCTGTCACACTACACACTTTTATCCAAATTTTCTCAAAAGCACTTGGAAACCAAGTGAACTAGCTGCATCAATAACACTAACAATCTCCCCATCTAAAATACCAACAATCTCCAACAATATCCATACTATTGACATCAATGACCAATTGTTGACATCAATGACAACACTTACAACATTCTTGCAATAATCTCCCCTTCGTTATTGATGGCAACACTAGTTCTGGAAAACCATCAACAAAAAAAACAAATCTACATTAAGCAACATTCCCCCTTACTGGGGTACACTTCACTCTCTCCCTTTACCTTTGTTCTTCAGACACCATTTTCCCCCCTTTCTTAAGGTGTTATTCAAAAATTACTCTCCCCCTTTGTTTTGTAGACATCACTCTCCCCCTTTGACATCAATGGCAAAGGGAAACAAATTCTCCTATTGACATCACCTACACAATTTCACTTTAGGAAACACTAGTAAGAAACTTCTCTCTCTCCACTACGCTTCTCCATATTTCTCTTATATTTCAATTCTCTCCCACTTAGGGGCACAAGATATGCTCTCATGTACCAAACAAGAACACTACTACTTAATCCCCATTAGAGGTACCCTTCATCATCAGTCTAGGACTAAGAATGTATATCAAAATTCTTTCTTGGATAGATGCACCACTTATGCATCTAGTTGAAAGGAGGGGAAATAACCCCTAACTTCTACTAGAGATACTCAAATGTATCTTTAGGAAGAGACTTTATAAAAATATCTGTAACTTGATCCTTTATAGGAACATACTCCAACTTCACCTCATTCTTTGCAACTTTTTTTGTTAGAAAGTGATTCTAGGTAGATATATGTTTTGTTCTTGAATGAATTATCATATTCTTTGAAATATTGATAGCACTTATATTATCACACAAGATAGAAATAGGTTCATTATATGATACATTGATATCCTTTAATATCTACTTCATCCACACCACATGTGTACAACATGATGTTGCTATTATATATTCTACTAGAACTATAGTAGATAATGACATTGAATCTTGCTTCTTACTCAACCAAGAAACTAATCTACTTCCAAGAAATAAAGCACCTCCACTTGTAGTTCTGAAATCATTTGTATAACCTACCTAAATCTACATATGTATATGCACTCAAAGAGAAATTAGTATCACTAGGATACCATAGACCAAAATATAGAGTGCCTTTAAAGTATCTAAATATCCTTTTAATTGTTGCAACATGTGATTCTCTAGGATCTTCTTGAAATCTTTCCACAAGATAAAATGCATGCATGATATTCGATCTAGTAGAAATTAGGTATAACAATCCATCGATCATTGATTCTTCTCAATTTGTTTCCAACTCGCCTTATCCTTTGCATGCATGTCGGAGGTAGGGAAAGCAAAAGCAAAATTTGTTTTTCTTCCTTAAAGCTTGCTTTTTCTCCAGATTTTATCTCTTCTTCACGGTTCTTCTTCACATAGCTTAGCTATCTTGGGATCTTTTCCTTATAGCTTCTTCCTCTTCAACTTTTATCTCTTTTTATTTCTCTCCATCTTTTTGTTCTTCACTACAAGGGGGTTCATCAGATTCATATCCTTCTATCAATACAAAACTATGATGTGGTTCTTCATCCACTTTGATGCTTGCACTTTCAACTATCTTCTTCAACCTTTTATTATAACACCGGGAATATTTTCTTCTTGTAGACATTCCAATGAAGATTCCTTCATCAGATCTTGCATCAAATATTCCTAATTTTTCTTCATCTCTTTTGATATAACATTTACTTCCAAACACTCTAAAATATTTCACAGTAGGAGGTTTTCCATATCATAACTCATAGGGAGTCTTTTAACTGTTCACTCTAGCTTGTCCTTTGTTAAGTATGTAAGTATGTATACTACAGTATGAATAACTTCTCTCCAATAGAAATCTGATAGATTTACTTATTTCATCATATTCCTTGCTGTTTCTTGAACTATTTTATTCTTCCTCTCCACAACTCCATTCTATTGATGTATCCTAGGAGATGACAAATGTCTCTTTATTCCATAATCTTCATAAAAATTGTTAAATTCACTAGAGGTAAACTCACCACCTTTATCAAACCTTATGAACTTGATTTTTAGATCCATTTCATTCTCCACCATAGACTTGAATGCTTTAAACTTATCTAGAGCTTCTAATTTTTCTTTGGGAAATGTCACCCAATTCATTCTAGAATAATCATTGTTGAACACTTGAAATACTGAGAGGGGGGTGAATCAATATTCTCTGAAACCACTTAACCATTTAAACATTCATTCCACACATCATATTCAAATTATAGTAAGGAAGGAAACCATGAAAACAACCATCAAAGCATAAACACATGAACATGAGAATTTTACGTGGAAAACCCAAAAAAGGGATAAGCCATAGTGAGGATTAGCTCAAAATATCTTATAACCAGTTATACGATATTATAGAAAGGCTCATTGCCAAGTGGAATCACTATATGGTGGACTCACTGTCTAGAGAATAAGAGAAATAGAAGAGAGGGGTGGCTCATTGCCAAGATTTGAAATGCTACAAATGCAAGAAATATAGGTCCACTAAAGCTCAAAACACTGAATCAACACACTTCATATTACTCTACTCAAACACTCTCCTCTACTCGACATTCACATCACATTCACATGCTCTACTTAGGAATTCACACACTCAACTAAATCATCACTCTTCAAAACCAAAAAAATGATCTTATACTTATTCCCATTACATTCACAATAACCTACAACATCAATTAGGTCATCCTAATTAGATGTATCAGAAAAAAATAATAACTTGTCAACTCAAGATCAAACTTAAACATTTCACACCTTAATTAAAAAGTTGTAACACATCAAATAGGTCAGCATGGAACTATAATATCTCCCACATAATAGATCAACACTTATCTAAACTCCACATAACTCAAAACATATTAGGTCGACATTGCTGGTGACCTAATATCAAATTTCACCAATTGATCATCCTCAAAATGATACGTGGACCTCCAAACATCATGCCACTTGGAACTTAGATGAAAATAACACCTGTAAACACTTTCAAAAATACAAAACACTGGATATTTGTCTATGGTAAAGTGTGGACCATTCAAAACAGGTACTCTGCATTTGAAACATTGTTACAAGGAGACCTGATACACTATTACTCATAACTTCTCAACTAGAGGGAAAAATAATATGAAATTTTGGATTTAGAATCCTCTAACCTCCTCAAAAATTGACTTAGAATCATAGAGAAATATTCTTTAGTGTGGATGTAGTACCCCTCCGCTTTTGGCCTTCATGACAATTGAGTAAGTCATTTGGTTGAATTGTGTGTCACGTTGGGTTCATTAGTTTACATTGATTAATGGATTTTGAATTATGTGATTAAGTTAATATCTTGACTATCCTTGATTAATCTACTTAATTAAATTAAATTTGATTTATATGGTAACTTAAATTAAATTGGAAGTAAGATTCTGCTAGGTACTCAATCTGAACCTTAGTGCAAGTAAGAGTTCAGACCTTGGGTTCATTTCAAGTACCTTGCCCACAATTCTTAGTGACATGTGCATAAGTCAAGTAGTGTAAGGAAGATACTACTAGCTATTGTATTATATCTTATTATTAATATTCTAATGGTTAAATGTTAGACTCATTAATTACCTAAAGTTAGCTTAAATGAATTATATGGATCATTGTACCATATCAAGAAAAGATCTAGTATTAATTGTTTGGTCAATGAAGTTAATTACATTATTTGTGTAATGTTGGCACTTGACTTTAAAAAAATTTGTCTAAGGGGTATTGGTGATAATGCCAATGGAAATTCCAACCTAGAATTTATCATCATTAATAATAAATGTGATATTGATATAGTTAGTAAGAATGAAATCGGAATAAAGTAAATATTATTATGAATATAAGTATTGCTATTGGACTATTAATAGTAGTAGTAATATAATTTAAACCACATTGTACAATATGGTTGATGTTGAAGGGTGAACTTCTAATACATAAACTATTATTGTTTCACGTCAAAGAAAATGATAATAATAAAAAATAAAAAATAAAAAAATATTGACCTAAGGAAATTATGTTACCTATAATATAAACATTATTATACATTAATATTTTCATGAAGATCTATTGACTAATTGAATAATAAAAATTATCTTTTAATGATGGTTAAACAATAACATTATTATTATTATATTAGATTATCATGATTTCATTAGTATTTATGGATTCAACACTAATGATATTTTTTTTTTTAAGGCTCAAGTAATAATATCAAAATAATCGAATATGTTACTTTATCATCGATTTAGAAGTCCTATGTAAAAAAAAACTGGCATCACCCGTCAAGTAATTGGGGGCACCATAAATACATTTATTTACCAAGCATGGGCGAGTGGGAAAAGGGGGATTAGTTGAGTTTTACGAAGTTTCGAACCGCTGCCACCACCATACTTCTATTCCTTGCCCACGTGAATGGAGTGAATGCAAGTCGATAGTGGGAGGAATGGGTGACAACTGGAAAATGGGAAGAGACAGAGCAGAGGCGAAAGAGAGAGACGAGACCACGTTTCTTTGAGGCATTCTGTCAATCAGCCACGTGCCTTGTCTTTGCATCCACATTCTCTATGCATTTCTTTCAAGGGCAGCTACAAATAACGGGAACGGGGGAGCATGCTAGGAGAACACATTTTTGAGAGACATACTGTAAAAACAGTTCACACTTCTTGTCTATGCATCCACAGTTTGCATATTCTGTCAAATAGTCGACGTACCTTGTTTATGCATCTACATTTTGCATTCATGTCTACAAGGCATCTGCAACTTCAACCTCTGCAAAATTTCTTCATCCTTTATGCTTTGATGGATGTCCCTATCCTATTCCAAAGTGCCCATTTGACATAGGCAAGTAGGATGCTGGTAGAAGTTGTAGAGGCAACGCTATGCCTATCAATAACATTGGCTTGAAAATTTGGAGAATGCTGGCAAAGGTTGATGAGTATGGCTTTACACCGCCAGTTGCATTCGCTTAAAAGTTTCAAAGGACATTTTGCTACGGTATTCGCTCCTCCAAACTCTTCCTCTCTAGTATTACCTTTCACTTCTCCAATTTGGTGAACTGCAGTCTGAGAATAAGGTTTCTATGTTTGTTTTCAGATTATGTTATTAAAATGAAAATTACTAGCATTTTAGTAATAGGATTTAGGGTGTCCTCTAGATAGCCAGCACGGGCATGAAGGTTGAAACCATACACACCTTTTGATCAACTATATATTTAATGCAACAAGGGTGGCTGATGTGTGAAGTATGTGCAACCCTCATCCACTAAACTTGTCTGACTGCGTGCACCTAGAACACGAGCAAAGCTTGCAACGTTAGGATGTGTTCCAGAGCGCTTCACTAATTCAAAGATTTTGAGAGCCTCCCTACAAAATCCATTTTGATCTTATCCTGCTTGATGGCATTTCATGAGACTGCTTTTCTTTGAGGCAATTTTCCAAATGGTTTATGTGCCGTGTCTATGCTCCCTCAGCTTGCGTGCATGTCTACCAAGGCACTTCATCCTTATATTTTGATGGGTGTCTGTGGCCAATTCCAAAGCTCCCTTGATTGGCGCGACAGGAGGATGCTAGCTCCGGTTGTAGAGTTGGCTTTACACCTGCCAATTGCATTTGTTTGAAATTTTCTAAAGCCCTCTTAGCAAATCCATCTCGTGCATATCCTGTGAATCATTTCCGACCCTAATCTCACTTTTCTTTGAGGCTTTCTACCAAAACAACTCACCTGTCTTATCTTTGATTCCTCATTCTGCAGGATTTGGCCTTACAATTGCCGATTGCATTTGCTTGAAGGTTTCTTAAGCCTATTTAATAAATCCATTTTGCACATATCCTGTAATCATTTCAATCCATGAGATTTCATCTCTTTGAGGCATTCTGTCAAACAATTCGCGTGCCATATTTACACTTCACATTTTGCATACATATCTTCCACAGCAATTGTAACTTCAACATTTGACAAATTCCTCTGCCTTTTATGCCTTGATGGATGCCTTCATAGTATTAGCTGGGTCATAAGTCACTAGCTTAAATATATCATTAATATTAAAATTAAAATCATTGCCAGTTCTATTTAAATTTAATTCCTCTTGAATAGGTGTTAGAAACAATAATATGATAGCAGAGTTGATTTACAAACTTCTATAATAAATGATAATGAATATATATACATGTATTATTATTCATATTGTAGATATGGTTTTATAGGTATAGTTACATGTGTGGGAGGTCATATTTTAGGTGTGGAATTGAATCTATGATAGTTATACTAATTTTAAACTTAGGGAAGGGACCACAATACAAAATCCTTGTCAACCTTGGTATAGATCTATTGGTGTTCCATTGTCTTAAATTATTCTAATAATAACTAAAGGAGTGGTCATGAAATTCTAAGTACTCCATATTTCTTTCACATTTATTTACTTGGATTTGTCCTTATAGTAGATTTGTTATGAAATACCTTAAATAGTAGATTTGTTATGAAATACTTAGAGGCCTTTCAATTCACTCTTCTATTGGTGTTCCATTGTCTTAAATTATTCTAATAATAACTAAAGGAGTGGTCATGAAATTGAATAAGTACTCCATACTCTTCTTTCACATTTATTTACTGCATGGATTTGTCCTTAAATAGTAGATTTGTTATGAAATACTTAAGTACTCCATACTCTTCTTTCACATTTATTTACTGCATGAATTTGTCCTTAAATAGTAGATTTGTTATGAAATACTTAGAGGCCTTTCAATAGAAAAATATTTGTTATTTCATTGTTAAGAGGTTTTATCAAAATTATCTGCAAAGACACTGTTTTAGAACAAAGGGGGGTAGATTTGTTATGAAATACTTAGAGGCCATTCAATTCACTCTTATATTGAGAACAATGAGTTTTATCAAAATTATCTATTATTCCAAATGAGATGATTATTATGTGATATAGAAAATATTATTTCATTGTTAGAGGTATTGTAAAGACACTGTTTTAGAACAGAGGGGGGTCGAGTAAGGTATATGATAGCATAACAAGAGTATCGAAAAATAGACACTAGAATGCTCATATTTTGATGATGGTGTAAAATGTGTGGGAGTTTAATGTGTGGCGTAAGGGATGTTCTCATGAGTTTTTAATGGGTACTTTCAAAACTCTAATTTGAAAGGTGATGTTGAGGGTTTGAGTTGATATGTTTACAGTTTTGTTGTTGCTTTGGGAAGTTCATACACACAAGGTGTTGGCAGTATCAAGAATTTCATGCATAGTTGAGGAGTCCAAGGATTAGTGAAAAGTCACAGCCTCAAGGATTCCGCGAGAGGAGCATGGGAGGTGATTCATTTCCTTAGAAAATAATATAGAATCTATATGATTTAATTAGAATAGTGTGTTAGAATAATTCATGGGGAATTTCAATCGAAATAACTATTGTGAGTAGTACATTAATTGGATCAATGGATTCGTTGCCAAGATAAATGGTACACTGGTAGCAATGACATGGACATTTATTTAGATTTATGCCTTATACATCTTGAATATTTTTGGGTATGCAATTAAAGAAAGCCTTTGAGTAGGGGTGCAGTCCGAGATATTATGAGGCCACTAATTTGATTAAAGATCATGGATCCAAAATCTAGGGTTGAAGGGGATTGAATCAAGCAATTCACACAAGATGAAAGTCACATAATAATGAAAATAGACAGTGAGTTTACCCTAATAATGATTAAATTTTAGTAATTGATTTGCTCAAGGTTATAGCCGGTACTTTTTCATAGCCAGGTATCAGTTTCCAGCAAGAAAGATAATCAAAGCCCAAAAATATGAAGATGGAATTTTTTAGGGATTATGTGGGAGTCCATAGTTTGTATAAAAGGAATGTGAGGAGATTAGTAAAAGGAGCCTGACGAGGTTGTCAAAGATTGCATCTTTGTTTAGGTGATTGAGACATGAAGGGTTTTGTCCACAAAAATTATTTGGTGGAGAGTTAAAATAGTCATTCGAGGGCCGTGTCGTACAAGGGATGTAGTGAATCTAGATAATAAGAGCATTTTGTGATGAGCAGTAGTCATTATGTAAAATTTGTAGTAACAATGGCTTACATAAGGTCCCATAGAACAATGAAGATCATGATGAGTAGAGTCAATTTCTCAAATGATAATGTTTGGAAGTATGAGTATTATGTACTAAGAAGTTAGTTGTGGTTGGCGATAGGAGTGTTGGCGGGATTTTGATCTTCCATTTGTGAAATAGTAGCAAAGCATGCTCATTTTATGTGAAAGGGGAGTGATGTATTTTCTATGGAGATTGTTACAAGAAGATGAAGATTATGGCTTCCAAGTTTCATATGATTAATCTATTAATAATAGGAAATTAATTTGGAATATAGATCCCTTGAGGCCGATGAAATGGTACTCAATGAAGAATTAGAGGTGCTTATTAGTGAAGGCGGCACATAGGAGAGAATATTTAAGAAAAGCTCACATAAGGTGGAGGTTTACAAAGTCTAGATGTTGTAGGCAAGATACTCACCGAGAGATCACTAAATTGAACATCGGACCTATTGATAGTTTTGGTGCAGATGGATTTTGGATGTATCGAGTTGAAATTAGGAATCCCTGATTAGTGGTCCTGGCATTACATGCATTGTTAATATCTTTTATATGCTTCCAATTATGGAAAGACCAATCAGGGAGTGAAATTTGTATTCTGCTTTATTAAATAGATTAGTTTATAATGCTTCTAATTTGATGGTAGTGCTATGAATAGTTGATTATCAGTGATGTAACTCAAAATGAGTTGGTTCTTTTTTATTCTTATACATTGAGTTTTAGGCTTAAATCCAATTTAAAATGAATTTCTGAATGTTTTTTAGAATTATTTTGTAGGGGCATTATGTTTATGAGGCAAGAGGAATATGGTGTTAGAAATCAAAGGATTATAGGGTTGTTGGCACATAAAACAATTAAGATACAAAATAAAAAAAGATAAGGATTAATCATTTTGTAGGGGCATTATGTTTATGAGGCAAGAGGAATATGGTGTTAGAAATCAAAGGATTATAGGGTTGTTGGCACATAAAACAATTAAGATACAAAATAAAAAAAGATAAGGATTAATCAGGAGAGTACATTAATTTGTCCAAAACCCACATAAGGAAACGTCCACAAGGGAGGGAGGATTTCAAACCAATCAAATGCAATCACATATGGAAATGTACCTTGGATGGATCTTCAAGTTGCTTAACAATTTACATATGTATATGTGCTAGAATTTTATTTATTTCCAAGAAGATTCTAGAACTACAATCCAGCTTGCAATCTTAAAGAATTAAATGTGCACCTACCTATTGAATACCTATTGAATCTATGCCACCAATTGTATGCCAAGTGGAGGATGTGTTTTAAACAAAAGAGACATGTGATACTACATTATTTCTCCAATTAGATTTTTTTATCAAGATCGAGGTGGCAAGGTGTTGTTTTCTCACTGCTCCATATTGTAATTGAATGTTATTGATTGGATGAATATGTACCAAGAGTTGTCAAACTCAATGTAACTTTCTAGGGCTTCTAGAGGATTGATATGTTCCCTTGGATTAATCTAGTCTCGTCCATTGAAATTGAAATGTAATATCTATAAAAGGCCTTTTCCTTTTCAGTTGTAAGGGATTAGACAATTAGAAAGCCATAATTGGCTAAGTTAGGAAGTTAGAAAGATAGAATTCACAAGTAGATTTCAGGAGTTAGTTGTAGGAGAGGAGAGAGTGTTGAAGACTGTTATGTAATTGTTGGACAAGTTAATGCAATTTGGTTGTTGATTTGGAAAACTTTGTGTTCAACTTCAATAGTTTTATGGTTTCTTGTTCTTGACTCTCAATATTATATGCTAGTTTTCAGTTCTTTTCCAATGATGGTGAAATGTGAATGATGTTTGATCAATATTCTGCTCATAGTTTTAGCACTTTGCTAATTGTTGTAAGGAAAATTAGATGCGAAAACAACTCTCCTAATGTCAAAACCTCAGGGAAGAATGCAAAGATACCTTTTAAAATTACAATTACAGTCTAATTAAGATGCACATGAAAGAGATAACAGAAACAGAGTATTTGACACACACATATGGACACCAGATTTACGTGGGAAAACCTTTACGGGAGAAAAACCCACCACACCAAGAGAAATCACTTTGTATTATAGTAATGGAGATTACATACAAATATCAAACTTATCTTTCTGATGTCATATTTCAACAGCTTTCACAATGATCAAACTTGTATAGGAACCTTCAAGTTACAATCTTTACATATTAGAAATCACTCTGATTATACAACCACACAGCAATCCGTCGATCCTTCGAATCATCTAACTAGACATCATCTGCTATCTCTGAGTATAACCATGTCCCCCCTATTTGTTGAGCTTCCTCTCAGAACTATCACAACGAATTGTCTTCCAACGGTTCCCATTCGGCTTCTCTGATTGGTCAACTACAAGCCACTTAGGATAGTCTTCAAAGGTCAAAAGGCTTCAACTATGTTGGCATGTCGGTGAGACACAAGAAGTGTCTCCCCAATGCCAGAAGACCCGATTACACGTTATCGCCAAGAGTCATCTCCATCAGCAAGAGGTTATATTGGGATCACCCATTGCATCGACTTCAGTTTTCCTTTCGGTAAGACTATCGCTCTTCGGTGAGACAACATATCGATATCCTAAGTCACACCGAAGAGTCATTCTGTTGGTAGGACATACCGCTCTCGCCAGGACCTCATGCCGAGCCTTCAAGTTAATCCGAGTGCATCCAATAGTCGGCAAGACTTATCGCTTTCGCTAGGACTTCATACCAAGGTCCTAAGTCAAACCGAAACATTAGCATTTCCATTGGCATCCATCTATCGCTAAGACATTCAACTGTCACCGAGAGATTTCACCGAGATCTCTTATGTTACTTCGAAGCCATACTACTATCGACAAGACCCCACGAGTCGCCAAGACTTCATACCGATCGCCTTGAGCTACTCCGACGACTTCAGTTGTATCCCCGTCGGCATGAAATTCCATTCTCACTGAGACTTCTCCCCGAGACCTTTGGGTTACCCCAAGTGAATACTGTCGGTGAGACATTCCTATCGGTAAGACTTCTTACCGAACACCGAAGACTTTCCTCGGAGGCTTCAACATAAAACACTGTTGGTGAGACTTTAGCTATCACTGGGACTTCACTCGAACTAAGCCTTTCGGCCAAGGGTCTCCTCGATATACGATAGAATATGTCACACCGACTTGGCTCCAATAGAGGTTTCAGCCTGTGGGATTGAGACAATTTTCTAACAATTGTAAGATGTTGTGTAAAGTTAGTTTGAGCCATATATTGGGCTAAGTTCAACTATGGATGCTTGTTCATGTTGCGCTAGTTATTGGGTATGTGAATGAATATTCATAGTTTGAAAATCTTTCGATTTCCTTAGAATATTGCACTATTTCTTTGTAGTTGTGGGCTTGTCCTTGATCAAGCAAAGACTAGTTTATTTGGGATTTATCCATTTCAAGAATTCATCATTATTGTGATTGACCTTAGGAGTTAGTTTAGAATATCCCTTGAACCCTTAATCTTTTGCTCTTTCTTTGAATCTGGATTAGTTTTAGGATTGAATCAGCATCACCATATTGCTACATTTGAGGATAAGTATACTTCCAATATTGTTAATTTGTAAGGCCCTTTGTGATTACCAACATTTTCACATTTATCACTGAGTTGTTTTGCATTGTCAAGACTTGACATTAGATACCTTGGGGTTATTTCTTGAGGCTTGCTTATAGAAATTTACCTTTCAAGAGAGATAGGATACTTGCATGCTTTTTGAGTTGTTGTAATGATAAAACCACCATCAACAGATTGGCACTAGAAGGAGGGCTGAACGAAAGTGACACTGTTGGAAGTTGAATGAGCCTTCATGCTAAAAATATGAGATATGATAGATCTCTAAATTTGAAAGTACAAATTCTAAGTTAATACATGGAAAAGTAGTCTTATGTTTCTTATGATGGGAATAGTCTTCAGATTGATTTTCCTCAACTTCATGAGTCTCTTAATAAGATATTGTTGTATCTAAGGGTTAAATATAGGTTAGATTAGATGTTAACAAATCAATAAAGACTAAGAAACCCAAAGAACTATGAAGTACAAAGGAAATTAAATAAAAGAATGATTATATATGTTCCTCAAATCTTCCATGATTACCTCCATAGCACCTCCTAGCTTGCTACAAATGTTGCCCTCAGATCGAACGTACAAGCAATTATTTCACTATGCCTATGTCCTACGCAAGTTTTGAATTATTTAAAATAAATGCCTATGCCTATGCCTATGACAAAATGATTCTCAAATACTACATAACTCTAATATGAATGTGCCAGAATAATAAAATCTAAGTGTGTAGTCCAAAAATGAGAGCAAAATAGCAAAATATAGAAAAAACCATTTTGAATGGACGGATGAGATCGACTTTTGACAAAAGCCTAAAATCAGAGGACGGGATTAAATTTGATAATCCCTAATCAGGGTTAGGGAAAAATCCTTAAAAGAGTGGTCGAGATGCCATCTAAGAAGATTGAATCAGCGGTGGAGAATAAATAAGATAATTAATTAGAAAATAAAGATTTTCAAAAATCAAGAAGATAAAGACTGCCTGATTTGTGAGATTCAAAAAATCAATAAGATAAGGGTTGAACTGAAGATCAGATTTGGAAAATCAAGAATCTGCTCGATTACTTGATTTTTTGGAGGAATATTACCATTTTGAATTAACTTAATTCAAAATATGGATTTTGTGAGATAATAAATAATTGATTTTCAGATTATTTACCAAAATGGACTGATAGTTAAGAATGTGAAATCATTTTCAATAATTTCATTTATTTAAAATGAGAGAAATGTTAAATTAGGTAATTAAATAATTAAGATAATTATTTAATTGAGAGGATATGATTAGTAATTAAATAAATTAATAAATTCATTTATTTATGAGAATTAGTGACATATTAAATAAATAAATGAAATTCATTTATTTAATAATCAGGAAGAAATAAATGAAGAAGGGTAATTAAATAAATTAAGAAATTTATTTAATTAGAGGAAAACTTAAACAATTAATGACATATTTAATAAATAAATAAAATTTATTTATTTAATAATCATGAAGAATACAATAGATATGAATTAATTAAATAATTATGAATTATTTAATCAATAGTCGAATGTGGACCAAGGACATAATTAAATATCATAATTATGCTAGGACGAAAGTGGTAAAAATAGAGCTTGCAGGCCTAGGTCATTTTTAAGTGTCTACATTTTGCCCCTCTTTGTCATAATGTGGCATGTTGCATTGTGACAAAGAAAGTGTCAAAACCTTGATGAGGTGTAGGGAAGTATTATGCCTTGGAGGAAAAAAAGAATTAAATTTTGAGCCAGCAATGAATTTTTGAAAGGGTCACGATAGAATCAATTTAATGACTAAAGAAAAACATGAGATGGTTTAGAATTGGAAACATGTTTAAGGCAGCCAATGGGGTGGTGAAAGTTGGTCAAAAGAGCCTCCAGTAATAACCTAGTTGACAAATGCCATTTTGACTTTATAAATAGGTTGAGAAAGGGGTAAAAGTCAATTCATTTTCACTATTCAATTTACAAATTTTGAGAGCTCAGAGCAAAAAGGAGTGCAACGAGGATGGTGATTCCAGTAACAAAGCATTGTGGTGAGATCGTGTGGACCTTCAGGTGGCCAGAGGGCTCAAAGCCAGCGGTATGTACCCCTAACCCCCTTTGTAATTTTCTCATTTCGCATGTCAAAAGTAGGGTTTTAGGGCGAACAATGAATGCCCCCCAACGCATACGTGTGCGCGTAAGCCGCATTTGACTTCGTGTTTGACGGATTTGATGTGTCGCGACACAAGTGCAAGGGTAGTTTAGGGTAGGTTAAGTGTTTGCGACGCATTTGCCAAAAATTGCGATGCATTCGCTTTTTCGAGCCGAATTTGAAAGTTAAAATGCTGCAATTGCCATTTTGTGACGCATTTGAATGAAACAACACAAGTGTCATATCTTGCGACACAAGTGCTCTGATATGACACATTTGAGCTAGAGAATGACACAATTGACATGTCATGACGCATTTGGAGTACAAAATGACGCATTTGTTGTTTTGCGACGCAATTGCAGTCATCGCAACGCATTTGATGTTGACTTTGACTAGGGTAGATTCTAATGCTTTTGAAATCTAAAATGCGTTTTGATGATACTGACAATTGTCTAGAAGGTATTGACGCGTTGTTTGGCTTTGTGTAGAGACACCTAGCCCCTATTTATGCACTAGAGAGCAGACCGATGACCTTTTGGTTTATTGATTAGCTGACTCTACGGGAGCGATGATGATTGATTTCGCTAGGTTTGTTTTATGTCGTCTATATGCCCTCTATTCGGGCTAATAGGGGACTTCTGACTGCACTATGTGAGCAATGGAATTTAGAGACATGCTCTTTCCACCTGCCGATGGGAGAGGCCATAGTTACCCTAGAGGAGGTCTATCGCATTCTGCGCATGCCGATCCGAGGAGAGCGAATCGTCTATGACCCTCGTCATGGCCAACAAACCTTCACAGCGTACTACTGGGATGAGGGTGCATGACTCGACATCTAGGGTTACAAGATCTGTTGGGAGTTTATGGTGGAGCATTATGCTCATTTCGATGCATTCTTGGTGACATTGATTGGTGAGATATTGATTCCTAACCATCGTGGACATGGGTTCCCTATTGGTTGGGGAGACATCTTAGTTGGGATGAGGCATGACAGGACCGTGTATGACTGGGGCCCTTATTTATTGGGCACACTCTACCACTAGCTGCACGAGGTCATCTATAGGAGGGTAGAGAGTATATCATGTGGCACCACACTGATGATGATTTGGGCCTGGGAGCACATAGTGATATTTCATTTGCTGATTCAGAGACCTGTTGACGTGTGTTTTGGCACAACAACATGCAAACAAAATATTTCTACTCCATTTCTCCTGAAAGAGTAAGATGATCACCTAGATATCTCAACTCCCAAGGTCTTTGTAGTTGGTTCTCAATTGTGATAATGTTGCTCAATTGGTTAATGTAATAGTAATGTTCAAGGGGCCTGCTGGTGTTGAGCTTCTGGATCGTTCTAAGATCAAGCATGAACTAAAAACCTAATTTAACTGGGGTTTTTAAAGAAACAACAAAAGATAGGTCAGAGCTTTGGAACAAAAAAGAATGACAATTCTTCTAACTTAACCAAACTTGCTACCTTTCAAGGAGTTTGCTAACTAAAACTGCAGAACAAAGTAAACTTGTGATTGACACACAACCTCTTTCATTCATAGTGCTAATTCAAATAACAGATTTTAAATTATCATTTAAACTAAACATAAAATAAGATTTCAATCCTTGAAAGATTCTCAAATCAAATGATTAACTTAAAGCAAATATCATTCAGGAACACAAGATGAAGTAGATTAAACTCTGATTGCTTTTACTGTTGGTGAAACAAATAAGCAATATTTACAAGGCTAGCACAATCACTAGTGTACAGAGAATTTGGGATTTTAGATTGTTTCCAACTACACTAAGAGAACTTGGAAAATACATTACAGCCAATACTCAACTTTACTACTAGACAAGAAGACAAAAGAAGGTCTCATTACTAAGAATCAAGATGCAACTCTATCTCCTGCTTTTTGAAAATTCCTACTCTATCACTGCTATTAACTTTTAACCCTTCCTTTTTAGTTCTAATCCTAACTGTCTCTTAAAAGTTCTAACCTTTTACAAAGAGGCTAGAATGCCTTATATACAGAATTTACCAAAAGGGATGCATTGGCTACTGTTTTAGGGTTTTTTACAAAATATTTGCTGACTGCAGGAGAGTCAGCTCTCAGATCTTTTTTTTTTGAAAAGAATCAATGCTGCATTCAATGAGAAGCCCTGCTGTCCGGGTCGGTGATGGCTTGACCTCAGAAGAAGCCTTTAGAACTTTTTGTAGCTGCAACATTTACTCTTTGTCTTCGTGTCCACCTTGAACTCTGTTAGGGTCGCCTTGAATGCTCCAGGGCACTTTACCATTAATACTGATCAATCTCATTGGTGGTTACTACAACTGTCCCTGTGAGTCACAGATCCTTCCTTCCTTCAGTTTCCTTCATGTTCCAGACTTATTTTGTAGGTTGACTGCCTTTTGGAACATCATCGGGCCTCCTTGTAGATTTGAACATTACCCCCGAGCCAATCCATTGCCTCCCTGATCTCAGAATGGATCCATCTCGCTTGCACTTTGTTGGTCTTCTTACACAGGGATGGTCACTCAATCAATAGGTCATCTTCTTCTGATTGGAGGAATAGAGGCCACGCAGGATTCCTTAGTGGTCAAAAGTGGTTCATATTGAATCGCATGTCGGTGAGACACTCATCGTGTCTCCCCGATGTGATTATCGCTTTTATCAACCATCAACATGACATTAGATAGTTGGAAAGACATTTCAGCGAGCTGAAGAAGTCATATCGAGCTCACAAAACCTATCAGCAAGACTGCATGCTCTCGACAAGAGCACATGGCGAAGCCCTTCCTCCCTTGGTGAGCACATTCTCATGTCGGGGAGACTATCGCTTGTCGCTGTGACCCCATGGCGAAGTCTTCTTTATCTCCCGGCGGGCCCATTCTCATGTCAGGGAGACCTCATCATTTCGGGGAGACCTTACCCCGAACTCCTCTTCCCTTACCGAGCCCCTCCTTGTTATCGGCAAGACTCCTCAATGTCAGCCAGAGGCTATGGCGAGTTCCCCTTGTAGCATCTCTCGTCGTTGACACACCATCGGGTCAGCAAGACATCTTACCAAACCTGTTCCATCTGCTCAGAGTCTCCCTGAGTTCCTTTTATTCCCCCAAGCTCGTGTCCTTTTGCTTTGGTGTAACTTTCTTTCTTCACCAAGACCTCTTGGTGAAGGTATGATCCTCTGCCGAGCTCCATTTTTTTTTTGGTGGGACATTCCATGGTCGGGG
>VDFB02000008.1:358805422-358957157 GCA_007258455.2 Sequoia sempervirens
GAGAATTATCATATCTTTAATCAAATGGCATGCTTCCTTGAGCATAACTCCCCAAGGACACATTCCATCCTTGGATTGTTGACATGAAACAACCAATCAAAATTTAGTTTCTCTGTCTCATCTTAATATATATTACTATTATATTAATAAAATATTATATTAAATATATATTATATTAATTATATTTTGTATTATATAAAAATATACTTATTATTAATTATTAATTATAATAATTTTATACTTATTTAATAATTTTGTTAAAGAATATAATATATAATTATAATAAGTTGAATAATTATATTATTTATTATGTAAAATATAGCTAATATATACTTAACTATATTGTAGAATATTAAAACCTAGCTAAATGGCACAAAAATTTTCAATTTAATTAACATATTGTAAAACCTAATGAAACTAGGTTGTAGCTCATCAAATTGTAGAAGTGAAAGGTCAATACCAATGCGAGGAGGAGTTTGGAGTGAGTGAAAACAAGGTCAATGTCGGCGAGGGAAATTTTGGTAGTGAAAACAAGGTCAATGCTAGCGTAGGGAAAGAAGAGTTTGGAGTTAAAACAAGGTCAATACGATTATTAAGCGAAGGTTTGGAGAATTGAAACAAGGTCAATATCGTGGCCGAGGAAGAGTTTGGAAGTGAAAAACAAAGGTCAATACCGGCCTGGGCGGGTTGAGGGCGCACCGGGGAGAAAATCGACGACCAAGGGGCAATGAGTACTATAAGTTTGGCACCCCCATTCTCTTTAACCTTCAATTTTCATGCCTAGTTTCCAAAGATCTTCTCGTACATTGGCACCCCCATTCTCGTAAAATGGTATAAGATAAGACAAAAAAAAAAGCTTAGTCTTTCACATTTTTATCCACCAGCCTCAGGTCTTGGCAAAACTCCCATAGTCTACCCACATCTTGGTTGAGGTCTAGGATTTCATCACACATAGCCTTCATTTCATGAGTCTGAAGCAATTATAGACTTAGCCCAAGTATATGCTAGGCTAAGGTAGATCTAATGAATGGAAATAGAGGCATACAATTCTTCTTTATTACCTCCACCACAAACATATGCAAGGTGTTGGTTGTTTTTACGGTAAGTAGGTTGATCTTCTAATCCGCCTATGGAATTTCCAATTCCAATAAAGGGAAGCTCCAAAGACTTGGACCAACTGATGAGGATTCGAAAGACCTCCTACACTTTGGGTTTTGCAAGACCTGGGAGGGTGATCCCTTAATGCGTTTACAACCTCTGCACAGTCATCATAAAAAAATTTAACAACAATAGATAATATCATTTAATAGCTCAACATAATAGGATAATATCAAATAGAATTGGTTGTTTATCAATAATATCAACTATTTGGAGCATGAGATAACTACAACAACATTTCACAGTATAAGATAGTCATTGATTTGCAATTTGTAGCAAGCTCTAGGTAAAGGAAAACAAATACTGAACCATACAAATAAGTACAACTTAGATCAATGCCATATAACCATTGGAGGAGTCAAATTTATAAGCATCTAAGGGTTTATGGCAGATTTAACACATAACATATAAGATCCTTGATAACAATGCTTTACAATCTCATCAATATGTATTCTAACCCAATACTACTTATCAAATCCTTATATAGAATATATCCACCTACAATCCCATTCAAGAATTTTAATTAATTCCTTGAATTAAACCTAAAACAAGAATCATACACACCACAATAGTGAGATGAACGAAACAAGCCTTGATCATTTTATTACAAATTTAGATATGCTTGTACAATGGAGAGACACGAGTTCGAATTAATCATATCAATTCAAATGCAAGTACTATCATAAAACATCAAATCCCCATGAATTCAAAACCTACTATAGAATGACTCAAAACCTAAATTGTATTTTCCCTAAAACCATCAAACTTTACAATTTGCTCTGCAACTTCATCTAGACTTGACCAAAAATATCTAACTTGCTAACCTATACTTCTAGCCTTGAAATCCTTCTTATAGAAAAAGAAGGAGCAAACAAGCATCATGCCAGAAAGAACACATGTCACCAGCCAATTGGACCACCTTGTGATATTCCAAATTTTTTTTACAACAATCTCCCTAGAGAATCTTCTTGTTCATCATGCCCACTAAGAATGGTTGATGCAACAACAAAAAACTTCAAGAATTCCGCACCTAGACTGTCACCAAAAAACAAAAACTGGAATCTGTTGTAACTGCAACTGTGTAGTCGATTTTGTGAGCATTAAATATGTAAAAAAAAATGAATCAATCACACCAATAAGACATTATATCAAAATAGAATATTAAAGTAATAAAGATTGTAAACTCAGTATCCTATTGTCGATGTCATCCTATCATCCTCTATCTTCAGTATTTTCATTGATTCTAGGTGGCTCTCAGATTGTATGCTAGGCTCAATGAATAGTCTTCCCAAAGAACGAGATTGAATATGAAATGCATGTAATGCTTAAGCTAAGACACGATTGCTGAAAATGAAACTCTTGATGAATTCTATAAAACTAGAATGTTATAATGCTAAAATGCAATAATCTCTAATTACTCTTATATGTGTTGTGTGTGTCTCTAACCCTTGCTTGGATTGGCTGTGCTAGTTATAATTTTTTTCAAAATCTTCTAATTGGTTGATACAATCAATGATTTTGAAAATTCTTGGTAGATCGAATAGTTGAGGATGGATAAGACTGAAGAAAAACAGAAGAAAGCAGAAAAAAAGATTTGTTTTATTTTTTTGTCCAAGAAGTGAGATAAGAGGATGAAGATGATTTGTTAAAAATCATCTTTTTTGTGAGATTATGGAAAGATTTTGAAGAAGATAAATAATGAATTATTGAACTCAATTATTTATTTATGAGTGACACAGAGGTTTTTCTTAAAATATAATATTTACCCTAGATTTGAAGAATAATGAAAGATTTCATAATTAAATAGAATACTTAATTATGACTCTAAAAAGATATGGAAGATATTTAATTAAATAAAGATATTTAATTAATATTTTAAGAAATGCTATGTAAATGAAATTAATTAAATAAGATATTTAATTAACCAGAAGAAAAATTTGAAAAGAAATAATTTAATTTAATTAAATCAAAAGGACTTAATTAAATTCAAAAGTGATAATTAATTAAAATAAATAAAGTGCACTTATTTAATTAATCAAGTGGACATATGAATATGAAATAATTAAATAAAAATTGATTTATTTAATCATTTGTAGAAGAATAAATTGAATGAACAATATAATTAAAAAAAATTAAATTTAATTATATGTAGAAGACTTTAGAGAAATTAATTAAATAATAAATATTTAATTAAATGCCAGGATTAATCAGATATGACCAATTTTATGCATCTACATTTTGCCCCTCTTTGAAGTAATGTGTGAAACGTATTGCTTCAAAGAAAATATTCCTGCTTTCAAAATTTGTTGTGTTTGACTATGCCCCTTTTCCGAAAAATATGCCCCTGATCTGATTCTGATGTGTTTTTAATTGAAAAAATGTTGTTGGTGTTAATGATGCCCCCTTGGGAGGTAAATCACTAATGATTATGAGTTTTTGATAAATAACAAATAATGAGATTTTGATGTTGATTTGAATTTAGTGATTTAGCTCGCAAAAAAATGATGTACAGAGATGCCCCAGTGTGAAAATAAAGTCAAATTTAGATAAAAAGATAAAAAATGTCACAAAACTTACCTTGGGTTGACCTTTAAAAGGTAAAAAGGTAAAAAAGACAAGTCATTTGCACTTTTTGACTTTTTGAATCCTGTAGCTCTGACAGTGACCTAGCGACATGGAGATTCTATATCACCGTCACAGATTCGAGCGATCTCGCCGATACCAGAGGCCAACTGCATATGGACCACCGGTGAGTCGATCTAACCGCTTGTGCATTCAAATTTTTTCGTTTGAAGTAATTTTTTCCTATTTTCCATAGATTTTAGGTTTTTAATTTATGTTTTAGGGCTTTTAGAAAAGTTATAGCGCTTTCGATAACTGTTGGAGCGCTTTCGATGAAAAGAGTAGCGTATCTAGGATAGATGTAGCATGTTTAGTGTAGAAACTAGTGTAACACATTCGATAAAAATAGGAGCACATATAGGATGCCATAGAAAAATTTAGGGTTTTAGCTCATCTAGGAAAAACAGTAGCACATAGGTGTAGAGTTTTAGCGCATAGAGGGAAATAGCGCATATAGAAAATGTTTGAGCACATCTCGTGCAAAGAACGATGCATTTCGGCTTTAACGCATCTAGGGAAAACATTATCGCATATAGGGTTTTAGCGCATAGAGACCACAGATGAGCGCTTCTAGTAAAAAGAGACAGAATGTGTGATTTGATGAAATTGAAGTAAAAAATGATGATGTATACTACTTCCTTGGTCAATAGATAGAGAAATTGTTTTATCATCATGTTGAAATCTGATAAAGAATTGATAACTTTGTTTCCAAAATAGAAATCAAAGAGTAGATGATTGATAGCATGGCTGATAAATTTGCTTTTTGCGATAGAAAACAAATAGGATATCTAATAAATTTGCTTTCTGTGATAGAAAACAAATAGTTGATGATTGATAGGATTTCTAATAAATTTTCTTTCTGCAATAGAAAACAAATAGTTGATGATTGATTGAATTTCTAAGAAATTTTCTGTCTGTGATAGAAAACTAATAGTTGATGATTGATTGAAAACATATTTGCATTCGTGATTGAAATACAAATAGTAGATGATGTTTTGATTTTCTGACTGCTGATAAATTTTCTTTCTGTGATAGAAAACAAATAGTAATTGATGATAGAGATTTAGATAGATAGATAGGACATTGATTGTATGATATGAGTCACTGATATGGGTCACAGATATGAGTCTGGTGGGTAGATTGATTTTTTTTTTATTTGAGAGTGAATCATTGATGTGTTGTTGATTGATTATTGTTGTGATAACCATAAATAGGAGGTTTTCAAAAACCTCCAAATTAGGGAGCAACACTCGGCAGGGTGGGATAGGATACTCAAGTCGACACCCACTGATGTAGCATTGATAGAGACCTATGGATTGAGACCTTTGTTGGCCATGCCACCAATTCAGGTCAATAGGGGACTGATGACCGCACAGGCAGAGAGGTGGCATTCGGAGCACAACACCTTTCATTTGCTGACTGGTGAGGTGACTATGACTCTAGAGGATGTGTACAGGATTCTAGGTATTCCTGTGGTTGGCACCCTTGTGTTCTATGATCACAAGGAGCTTGGTGGTACAAATGTATTGAGGAGAGTTTGGTGATGCACAGATAGCAGGGTACTGGGTGCCATGGGCTGACTTCAGAGGATATCCAGCCTTGCCTATAGTTTTGGGTGCTATTATTGGAGGTCTCCTTTGTTTGGATCGTCGGTCAAAGGGATTATCAGTGGGATGGGGGAGGATCCTAGAGCAGATGCTTATATAGCCTCAGAGATATGCCTGGGGGAGCTGAATGTTGGCTCACTTATATCATGACCTTCATGAGGTGGTATACAGGGGTGCATCCATTTTGTTGTGTGGCATGACATTACTTCAGATCTGGGTGTGGGAACATATGGCGGTGATGAGACTGGCCTATCCCAGAGTGAGGCCACAAGGTAGACCTTATGTGTAAGCATATGCGATGTTCCTTGTCCAACCCATGCTAGGCAAGGTGGATTATTGGAGACGGTGCTTGGATGATCTTGATGTAGTGATATGGCGGCCATACCTAGATTGTGAGTCATAGGATACAGATCACCTTGAGATGCCATTTGTAGGTATTTCATGATTTTTGATAGGGAGGAACCCTTTCATCATTGAGAGGTTTTTGGCCATGCAAGTATAGCGACAGTTTGGATTTACTCAGGGTATTCCTCAGGGAGTTGCTCACTATGTGTGGAGCAAGGATGAGGCAGGATGGGGACCTAATGTTTCATACCAGATAGCTTATACAGAGTATATGGCTCTAGCGCCCGAGGCATGGGATGACAAGAAAAATATTGTTGATGCTGGTATGTTCAATGAGTACTCAGTATATTATCACACACATCCCTTTCCATGGTTTACCGGTCCTGATGAGCCAACACCCATTTTGGTGGTACCTCAACCAGGGGTAGGGAGGCAGGAGGATGTGGCAGGTGGGGAGTAGGCAGTGGTTGGGGGAGATGAGGAGGAGAGCAAAGAGGAGCAGGATAGCTTTGATGGGGATGATGGCGGGGATGAGGGGTAGGTGCCAGTGAGGCCGAGGCCAGATATTTTGAGGGGTGTCCAAATCATGTGAAGGTCGAGGATAGGGATTGGGTGGAGGACAGTGATCAGGGTTGGTTCCTTGTCACAGCAGGGACAGATAGATACCCTTCAGGCCCAGGTGCAGATATTGCAGGGACAACAGGTGTAGTTTCAGAGTCAGTTGGTGCAGGCATAGGGATTGGTTGCATAGCTACAAGCATAAATGGCACAGTCGTAGGCTCAGGCACAAGCACAGGCTCAGGCTCAGGCACACAGATAACCCAGTTGATTATAGAGAGGGATGCTTTGAGACGGAGGGCAGTAGAGGCCGAGGGTGTTGCTCAGAGGCTTATGGGCACTGTAGAGAGTGCATCCTTGCGAGAGGCTATTGCAGAGGGCATGGAGATGGCGATGGAGGCAGAGTACTATAGAGTTTGATATGAGAAGTTATGTCCTCTTGAGTGCATAGAGCCATTCCCACGGTCCCATACGAGGACCAAGAGTAGGACATAGACAGCTACCCAGAGAATGGGGTTTACAGGGCCCCGACGGGATCCACATGCAGGGACCAGTGAGAGGCCACCATCCTCAAGACCAACTCCCTTAGGGGGTTCCACCAGCCAGCCATGATTGATATATGCAGGATTGTATATGATATATCTCATATTCTTCGAAGCATGTGCATTGATTTTTTTATCATATCTCATGTTTCTTTTGGAATTTTTCAGTGTCATTGGACTATTGGACATTTGTATGTATTTTTGATGAGCGATGATATGCAACGGTGATGAGTTTTGAGGATGTATTGCATTTGATATGATGATATGAGATGGATATGCATTTATTTCTTTTCTTATGTGATATGGTTATGGATATATGGTCTACTAACATGATTTGCAGGATGATGTGATATGATTATGATGATATGCGATATGATGTGTACTAATAATTTCATGCAGGTGGATGATGATGGTAGAATGCAATGTGTTGAGATGATATGGTGGAAATGTCATGTTTGTACTTTTGAATTTTTGTGTTTCCAAAATGTGATAAATGATAATGATGTGATGTGATGATTTTTCCCTATTATATGTAATATGAATCAAATGTTGTACAAATATTTTTTGATAAATGATGACCTGTATGTTATGAAATGTAATGAATATGAAAAAGATTGATGACATGATAAAATGTAGATGTAATGATATGAAATGAAATGATATGTGACTATGAAATGCAATTTAATGATATGATGTGAAATGTAATGTAATAAAATGATATGGATTGAAATGAAAGTGAATGATATGATATGATATGCTATGTAATGGTAAACTAGAACGAGATGGAAATGAAATGAAAAATGTTATGAACTAAGGTGAAATAAAATGTAATGGAATGATATGAAATGTAATGTAATGTGTTTAAATGATATGAAAATGGTAATGATATGATATGACATGATGAAATGTAAAATGATATGAAATGATGAGATGATGATAAATGATAATTATATGAATAATGAGGATATGATAAAAAATGATGAAATAGTGATAGGATAGAAAATGCAATGTAATGACATGAAAGGATGAAATGAAAAATGATATGAAATGAAATTGGATGATATGAGATGCAATGTAAGGTAATAAAATGATATGATTTGAAATGATGAAATGATACGATATGCAATATAATGTAATAAAATGGGATGATATGCAAAGGGTAAAATGAAATGATATGATAAAGTGGAATGATAAAATGAAATGAAAACTTGAATGATATGCATTGCAATGAAATAAGATGATATGGGATGAAAAGAATGGAATGATATGTAATGAATTTAAATGAGATGATGTGTAATGAAATGTAAAATGAAAATGATGGATAGAACCAAGATGATAAAATTGAGAATGTCCAAGGATATGCAATGAAATGATATGAAATATGAAATGAGAATGCATCATGAAGGATACATACGTGGGAAAGGATCCCAATGAGGGATGCTTAAACTATATGATATGCACAAGACCGAGATGAAATGATAATGAAATAAATGTCCAAATGTCCTCCACATATAATCCAAAGAGACATGACAACCGTTGATTTATCTGTTCAGATTTTGTTTGAAACTCTAATGTGAATCTAGTATGCAAAATATAGACATTGATCTAAATGCAATTAAACAAAACCAACTGTTCATTGAGCCTTCGAGTAGCTTTTGTGAATCATCATGGAACCTTATAAAATTTTGGAAGTATGTACAAGTCAAAGGGGAGATTAGCACCAATGATGACCTGAGTACCACTTTCATGATTTTTGATATAGCAAGCGAACACAAGCATTGAGGTATAATTAAACCAAGACATGACCTGAGCATTTCTTGTATAAACAGACAAAGACTAACCACCTTTTGATGTAAATGTGGAACTATTGTTAATGATATGCTTTGGAAATCACATTTCATGACGTATTTGCATCAAATCGATAGTTAACCTCCAAACAACAGACAAAGAAGAAACATCCTCTTTCCTTGCCACTCTAGTTTAGTACATCATTCAGTGTGCTCCAGATAGACGATATCAAAAAATCAAACAACCATTTGTTCAAAATGTAAAACTGATATTCCAATCATTATTTAGATTTTAGATCATCTAGATATGAGTCATGATATGGTATTTTGCTGAGAAGGCCATTGTGATATGGATCGACGATCGGATATTTGTTCATGTGTTTTGATAATTTGTTCGTATGACTGAGTTCTATATCATTTCTGAGCTATTTTGGTAGATATTGAAAGATGGTTGCCCTAGAGTATGTCAACATTTTCCCCTAGTATTTGACACAACTTGGTGAAATGGTATGTACCAAAAAAAATCAAGCCATGGTAAGACGTTATAGCTCTAGGAAAATGATGGCAACATGATGTTGGTATGACCTTAAGATGAAGGAAAGATGCATGTAATGAAAGCCTAGTGCAAAACATGAACTAATAGATGGAGAGCTACAAATAGTGTCTGTTTTCCAGATTTTCACTATTTGTTTTTATTGCATTTTTTTGTTCTTTCTTTTCTTTTTCTTTTTTTTTTCGCTATCGAGATGCCTATTTGCTAGGTTTTCACTGAGGTAACCATTTTTCAGGACTTTTTCTATTGTTTTTGTTTTTCTTTAGGATGTTTTCTGATGTTTTTGGATTTCTTCAGGACTTTTCTAATGTTTTTGGATTTCTTTAGGACTTTTTCCAATGTTTTTGGATTTCTTCAAGACTTTTTCTGATGTTTTTGGATTTCTTCAAGACTCTTTCCAATGTTTTTAGATTTCTTCAAGACGTTTTCTGATGTTTTTGGATTTCTTCAAGACTTTTTCTGATGATGATAACCGCTTCAGACATAATACTTTTCCAGGTGCATGTTGTTGATGGGTTCGTCAAATAGGTCCCCTTCTGGCGTTGATAGCTTGTATCCTTCTAAACCGTATACTGCTATGACCACATACAAACCTAGCCAATTATGTTCAAACTTTCCTTTCTTTTCTCTGTCTTGCTGATTGCATGGGTTCTCTTTTAGAACAAGGTCACCAACCTAAAAAGTACGTGGTTTGACTCTGTGATTATAGTTATGGGACATCATTTGTCGATAGGCTTTCAAATGATCAGCTGCTAGTTGTCTCTTTTCATCAAGAAGTTCTAATTCTTGCAATCAGGAAACTTTGTAGTCATCATCTATTGTGAGGCCTTTTAGTGATACTCTGAGTGATGGGATTTCAACTTCTAGTGGTAAAATGGCTTTTGCTCCATAGACAAGAGCAAATGGTGTTGCTCATGTTGGTGTTTGAATACTAGTTCTGTAAGCCCACAATGCAGGATTGAGTTGAACGTGCCAATCTTTCCCTGCATCATTCACAATCTTCTTCAAAATTTTCAATAGTGTTTTATTTGAGGCCTCTACTTGGCCATTCCCTTGTGGATAATAAGGTGTTGAATATCTGTGTTGAATATGGAATCTCTCACAAAGTTCGTCAACATCCTAATTCTTGAATGGTCATCCATTATTTGTGATGATAGAGTTGGGAATGACATACCTACAAATGATATAGTTAACCATGAATGATGGGATTTTTTTGCCAATGACCTTAGTGAGAGGGACTACCTCAATCCACTTGGTAGAATATTATGTTGTTGTGATGATGAATTTGTGCCTGTTTGAGGATGAAGGATGAATTTTGCCAACTAAATACAACCCCCATTGAGAGAATGTCCAGGTTGGTACAAACAGTTGTAGTTCATGTGCTGGTGCATGAATGATATTTCCATGTATCTGACATTTTGAACACTTTGTTACAAAAGTGAATGATTCCCTCTCCATTGTAGGCTAGTAATAACCCATTCTAATTAATTTTTTGGATAAGGTTAGTCCACTTGAATGAGTACCACAAATGCCACCACGAACTTCTTGTAAAGCCTTATCAAAATTTTCATGTTCAAGAAATCAAATTAAAGTACCATCAAGACCATGACAATAGAGAGTGTCAGCGATAAGGGTATAGCGAGAGGATTGGTAGATAAAATTGTGCTTTTGGTTGCAGGATAAGTCGAGTGGTAAGATATCATCTTTTAGGTAGGCATAAATCTTTCCATACCAAGGTGAATCGGATCCTACTAAGTGGCAAATGATTTGGATTTCAGGTGTGTCATAAGCAGGCGTAAATGATTGTTCCACCAAAAAATCGTAACGAGCCTGAGTTTATGGGAGTTGTAACAATGAAGCAATTATGGCCATAGCATCAACTACCTTGTTGTCAAGCCTTGGAATTTGTATGAACTTGATGTCTACAAAATATTTCTTGAAATCATCAACCATTTTCTTGTACGAAAACAATTTGTCATCTTTGGTCTGATAGTCATCATTGATTTGGTTAATGACTAATTGTGAGTCACCATAAACTTGCAATTCTATGATTCTCCATTCCAATGCTATTTTGAGTCCAGTGATTAAAGCTTCATCTTCAGCTATGTTATTAGTACATGGAAACATTAGCTAATATGATCGAGGAATGGTATTCCTTGAGGGGTGACAAAGAGTATGCCCACCCCTGATCCATGTTGAGTAAAGGAGCCATCAAAATATAAAGACCAAGGTTGTTTTGACTTTGTCGTGAAGACATCAACATCTGGAAATCCAATGTGAATGGGATGTTCTTCCTGTAGGGGTGCTTCAGCTAGTTGGTCATCAATAACTTGTCCTTTGATTGCTTTGCGATCAATATAATGAATATTGAACTCACTTAATATCATGACCAATTTTGGTAACCTTCCTGTCAACGTGGCCTTGCTCAATAGATATTTGAGTGGATCAATCTTTGCAACAAGATTGATTGTATGAGTTAACATGTAGTTTCAAAACTTCTGTGAGGCAAAGACCACAGCTAGGAAAGCCTTCTCAATGAAAGTGTAGTTGAGTTCATGACCTATTAATGTTCGGTTGATATAATAGATTGCATGTTCTTTTCCTATAGAGTCTTCTTGTGCTAACAATTCCCCCAAAGATGTCTCTATGGCAGCAATGTATAAGATGAGTGGTTTGTCCGGATTTGGTGGTATCAGAACTGGTGGGTTTATTAAATACTACTTGATTTTTTGAAAGGCCATTTCACACATATCATCCCATTTGAAAGGAACATTCTTATGTAGTAGATGCGTGAAAGGTAGACATTTATCTGCTAGTTGTGTAATGAATCTTTGTATAGATTGAAGTCATCCCTATAGTGATCTCACCTGATTGATATTCCTTGGCGGAGGAATTTCCATGATTGCTTGTACCTTGGCGGGATCTACTTCAATTCCTTTTGTTGAAACTATATATCCCAAGAATTTTCCAGATGTGACTCTGAAAACACATTTCTTAGGGTTGAAGCGAACTTTGAACTTCTCCAACCTTGCAAATATTTTGGATAATATCTCGAGATGTCCTTCTCTTGTGTATGATTTTTCCAGTATTTCATCGACATAATCTTCCATGAATGTGTGCATCATGTCATGAAAAATTGTAGTCACAGCTCTTTGATATGTAGCCCCTGCATTATTTAAACCGGAAGATGTTCCAATAGTAAGTTCCCCAAGGACATGTGAAAGATATTTTTTCTTGGTCTTCAGGTGCAATCTTGATTTGGTTATAACCAGAAAAACCATCCATTAGTGAATACACGGAATGGCCAGTTGTTAGATCAACTATAGTATCAATGCTTGGAAGAGGAAAGTCATCTTTAGGACATGCCTTATTAAGGTCTCTGAAGTCTGTGCACACTTGAACACTTTTTTCAGGTTTAGATATAGGAACACTGTTAGAGATCCATTCTGCATAATCAATTCATCTTATAAATCCCACATCGAGGAGTTTCTTAAGTTCTTCTTTAACTAGTAGTACCACATGAGGATGCATCTTTCTAAGTTTTTGTTTCACAGGCTTTACTCCTGGTTTAATGGACAAGTGATGCATTATAAGATCAAGATCAAGACCTGGCATGTCTACATAAGACTAGGCAAAGTTAACTTGATTTTCTCTAAGAAATTCCATGAACTCAGGTACTTCTTTATCTGTCATTGATGTTGCTAACTGTAGAATCCTCAGTTTCTCTGTAGTTTCAAGATTAAATTCTTTTGTAGGCTCAATTAAGATAGGTGGTCTCTCATGATAGTGCTCTAGGAGAGTGTCAAGCATCCCATCATCTGGTGCCTCAAAAAGGTTTTCACCATCTAATATGCTCTTTGTTTTATCTTTTGTTTGATCTAACACTGCCAGATTTTGGTTTTCACCATTAGATCTTTCTTTTTTATTTTTATTTTTGTAGCTAGGAAACTTGACACTCTCCTTACTAAGGATCTCATGCCAAAAATTTCCAGTGGAACAATCATTTACATCATCTACAAAAAGGAAGTTTATGATAGATTCGTTGGTTGGAAATATAGGTATATCGAGAGGTTTAGATAGATCCCAGTCAATGAGACCATGATGTATTAGTGGTAGTAGTCATTAGGTTGCATGAAATCGGCTATGGTTATGGTCATAACAGAGGTGTCTATAGGATCCGAAGTATGAGGTAGATCAATGATGGTATTGTCCTCACAAGAGTCTTGTTCGATTAAATCTGACTCAGTGTCACTAGAATCATAGTTGCGTTGTAGTCCAGATTCATGTGGTTGGATCCCTGAACCTTCTCTATTGATTAGAGTAGGCGTATACTTGTGTATCACATCAACTTGTTTATCCTTCCAGAAGTCATCATTATGGATGGTGTCCCATTTGTATTCTCTAGAGTCTGTGTTAGAGTTATTATCAATGAAATTCAAATTCTGAATTGTTGTCAAGCATGCTGCCCTTGGTTTAGAACTTTCTTGAAATGTGAGTATAGTAGCATCAAATTGTTTGGTTCTTGTTTCTTTCAAGCTAGTGTTATAGCCTAGTCATATTTTATCCTTTGCAGCAAGTCTTGGAGGATCAATAGGCTCAACTACTCCTTTTCTTTTTTCGATAGGACCATTACCCTCATAGCCCATCTTTTGCATGATTGAGTATCCCTTACCATATTTATTAGTTGGTAACTTGATATTAAGAACTATTTCATCTTCATCTTCATCTCAATAAAGCCATTTTAGCATTTCTCTATCCTTAGGATCTTCCATCGGGAATTTCTCCTTGATAAATTTTCCATTGAATTTTGTGATTGGTTCTACCACTAATTGTGTTAATGGTGATGCTATAGACATTTGATGTTGCATTATAGAAGGTTGTCCATGTGACTGAGGCGATGTCAGAAGATTAGCCAGATAGAGAGAATAATCTCCTACTCCATTATCCTTGAACCATAATTGCTTGTCAAAGGTTTTGGTTAGTTGACTGATTTGTGTATCAACTTTTGGAGAAGCGCTAATAGTTGCTTCTTGATTGTTAGGAACCAAAGTGTCTTGACTAGCTCTGATGGCAACACAAATTTGATTGGGAGAATTAGCTGTCGATATTGTGATCTCTTGTCCATCATAAGAAAACTTAAGACACTGATGATATGTAGACAGTACAGCTTGCATGTCATGGATCCAAGGATGACCCAACAGGATGTTGTATGCGAGATCACGATCTAATACTTGATAGAGAGTATTTTTGATAATGGGTCCCACTTTGATTGGTAGCATGATTAAACCCTTGGATGCTCTTTCCTCATCATCATAGGCTTTAATGGTAATCTTTCTTCTGGGATCAATGGAATCCTTAGAAAATCCTAAAGCCCGAATTAATTTCATGGTACATATGTTTAAACCAACACCTCCATCTATTAGAACTCATCTGACATGAAACTTGTGGACCATGACTTCTAAGTATAATGATGAATTATGGGGATGTGTCATGGAAACATCATCTTTTTCTGAGAATGAAAGGCATGTGGGTGAGGAAAAATGTCCCACCATGGCTTGAAATTGATCCACATTCAGATCATCAGATACAGTTGTTTCAATGAGGGCTTTGTCTAGAATTTCTTTATGCACCGGGGAAATCTTCAGAAGTTCTAAGATAGAGATCTGGGAAGAATCTTTTCCAAGTTGATTGATTAAATCATATTGATATGACAGCGGTGGCACAATGGATTTTGAAGGAGCACCTTTTAGGACAACTTTAGCTTGTGCCCTTGTTGTTATGTTAACTTCTCGATACTTTGTTTTCTCTTTGACTTTTATAACATTAACTCGCTCATCATAAGTGTAGATATGATTGATTATATGCTCATCGACATTATTCATATTCTTTCTAGAAGACTCACCCTTTTGATATTTGGGCAAAGGATTTCGAAATGCTTGGTGGTCTTCATTTGATTGTTGGTTCCCTTCTATTATAACAATGTCTTTGTCGATTAAATCTTGAATAGCATTTTTCAAAACTTGGCAAATATTTGTATGATGGCCTTTACATCTATGATATTCACAATAGTACGCATCATTCCATGATGGTGGCTTCACACTAGGTTCTAAGTTACGTTGAGGTGGTAGAGTAATAACGTTCTTTGTCATTAAGTCTTTGAGAGCAGATTCTAGAGATTGTCCCAATGAAGTAAAAGTTCCTTTGTTGGAAAAAAATGAAGATTGTTGTAGATTCTTGTTTGATGTATTTCCCAAGGTATTGTTATTGTTGTTTCCATGATACCCTCGATTGTTGGTATTATTCTGATTTGGAACAAAATTTGGATTTTGGTTATTCCTCGGAGGAGGTAGGGAGTTGTTTCCCTGATTTGTAACCGAGTTGACATTGTTGTAGTTGTTGTTGCGAGGAACACTAAGAACAACTAGCTTAGCTGAGAGATGATGGGCATCCACAACACCATCATTCACCATGTTTTTGTTGCGAGTCCAAAATCTAGATTTGTCATTGTGGTGATTTGAGGAACTGGGATTGTCTTTATCAAGTTTGATTATTCCTCTCTAGACTAATGCATTTTCAATCATGATTGCATTTTCAATCATCTTCTGAAAAGAGGGAGGAAAATGAAGGTTTAGATGATAACTCATCTCTTGATCCAAGCTATTTATGAATGTAGTCATCTTTTCTTTTTCAGGCACATGACGTGGATACCTAGTGAACAATCTTCTCCATCTCTGAAGAAATGTGATGAACAGTTCACTAGGATTTTACTTAGCCTTGCATAGATCAATCATTGTGATTTGGTGTTGTATGTTATAGGAATATTGAGAGATTAACTCATTGATCAATTCCTCAAATGTTTTGACAAGTGGTGTAATTTTTGATAACCATTCCATAGATTGGCCTTCAAGACTTCATGGGAACAACCGTATTAAGTATGTATCCTCATGAGAAAATTCTAAAGGCATGTTTCAAAAGTCTCTAATATGGTCAATGGGGTACGATTTCCCGTTATAGTGATCAAACTTAGGAATTTCACAATGCTTAGGAAATGGGATCATGTTGAGTCATCGATCAAAAGGATATGGACAGATATCATCAAGAGCGTATGTCTTTGTTGTGGCTCCCCCTTCCATATCTTTAAATTTTCCTTCTAGTTTCTTGACATATTGAGTCAAGGTACTGAGATCAAAGAATGATGTATCCTCAGGTTTACTCTTTATGTTCTTAGTATCAAAATCATGAGGCAATTTAGCTCCTTTGTTAGCTAGGAATAGGAATTTTTTTTGTTTGTCATGTGCTACGATCCTTTCTACTGCTCTAAGAAATTTAGGATCTTGTTCAGCTTATTTAAGGTGTCATTCTTCCTCTTGTTCATCTTCACTATCCTCAAGAGTTTTCCCCATATCTTTGTAAGAAGAAAATGGATTCTTTTCTCCTTTGGTCATGTTGTCCTCAAAAAGGGGATTTCGATTCACACTATAAAAGGGATCACTATTTTCACCTTCTTTTTGTGTTGTTGAGGTATGATCTTCTTGTTGAATATCCTCCTTCAGTTTATTGTATTGTGATCGTGTAAAAATAGGCATATGATTTCAAGATGTTCTCCTAAACTTAGATCATAGTTTGATGAGTGCAATCAATGATGATGTTTTAATCCGGTAAGATGAAAATCTTATGATATGATCAAAACTATGTATTCCTAATTCGGGGTTGTGGCTTCCAATGATAAAGGATATCAAAATCCTATTGAGAGAAGTTGAACCAAGAAATTAGAAGTTTGTGATGGAAAGTGCACTTGTAAGATTTGATCTTTGTTTTCAAAAAATGATTAATATATCAAATGGCCTTATTTCAACTCACTGAAGTATTTGACCACGATGTGTCGAATATTTGATAGAAGGTTGTGGTATGTAGTTGAAATCAAGAGCTTGATTGTCATTGTATCATTGAGAGAGGGCTCTTCTTTGAAAATAGGCTCATGAATCTAGAGGGTCAATAGAGTATTCATCAGTAAATCCTTTGAGAAAATCCTGGTATCTATGGAGAAATTTGTGTTAATGAAGCAAGACGTGTTGACTCTTGTATAAAAACTTCCTTTGCTGTAAGATCTTCTTGTAGCCTAGAGGTTTCTTGGGTTTCCTGATTCTACTGGAAATTGACTTCTTGACAAATTTGGTAGATTTCCACTCCCTAAGCATGAGCGAAAATGTGCTATTGGACTGGGAATGTTATAAACTCAGATTTGTCAGAAATAATGATTCGGGCAAAAAAAAATGATAGATGCACTTTTTTGTTGCCTATATGCACTTCAGAAATAGGGATATGCACCAGAGAAATGGTCAAATGCACTTCAATATGTCCCAGATGCGCTACTCTGTATCCTATATGCGCTTCAAATTTTTTTTTGACAATGACCTAAAAACTATTTGCAAAATACTCAGCCTATGCGCTAAAACAGACTCCAAATGCACTAAAACAGACCCTAAAAGTGTTGTTTTAACCAATGAATGTGCTATAACAGACCTTATATGTGCTAGAATATACCCTAGATGCGCTAAAACAATTTTTCCAAGATATTTTTCTGAACAATTAAGAGCAATTTTCAGCTAAAATTTTGACATGTTCATTTCGAATGATCTTTTATCTGAATTAGTATGATTGAAAACATAGAAAACACCTTGAAAACAATTGTTTTTAAGTCCTATGCTAAACATCAAGTGTATAATCAAAAAAAAATTCAAAAATTGTTTTCACAAGTTTTACACATGACAGATAGTTCAAGTAGACTCACTCTTAGTACTCAGGTAGGTCATCATAATAATCAACAGCCCACATCTTAGAACTGCGTCGACTCACACAACTGTGTCACCCCCAAAGGGGCGCCCATGTTTTTGTCTTTTCCAAATGCATACTTAGAGTGACAGAAGTGGATACCGAATCCCCTGAGCAAACGGTCCTTGGCAGTTATATGGTGAGTATCTTGGGGGTAGATTCCCCTCCCCTGCATTGTGATTATTATGATGTTCGAAAACTGACTTCGACTGGATACTACACTAAGTTCGTAGTAAGGGTTTTTTTTCGATGTGGCAATAATAAACTCCCTTAGGAGACCTCCCAACCTTTAGAACAAAGGCTTTTGGGATGGTTATCTTGCACTACCGGAAAAAGAGGATTTCTCCTGATTTGCTTTAAATTTTATAGTGGGGCGAAATAGCCTAGCTTTGGCTTGAACCCACTTGAGTCGTTCCTCTTGGGTGAGTACTTTTTCCCACAAGAGTAGGCCCTGTACAGGATGTAATAAATTAGTAAAATTGTATGAATGAAAAAGGAAAGTCTAGTATTTTGGTCACCCAGTTAAGGGGAGAGCATAGACCTATTGCCACAAGCACAATAGACAATGTTCTTTTTAAAACCCAAATCACAATGATCTAAACTATGTGAAGATGTTGCTTCACAAAAAGCATGGGATTCATTTTAACTGCAAAATCAATGTGTGGTGACTATCCTAGGTTGCTTTATTTTAAATCCATGTCTATCCTAGGATTGCTTCCTTTTAAAACCAACTGTGACTATCCTAGATTGGTTCCTTTTTAAGCCAGAAAAAGGTTCTATCTATGGAAGGCGTCAAACTCAAAAACTTGTTTAGTTACAACCTGTATGTGCCAAAAGATCACCTGTATGCACCAAAAAAACAAGTAAATGTGATAAAACAGACAGTAAATGCGCTACAGAAAGTCCTAAATGTGCTACGAAAATTCCTAAATGCACTAAAACAGAATGCAACTATTTTTTTTTTCAAAATTTTTAACAAACTAATCAAGCATATGCACCCTTTTGTTCTGTGGATGCGTCAAACAGTTCCTGGAAGTGCAGCAACAGTCCCTGGATGCATCGGAGTACCTACAAAAGCGCTGAAAGAAGCCACGAATGCGCTTTAAAAACCTATAGATGCACTTCAAAAATCATCGTATGCACTAAAACGGAAATTTTTATTGAAAATCTGAATTCCCGAATGCGAGATCCTGTCAAAAAACCTGCAAGAAAATGTTAAAAATGGGGCAAAGCCCCACAGTGGGCGCCAATAATGTGTGGTCGATTTTGTGAGTGTTAAATATGTAAAAACAAATGAATCAATCACACTAATAAGACATTATATCAAAACAAAATATTAAAGTAATAAAGATTGCAAACTCAGTATCCTGTTGTCGATGTCGTCCTATCGTCCTCTATCTTCAGTATTTTCATTGATTCTAGTTGGCTCTCAGATTGTATGCTAGGCTCAATGAACAGTCTTCCCAAAGAACGAGATTGAATATGAAATGCATGTAATGCTTAAGCTAAGACATGATTGCTGAAAATGAAAGACTCTTGATGAATGCTATAAAACTAGAATGTTATAATGCTAAAATGCAATAAATCTCGAATTACTCTGATATGTGTTGTGTGTGTCTCTAACCCTTGCTTGGATTGGTTGTGCTATTTATAGAGTTTTTCAAAAGCTTCTAATTGGTTGATACGATCAACGATTGTGAAAATTCCTGGTAGATCAAATAGTTGAGGATGGATAAGACTGAAGAAAAATAGAAGAATGCAGAAAACAAGATTTTTTTTTTTTTTTTTTCTGTAAAAGAGGTGAGATAAGATGATGAAGATGATTTGTTAAAAATCATCTTTTTTTTGTGAGATTATTGAAAGATTTTGAAGAAGATAAATAATGAATTATTGAATTCAATTATTTATTTATGAGTGACAAAGAGGTTTTTCTTAAAATAGAATATTTACCCTAAATTTGAAGAATAATGAAAGATTTCATAATTAAATAGAATACTTAATTATGATTCTGAAAAGATATGGAAGATATTTAATTAAACTTTTAAGAAATGCTATGTAAATGAAATTAATTAAATAAGATATTTAATTAACTAGAAGAAAGATTTGAAAAGAAATAATTAAATTTAATTAAATCAAAAGGACTTAATTTAATTCAAAAGTGATAATTAATTAAAATAAATAAAGTGCATTTATTTAATTAATCAAGTGGACATATGAATATGAAATACTTAAATAAAAATTGATTTATTTAATCATTTATAGAAGAATAAATTGAATGAACAATACAATTAAATTAATTAAATTTAATTATATGTAGAAGACTTTAGAGAAATAATTTAAATAATAAATATTTAATTAAATGCCAGGATTAATCAGATATGACCAATTTTATGCATCTACAGTAACAGTTGATTTGTCAACCGTTAGCAACCTACTCCTTTTCACTCTTCCTCAGTTAAATATACATTTACCCATTTCTGGTACTCTTCATCAGTTGGCCAATCAAAATTGATCACCTCATTCACCTTGACACTATAAGGTTTGTACTTAACTGCCACCTAATTCGCTTCTCTTTCAAAAGACTCCAAGAATGAGTTGGTGCTAATGATTTTGTACATACAGCTCACCAACAAATCATAATCTGAGTTACCTTAATTTTGAGGGTTTTGTAGTTGAAACATGATATAAAGGGGCTCTTACACTTTTTGTGATTACTATAGCTTGTTTAAGAGGCCCCATGGATACTGTTGTAATTGTAGGATGCATGAATAGGGCATAGGATGAGAAATAAAAAAGGTATAGCTACTGTCCTCAATAGTTATGTGAAGAAAAGCATGTGAAATGAGAGGTTCAAGCCTAGGTTTCAACAAAACATGTATGGGAGATCTGATTTTATGAATTTTTATCCATGTGTAGACCTAATGGTTGTTTCTGAACACTGAATATAAATGATACACACACACACACATATATATATGTATGTATGTATGTATGTATGTGTGTGTGTATGTATGTATATGTATTTTTAAATGTAAATGTAAATGTAATTACTAGATGCTCTCCTAGAACAATAAATGCAACATATCATTAAAGAAATCTATATCTATGTATATAAATGTGTATTTCTAAATGCAAGTGTAAATGCAAAGAGCATATGGTTTTGTAGTTTTATAGATACAACATATCCATAAATTAATGTAATTGAAATTCTAAAGTCTTCAACACATATAATATGAAATCGATCAAACTATTAAACTACATGAGAAATAAATGAAAATAGTAAATGCATATGTATGTGTATTTGTAAATGTAAGTGTAAAATAAATAAGAATAATGAAAATTATAAAAGAATACAAGGAAAGGTCTCCTCCCTTCTTGGTAGTGATAACCTCCTCCACACACAACCCTTTAAAAATTATGAATAGAGGAATATAATCTTTGAAGAACCAAAGTTGATTCTCTCCTACCTAATGAATTAGTCATTTTATCCTTACAAACATTTATAGTGATTACTAGAGGCACATAGACCAATTCTTCATAATAGAAGAATTTGATCATACTTTTCCAATGATGGCATTATGAGAAAACCTTAGGTTAAATGAATAATTCCTAGCTAAGTTCTTTAAATCATGTCCAACCGTATAAGAGAAGACCATTGCTATGTGTACCTGGATACCATGGAGAAAGGCTAGTCTTTGGGCTCTTTCATCAATCATCCTACCTTAAAACATACCAAAAATCTCCTAGCAATTAGACATAGGAAGATTTAAGATGACTTAAAAAAAAATTATTGCCAAAGCATAAACTTATGATGACTTAACCAGGCCTAGTACACACTCTCCCTCCCCATTAACCACTTAGACATATGGAAATTAAATGTAAATTTTTTTCTATTTTTAGTCATGTATGTGTCCAATAAACCACCTGGTGGTGTTTCCCTTCAAGTTTATTTACTTGAATGAAGAGAAAAATTCCTTTGATTATAATTAGAGAATACATTTGAGACCTTGGATGTGTAACTGGTGGACCATAGTCACATTTAACACTTGTTACAAAGTTTGGGAGTTAAAACATTAAGTAGATTTGATTTGTGATGGACACATTTGGACGGTAGTAACAATAACTTGCAATCTATCAAGACTTGATTACCTTATAACCTGTGAAATTCTAGCGATGAAATGATAGATTAATCATAATGTCACCTTAGGATCACATCACCATGAAATAACTTCATCCAAAATCCTTATGAGCACAGGTACCACCAAATAGGTATTTGTTAGATCTATCTTCCTCAAGCGAGGGAAATTCAGGAAGAGAAGAGGAAAGCGAGACATGTAGTATGTCTAAAAGAGGGAGATCAACTAGAGGTCAAAAGATTAGAAGAAAATTTTGTAAACACATAGAATTTTTTCTTGTTGAAGGGGGGTCATGTTCTTATGATGATGAGAGCATAGGCGACATCGAGGTGCCCTTGAGTACAAACATCTATGGAAACAATGGGTACCCAAGGAACTTCCTCAATAAACACTGATTTTTGTGTCAACAAGAGGATATATCACATAGCACCATTGTCATTACATGGTTTGGGCCTATTTTGCATGGATGGCATAAAGGTCTGTTATGAAAAAGTTACTGAATTGATGGAGTATGTTGAACCCTGTTATAGTTACAAAGATTGGATACAACTGGTTTGATATTCATGAAGTATGCATAGGTATGCACTATCACAAATTAAATACAACTAAAAGATAAGGATCGAACTAAAGGGTGTGTACATTGATGGAAGGCCAAAGCATCAGGGAATATTGCGGGGTTTATAAACGATTACACGACTGGGTCAACAAATAAGCAACCAATTGCATATTCGAGGCAAGAAACCGTGTATTCGTATGTGCGATAAAATCAATAACTGCAGGGGAAGAGTTGCTAATCAATTACAATTTGAATCACTTAGTTACAAACACAGTTACTATGGGGGTGGTATGTACTATGTACCATTTTACCCAACCTCCAATTAATAACTCCAATATACCATTTTATTCTTATGTTTTTTTTTGTAAGTCTATTGGTTTCATTTCAGTAATATTTTTTTATATTTATTTTTGGTCACAACAGGACATTGATAGTATGGAGGAGGCTCCAGCACAGAGCATAGATCATGATTTATCTTCACGCGCTTCTACCTGACAAGTTTACCTCATTGTAATTGTACAAATTAGTTACAAGCAAAATGTTTTATTATGTTGTTGTTTTGATAAGTTTATTGGGTTAATTTCAACAATGTTTTGAATATTCTTGTTGCAGTCAACTGATCGGGGAAAGGCACCAACAGTATACGAGAGCATCCATAGGGAGGTGCAGTCAATATTATGTGATGATGACATTGCTTATTCAACAAACCCTCTCGATATGATAAGGAAGACCCAAAAAAATTCAATGAATAAATCCTTAAGTTGTTATTCATAATGCCTCAAATAGATGAGATAAGAGAGAGGGTTAAAATATTGACTGAGAGATCACAAAACTTGCAAGTAAGCTTTCATGAGGTCTTTAATTATAACATAAGTTTATTCATGGTTTTATATTTTGTACTCTTTTATGTCATGAGCTAAAATATGTGTTGTTTTTACAATATTTTTTGTGTCCTCATGATGCTCTTGGCCATGATTAGGGTACTACAAGTGTTGCCCAAGGAGTAGGGGTTGGTACAAGTGTCCATCCTGATCTTCCTACACATACATCACATCATCTAACCCTATCATTCATGCCTATATTGTCGTCTAAAATTTTGACAACACATACCATGTAGGCATCTGTTAGTACACCCTCTGGCAATGAACACATGCTAGAACATGCGTCAGGACATGTACCTAGGGATGCAGAGGCCACTAGTACTGGTGATATTTTAGCGGCATTTCTTGGATCTTCTCGTATTACTAGTACGGGAAAATTGTCGGTCACATTTGTGGTGACAGAGGATTTCATTCCCATAAAGATAGAGAAGGTCCTAGGTACTTTAAATTTTTTTAATTATTATTATATATAATCCAATTGAAATTTACTTATTGATTGCTTTTTTTAGACTATTGATCCCATGATCATTTTGCAGGAAATGATGTTTTTTATAAACATCTAAGTGATATTACATTGGAGCTCTTTGGGCCCACCATACGTACATGGTGGAATGCCCAAAATCAAGATTTAAAAGATGAGCTCATTAACCATTTAGTTGTGCTCTTCGGTGATAAAACATTCAACCGAACCAAGGTCCTTCAGAAAGCTGGTACCTAACTAAAGTATGTGAGGGACCAATATAGGTCACATTTAGAGAAGAACAAAAAGTATGAGCATCCCCCCATGATTCCGAAGAGGGAGTGGAAGGACCTAGTGTCGGATGGAAAGGAGAAGGCTAAAAAGAAAAAAGGAAAGACACCACCGAGCCAAGGAAGGTATGTGATACTATTAACAATGTAATTATATACTGATTACTCTTTCTTTTTACATAATCTAACATATTTCAAATTTTTCATAGGCTGCCCGACACATCGAAGGAAACAAAGGAAATACTATAAAAATATGGGCAACACAAACTTGGCTCTAGTGGTTATATGAAATTAGCCACACGAATTGTAAGTATCAATATATGAAATATAGTATCCAAATAATAAATTGAAAACAATTTTGGTTTTATCACACCATAGAAGCAAAATTCATGATCTTATGCAAAAATATAGGGCTCTGAATTCAACAGAGTTCCCACAGAAGATGACCTGAAGATTGCCTTCCAGCAAGGCTATGGAGTCATGGTTGAATGCCTAAGAGTCTTGACTGGGAAAACACAATCTTCCACTGCAACCAACACACAGGTAAATAAACTCAATAAAGTTTATTTAAAATTGAATACTTGTGCAATATATTCAATATTAATTTCCACCATAAAGTAATTACATTCCTATTTGTTTCAAACATTCAAGCAATGATAATACTGCACATGACATTGGAATGTAGCCTGGTGAGGGTGGAGCACAACCTACAGATGAATGGCATGGTGTGCATCCCGGTACTTTAGAGCATGCAGAGCGTGATCAACATGTTGAGCATGATCAGGCTAGAGAAGATCAGGGACATGATGTGGCCCCATCAAGTAAAGAGGACCACTCTAAATTTCTTTTAAACATATTTAATTGCAATAACTGGTGTATTAATTAATGTAACCTTTCATGTTTCAACTTTAGAGCATGTAGAGTGTGATCAACATGTTGAGCATGATCAAGCTAGAGAAGATCAAGAACATGATGTGGCCCCATCAGGTAAAGAGGACCACTCTCATGTTCTCTTAAACATATCTAATTTCAATTGGTGTATTAATTAATGTAATCTTTTGTGTTTCAACTACAAATCAAGATTTAGAGGGTGTTCAGTATGTTGAGCATGAGTCTATAAAAAAAGTTTAGGAACATGATGTGGACCCATCAGGTAAAGAGAACCACTCTAATGTTCTTTCAATTAATGAAATACTTGTAACAATAATAATAAAACATATAAGTTTAACATTTCTTTGTTATTGCAGCAGACCCCCCCTTGCAGCGGTGTCCACGTCATGAGCATATGACTAGGAATACATTAAGATCACGAGCAGAGGGTAGAACAAATAAAGGGGGGACATATGATTTAGAAAATGATACTCCACTTCAAATTTTTGTAGCTTTAAAAAAGAAACAAAAAAAAGTGATTGTAATCATATCATGACAATCATATTTTTGATAATATGTAAAAACTGAAAGAATGAATATTATATGTTAATGAATGAATGTGAATATGCTAATTAATGAATGTTATATGTTAATGAATAAATGTTATATATTATTAATGGATGAATGAATGTTATATGTTATTAATGGATGAATAAATGAAATTTATATGTTATTAATGGATGAATGAATGATTAATGTTATATGATTGGGTATGGGGAATTGAGAGTGATGTGAAGGGGGGGAAGGGCCAAATGAGCTTCCACCATCATGTGGTTGGCCCTGTTAAGTAGATAATATTAAACTATTATCAAAACAAAGAGAATCTCAATAAGGTAATGCACTTTTCAATATAAGAAATGCATCATTTGAAGCATCAAACCAATATGCAAAGATGAAAGAAAGTGCTAACTTTTCACTATGGTGGCAAAAAAATGATTCTTTATACCCTAAATCCATGCTTTGCATCATAATTTGAAGTTGTTTCCATTCCAATGTTCTGAGTTTAGTTTGTTTGTATGGCTTTGTATGAATACCACATTGTGTTGTGTGTGGATTTGGTTTCAAAGCTCTATTTCTTCTATTTTTAGTGGTGACATAACTCTAAAATTTGACTTTTGTGCATAACAAGTTAGTGGAAAATTGGAAACTCTGAAGGGTTTAGAGGCTCATTCTTGAGATAGATACCATGGATATTTGGATCTTGTTGTTGATGGGAGGCTTCGACTTAACCATGAAATTTTGTACCATCTCAGGTATGCAAAAGTTTCTCCTACTTACATTCATTCTTGATCATAAATTTTGAATGATATTCTTAAGATTGGTTTCATTGTTATAATGATCAAAATGTTATACTTTTCTATACATTCAAGCATTCTCTTGCTCTACTCCTCAGAATTTTATTTGTCATAAAAGATTCACATTTTATCTCATTTACACAAATTTATCTGAAGGAGAATAAAGATATGTAAAAGATGATGGATTATGTCTAAACAACAACTTTCCATCTTATAGCTAATTAAATCCTTAATATTTGAATAGTTTAGAGCTCAAATAATGCTTGTATATGCATGTGTAGCAATAAGGGAGCCTATGTGAAGATTGAAATTTAAAACATCACTTTGGTATTTTTCCTTAGGCAGTGAAATGATATTTTAAGTAATACAAACCTACACACACATTGATATTTTTCAGCATTGCATTGATGAATTTTTCCTCTTATACCTACCCTCGGCTAGACATGGAGGTATAAAATATTGGTTTTTGGGTTTATTCTATAAATAGTTAATTTCACAGAGGAAGACTAAAATCTTCTTAATGTCCTGTGTCAGGTGTGAAAGAATATGAATCACTTGCTGAAGGCACCATTTTGTATTCATCCAAAAACTGGTTTGTTCTTTTTTTATGTTTCTTGCATGTCTTTTTTTTAGGCTAGAGATGTAGCTCGGCTCTTTCCTTTGCACTTTTCATCTATTTTGATGATTACAGTAGATTGTCCTTATAATTTTTCATGTAGATCTATTTGTAACCTTATTTTCTACCAATCAATTTGCAAACCAGTCACATATTAAGGACCATTTCACTAACTTGTAGTCATCCATTACTTCATATGTTGCAAGTTGTGTCTGCGTGCCAATAAATCCTGATGATTGCAAGAACTTTAATCCTACAAGTGTACCCAATCTTTCTAAAGTAAAAGTCTTACCTTATTTTATAGTACTTTAAATGGTTAATTGAAGGTGCTTCTTTAGATTTGAGATAGTTGAACCCTATATTAAAATATGGTATTAGATGGGAAATATAATGATAAAACTGAGGTCCATTGAACACAAATTATGAACATAATTTACTAGACTACGAATAGTGTTACAATTATAATTATTTATCCTTTACCTACCTTTGCATTAATGAAAAGGATAGAAGATATTGGAAGTTCATTACATGTATCATGTATGTGTTAGTATTTTAATTTTTTTTAAGTTGTTCAAGAGCTTGATTAGGTCAAGAATATGTTCTACAGGCTCTGTTCTCTTGACACTGCTCAGCATTTTCCCTACACATTTTCTCTTCAATCTAGACGTTTCTTAACTCCTTCCCTTGTTAGCCCTTGGTTGTTCTCAAGTGTAATGCTTTTTCTATGCATCTTGCAATCTGTATGTATGATTAGTCATCTCTTATGAAGCATGGATAACCTTTCATGGAATTGTTGTAATTAAACAATTGCCATTGTGAGAATAATCATTTAATTTGTATGGAAGTAAGTCTTTTTCATGTTATTTGACTTGGTATTGTAAACTTGTCTTTGCAGAATTCTCTCGAGGAGAACAATAGAACTGTGATGAAAGGTAGAGTTGTACAACACCATAAATCATTTGGCATTATCAATATATTGCTTAAATAGAATACTTTGTGCAAGTAAAATGGAATGTGCAATGACAATTGGTCTCAAATTCAAATCTGAATATAAGTACATTATACACAAGAAGATGGTATCTATTCTATGATTTAAAGAAACCCAAAATAAGAAAATTAGTAGGTTCCATTTGTTTACTTGCTCTTGGACACTTTTTTAATTGGCGAGACCCTCAAAATGTCTTGCTGATAACCAGTAGTGTTCAAAACTCCTGAAGAGGTCAAATTGGATCTGTCTTGCCGATGGAAGTCATCGACAAGAGTCTCCATGATGGTACATTTCAACAAATATTTTTTTAAAAAAAAATTGCATCTTTTCATCAAAATTTTGACAAAAACCACCGACGAATCACCGAAAAGGTCCAACGAAGTTGCTATAGCTACGATGAAGGCTTCGTCATAACTCCTTGCCCATTTCATCCCAATTTCGATGAAGGCCACCGACGAATCACAGAAAAGGTCCCACGAAGGCTTCATCATAACTCCTTACCCATTTCATCACAATTTCAATGAATGCCACCGACGAATCACAGAAAAGGTCCAATGAAGTTGCTTAGCTGTGATGAAGGCTTCATCATAACTCCTTGCCCATTTCATTATAATTTCGATGAAAGCCACTGACGAATCACATAAAAGGTCCAACAAAGTTTCTTAGCTGCAATGAAGGCTTCGTCGTAACTCCTTTCCCATTTCATCAAAATGTTGATGAACTTCTGGTGTTGTTTCGACACTTCGAAAGAGCCATTGCATATGCATTTTGGTTGTAATTCGTCGGTGGATACATGAAGTTTGTGTCGATATTCTGATGAACATCTGAATCATTTTATGATGCCAACGATCGACGAATCTATGCTATTATTTCAATGTTTAATGCGTCATTGGAATTTCAACGAAAAAATAGCGATGAAATTGTTTTCATCATTTCGTTGCTTTTCCAACAAATATTTGTCGAACGACCGACAAACGTTCGTCGGAAAATGGAGTCAAATTCAGTAGTGTGTTAACACTAATTGCAAAGGTTGTTTGCTATTTGTGGAAGTGTGGTGATGCATGTTAGTGTATATTTGGGTCCTAGTTAACCCTTGGAGTGGTCTTTCATCACTTCTTTCCACCGTGGAGGTGTTTGGTGCCGACATATTTGGTGTTGCATGTTTTCTCTGAGATAGTGAATCTCTTTGTAACATTTTCTTCTATTCTTCTTTCTTCTTGGAAGTGATCCACCCAACAATGAGCCTTTATTCTTTTTTGGGTAGTGATCCCTTGATAATGAGCCTAATTGTATTTAGTGTTGTTATACATATATATGTGAGCTAATCCTCACTATGGCTTTTCCCTACTTAAGGTTTTCCACGTAAATTTGGTGTTCTCTTGTGTATAGTTGTGTTTGCATTGTTGTTTCACATGTTTACATTCTACTAATGTTTAATGTAGGTTTAAATTTTGATAAGGTTTTGAAAGTTAATGAGGTATTGAATGTTTTAATGTACAACTAATTCACCCCACCCCTCTTTGTTCTCCTATGCATCTAATAGTAGGAAAATTGGAATTTGATCTATTGTTTCTTGGAGGTAAGTGTGAGAACCATTCTATGGCTTTCCCTTGGGAAGAGACACATTAGGCATGAATCATTTAATGACACTTCCATGCATGCAACATAGAACTCTCTAATATGCTTCTTATGATTACCATGTCCTTTGTATTTGTCAAAATTTGGTATTTCAAAGCTCGGAAGAAATGGTATCATTGTGATGCTTCAATCAAATCGACCGTATGGACATAGATATTGAACTGCATATGACTTTTTGGTAAGTCCCCATTTATATGTCTTGGATTTTCTACATTAGTGTTTGGATTTGGGATGATATGTCCATGGGAGGATTGTTTGGTGGTGGAGCATATGTGTTGTATTATGGGATGCCAGATGAGTTATATGTTGGATTTTGGTATGGAAGTGTATTTTTGTTGCATGTGTTATATGGGGTGTATTATGGGTTGGCTTGATATTATGAATTTGTGGATGACAAAGGTGGTGGTATATTGTATGAGCTCCATATTGATGTTAAAGGTGTGACATTTGGTTGGGAGTTTTTTATTTTTTTTATTTTGAGGATTGTATTGCATTTTTTGTTGTTGTTGTTGTTGTGCAAGAAATTGTTGTTGTGCATATTGTTTTTGTTGGTAAATACTTTGTTTTTGAGCAATGTCTTATTTTTGAGCAATACTTTGTTTTTTTTGGAGATGGGACTTGGTGTTGTGAAGATGAAAATTTTTGTGATGCCATGTGTTAATGATGTTGATGTTGAGGAATGTATTGACTATGTGAGATGGCATTGTGAGAGGGTGGTTGTTGTTGTTGTGGGGGGATGTTGTTTTGATGTTGACCTTGTGTTTGATGTTGTTAAGGGATTTGATTTTGAAGTTGGGAATTTTGGTATTGTGGAACTTGATGCTGTTGATATTGGGATTGATGTTGTAGATTTTGGGATTGATGTTGCTTATTTTGAGATTGATGTTTCTAATCCTTGGATAGATAGTGCTGATTTTGGGATGGATGGTGCTGATTTTAGGATGAATAGTGCTGATTTTGGGATTGTTGTCATTGATTTTGGCATTGATATTGATAATTTTGAGGTGGTTGATGTTTGGAAACTTGACCTTGATGTTGTGTGTTTTGATGTTGTTGTTGAGATCTTTGATAGATGATATTTTGTTGGGGTTGTTGCATGATGTTTTGTTGTGGTTATTGTATATTAGGGAATTTTTTGTTTATCGTGTTGGTGTTTTGAGTATTGAATGTAGGTGGGATGTTGGCATTTTGGGCACCTAAATTTGTGTAACCCCCTAGATTTTGGTGATGACCCAATTGATTTATGTGTTGAGGTGCAATATTTTTTGAATCTATTCCTATCATACTAATCGTTGGTTGACTTGGTATGTTTGATGAAGATGGTTTTGATATTTTTTGGATGACATTGTGGACCAAAGGTTCACTTTGAGGAGGACGATTCATGGATGCTATGTGTGAAAAGGATTTCTCCCTTAGTGTTTTCACATCAAAGTTTGTGGGAAGTTTTGTACCACCTTGTGAAAGTTTAAGAATGTATTGATTTGGTCAATATTTAACATCATGTTTATGATGTGAGTAAGAGTTGGATATTGTTACATTTCTAGTAACTATTCAAGAGTAAATTATTGAGGCTTGTTGGTGAATTTCCTCTATTTGAACCATTTCACTTTGACATGGTTGAGTTGGTGCTTAAGTTTTCTTTGGAGTTGTGAAACCTTTAGGGTCAAAATTGGGCATCCATAGTATTTGTTCACTAGCACTTGTTGTGGTAGGTATGTTTGAGCCACTAGGATTTGTTTCCATGTTCTTCTTGTGTTGGGACCTTGTTGTGACCATAAAAATTGTGTCAATCCTAGGAGATGTTGGCTGTGAATTAATTTGTTGAAATTCTTTGGTTGCCTTAATTTTTTCTAATAATGACACTTTGACAGGTTTAGGACCAATGTTGAATGATTTTATGAATGGATGAAGGATATGAAACTTTCAGTTTGACAAAGTTTAGACTAGATATTTAGGTGTGTTTGAGGATGATGAACTTACAAACCTTGGAATTAGACTCATGATGCAAAAGTAATTTTTCCCATAATGATGTTTACTAACTCAACCATATACTTGAAAAGAGATTGTTTTCAAGCATGAAGTCAAACTAGGTGCTAGGATGAAAATCTAAGTCCAAATGATCTATGTCAAAATATTAAGTTGTTGTTTGTAATGGGATGTTTTGACATGTTTTGATGTTTGTTTGAATTTATCCTAATGACAACCTAGAAAATGTTTTGACAAACTCAAAATGATAGTGAACAAGGATTCATTTGTTTTTGTGTTGATTGATACCAGTGAATAGAATCCCATTTTACATTAATTCAAGTGATTTAGTGCTTGTGGAATAAAATATAGAATCAAAAAATATTTTGAAGTTTGTTATTTTTAAGCTTGAACAAAAGCATCTATCTATTTTGCAATAGTGTTGCACTATTCACTACGAAAGCATCAAAGTATTTATAAAATTACTAAAGTTTGACATAAGCATTGGATTGTCAAAATAAGGGCATCATTTTGAAAATGTTTGTTTACCCTAACAAATTCACTGAGATGTTCAAAAGCATCAATGTGCAAAAAAAAGCACCATTTTAATAAAAATAGAAGCATTGATTTACACAAAGGTGTTGCAGTGTTGAGACAAAAGTGTCGATCTATTAGAGGATATTTGATGTGCAATTTGACCTAGGTGTTTTAATTTTTCATGTTGCAAAAACACAGTAAACAACATGTAAACTAACTCAATTTTTGTTTTAGATGCTTTGTGTGTGTTCTTCTTCCATAAGACCACACTAGTTGGTATCACAATGGTATTTATGATAAAAACATGCCATAAATCATAACCTATTTTTAGTGACCAGTACTACTAGATCAAATTTATATTCTTATTTCGGGCTTGCTGATAAAATACCTACTCTGCAATGGAAAAATAGAGTATGCTCATATACATTAACACCTCTTACCTTGGAAGGAAAATTTCCTTGAAAGGAGTTAATGTCACCTCAACAAGCATCAATACATAACAAGTAACTTCACATGACAGTTCTCTCTCGTTTCACCTCCATAAGTTGATGGTCTACAAATGAACTTTAGGCTTCTAGATACAAGGCTCATGGTGGGTAGAACTTCATGAACGTGACCACCTACACAAGTGTGATATTGAAATATCATATCCTTGTGTCTGGAATCACTTGGGACCACATAGGAACACCTAGAAAGTCATGAGTAGATAGAACTTAACTTTCATTTATTTCCCCTATGATATAGCCTACTAAAAATATGCTTGAGGTCAAACCCTAGGGTGTACTCCCAAACAAGCCTCCTACCAATAAATGGAAGGATTGGTGTTTCTATTTCTCATCACCCAAGATCACACGTAGCATAAGGGAGTGTATACATAGATAACTCCTTCATAGTTTAAAATAAAGAAAATGTAAACTAAGATTATTTCTCATCACCCAAGTTTGCACAAAGTGCAAGGGGAGAGGATACATAATCTAGCTTACCAAGAAATAAAGATAAAGCACTCATGTTCATTTTAATTATAACAAATATTTAAATGTGTGGTTTATTTTAGAGCACCAAAGTAAAAATGCAAGTTGTGGTTCAATTTTAAGCCCAAAAATGAATTGTGAAACTTGTTTTGTCCAATTTTAGAGAACTAATTGAAATGTGCTCGTTCATTTTAATGTACTAAATTTTAAATTTTTGGTCCTAGATTAATTGAAACCTGTAAGATAAACATTAGTAACTTGAACACAATCAAATCCATCCCTACAAATTTAGCTCTTTGTTTTGGATTGCAAAAGCATTAGACTATCTAACAAAAGCACCACACGATGAGACGGTAGCGTTGAACTATCACAAAAAATAGTGTCAATCTTTTACAAAAGAGTTGATATTTTACAAAAGAGTTGAACTTTGTCAATAGCATCGTACTACACTTACAAAAGTAAAAAAATAATGCATCAAATAATTTCAAAATCGTTAATCTATTATCTAGTAGAAGCATCAAAGGATTTCAAAAGTGTCAAAGAATTGTAGAAGTGTTGACCTTTGTGTCGAAAAAAGCGTTGAATTGTCCTTCTAAACTGTAATATGACAAAGCTCAAAAATATTGTTAAATCAGGGATGTGGGGTTCCACCAGGCATGCCAAAATGTCATATGGTGAATTTAGTTGATCAATTACAAATATAATTAATGAAATTAACAAGATAAAATGATCAACAAAATTCCATACTAAAATAAATTAGTCTACTATTACTAAAATGATTCAAATATCATGAAAGAAACCTACATTCTACAAACATTGAATCTATTAACAAACAAAACCTATAATACCATTATGGATTAAGTGCAAATTGGATTGTGGTGTGGATGTGGATTGCTCAATTTCCTAATCCACTATCAAGTTGATACAAAATAATGATGAATATTGATAATTTTGGATGATTCACAAAAGGCTCTCAAAGCTCAAAGGGTGAGTAGTGAATTCAGTAGAGTAAGGGTGCTCTTAATGATTGTGAATGAATTTTATGTAAAATTGGAGGTATTTATAGATTTTTGGAATGAATCAATGGTGAGGATTCAAAATACTAATCAATAGACAAAATTGAATTGAAGATGAAGACATGAATCAAGGAATGAATCAATGGACTATAATTCATGATGGCATGGATCAAATATTTTAATCAAGGGTCAATAATCTATGAGAGATTAACAAATCCCTAAATTTTAAGAAAGATGTTGGTGATATTTCATTTAGAGGGAAGAATTTGAATTTGAAAATTGGAATATTCCATGAATATTCTTTGTGCAAGTTGGAGAATTGGAGGAACAATTAACTAATTAAACAATTTAGAAAATCATTTAATTGTGCAAGTTGAGGAATTAGTAACTTTAATTAAAAAATTTGGAATTATTTAACTAAAGAGGATGAATGACATTTAATTAAATAATTTGACATTATTTAATCAAATGGGAAGAAAATTAATATGAGAGTGATGAATTAATCAAATAAAATTAATTATTTGATTAATATGGGAAAAGGGTGAATTTAACCAACTAATTGGACATTATTTAATTAAATAGACGAATTAGGTGAATTAGGCGAGAAATGGTGTTAATAAGCAAAATCAGGATGTATGATATACTTAGGACATGTTTAGGTTTCTACAAAAGTACTTGAAAAACTTGAACATGGTGATATGTGCTTCAAATACATCTCTATACCCTTACTAAAATGGTCTCCCAATTCTAAAACACAAAATTAAAATTCTAATGTTATAAATTAATAAAATTAGGAATATGACTAGAATAATCATAGTCAATAGACTAAATCAATATCCAACCACATAATAAATTAAGATATGTAACCCACTCAATATTTTCAAAATATATTATTCTCAAGTTCAAAACTAGCAAAGATTAACATTTCAGCTCATACATGAGTTTCAAACATACTTCATTTACTACCATTATAGCATGTAATACTCACAAAACACCAAGATTTCTCATGGATAGAGATCCAAGAAAGTATGACAAATTTAACAATTTATCAAACTTCACTTAATATTCATTTTTATTTATAAAGAATAAATAATTTCAATTAACATAGTTCTCTAACATCAAGAATGTTTGTATTCTATGTGATCTACTCCTTATACAACCTATTAGAGGTCCATCATGGATATAATAGAGAATAAAGTTATATTTATACATAGCTATAAATTGAAACATTATATCATAGCTGCCATAATAATAAAAACAGCTCCAAAGTAGAAGAAAAATCAATTCCAACAAAAAGAGAAAATGAGCTCAACTTGATAAATAAATCAAGAATGAACAAAAAGGTCTCAAGATTAATAGATATCAAAATTTAGTGGCTTGAATACTCATAAATAAGATAATAAATAAAATTTATCCTTACAATACATTTAAATAATTTAGATTGAAAAATCAAAAGAAGTATCAAATTCCAAAAGGTACACTTTGCATACATTATGTGACTAATTCTAGTCACAAGCAAGGGAGTAAGATGCTACACTACACCTATATTCTTCATAATCCATAAAATTTTAGAGAACATGCTCAATCAAAACAAATTGAATGAGTCATGTAATACTTTAATCATAATCAAGAGAATTACATCTGCAAATACACACATGATAGATACCATAAAATTTTATAAAAAAATAGTATGCTAGGGTAATAATTGAATCACAAGCTAAGATTACTCAAAATGTTTTCTCATTCTTAATGAAGTAACATTTATCATCATATTAGAGTCCATCAATCAAATTATATCACATGATTTCTATATGGTAGATAAATAATTATATTGGGACATAAATCTTTACCCAACATTCTACTTTATAATACCGCAATTTTCCACCCAATGATATAAAAAACACTTGTAATGTAATATACATAAATTAAGAATCAAAAACATAAAATTTTATTAATGGCTAAATTGCACGAGAAGACCACTATACTCATATCCTCTACACAACACTTGATATTCTTCTAAGGAATAACAATAGGGAACTCTATATAAAACCATTCCTATGCATAACTCATTTTTTATGTCAAAAATATAAATTAAGAAAAAGGATAATTCGCTAATGCCTCCATAGAAACAATTAAAAAATATAACCTTTTCACTACATTATATCACCCTTGGTTTTCTCATGAACCCTACGGAAGAATGTATTTTAGGAACTACATCAATTCCCAAATAATTTGTTTCATTATATTAATACATTACTTTATGCATTATCAAAATTATTATAAACATATTGGTATGTTTTCAAAATAGGGTAATACACATACACTTTAAGCAAGAACTTTCTACAAAAAGAAGGAATAATAATTCCAAAAACATGAAAATGGTTTCCTAAAATATGCTACTCTTGAAATATAACATACTCATATATGGGTTCACAATGCAAGGTCAAATATAAAAATTTAATCACATCCATTCCTTACCCATAACAATTACATGTCCTACACATTATCACCAAGTCTCATTGAAAAGAGAGTATATATAAATATTCTCACAAAATCTCTTACAACACACTAAAAAGTATGATTAATAAGCGCAAACATGACTTCGTAATTCATTCAATCATTCCCCAAGAATTAATACAAATGAAGGTAATTTTATACAAAAAGCTTCTAGTTCCATAATTTTTCCACCAGATTATTGAGATAAACTCATATATTATGTTATGAAGTAGAACTTGAAAGCTGTAACTCTCTATTTGCTAGACAATGATCCATATTTTCCACTCAATTTTCATACTAAAAAATTTATGAATTAGATAAAAGTCCATATTTTCTATCTTTGATACAATTATAGGATCTTCAAACATTATGTTGCTCCTACACCTAGTTGATTATTACTAGATAATTTACAAAATCTTATATTCAAAGGAAAAAATAATTATATGATTCTTAACTAGTGATAACATCTCATTATCATATAACCATAGCTCCTCTTCCTTGAGAGATGGTTGGGTGCACTTTCCTTTAGACTTGTTTTGACTCTTATCTCTTCTTTATTAATCACTTCACCAAGATCTCCCTTCTCTATACTTAATAAATAAAATGCTCTTGAATTTTACTTGTTTTTTAAAAAATAGATAGAGTAGGCTTATAGGCCCTATTAATTGAACCTAGGCTATAATATTGCATGTAACAAGCCATTAAAAATTAATAATAAATTTAAAAAAAAAAGTTAAATTAAACTAAAAAATGTAATTTTTGTTTATAATATATATTTTTAGAACATCAATAAACATATAGATTCTTATTTAATATAAATGATCTACCAACATTACATCATCACATAGATTTCTATGATATACTTTTACAAATAATATATTTAATATATCAATGTACATGCCAATACACATATTCTATTTTTTATTAGGAATGAGTTAATCATGAATTATAGTCAGCTCATCTAAGTGCAACCAATCATTGTGTTCTAGTTGTAGGAGGGGGATGATCATATAAGAACTTAACCTCCAACCATAGACCAACATATTCCACACACATCCAATACAAATGACCTAACCCTTCAACAAGTGTGATAGATAGGAACATCTATAATAGAAGTAAATCCAAGATCTCAATGAAAATATGAAAATGCACACACCCATCACATACACTTAATAATATATAATCATCAAATACCCTCTCACTAACATGTTTTTTGACTAACATAGACCCCATGGTAGAGTGAACTAATGATGCATATAACTATAACATCATTTTGGTCAACTTTTTTATTTATCAATCACATAAATGTTGATCATGTATTCATGTACTACTATCTTTTGCTTGACTCTTCCTTATGATTGAATAACTAATGAAATGGAATGTATAAAAATATATAGCTATATTTTTTTACAAAACTCCCAAGATACCTTACCCTAACTTTATCTTATTAGATTATGTTAAATTATATAGATAATCATAAGTGTAGACTGGCATATATATTAGTTGTTGACTTATTAATCTCTCAATATATGCTACCCTAATATATTCTTTCATTCCTTTAGTACATAATATGATAATCAATGTAAGTGTATAATTTAATTATTATTCTCCAATTTTCAAGTATAATTTATCCTTGCAAGTTAGTTAAATTTCTAAAATTATAACCATAAAATAATAAAGGAAAACATAAATTATAAGACAACAATAACCCCCAATGTACCTTAACATAAATTTCTAAAATTCTCCAATTTAAGTTGGTTTTGTTACAACAATACAAAGCATAATAATAACTATGATTTATAATCATCAAATTCTTCCATGTTATAATACTTGCTAAAAATAATACAACATATTTTTGTTAGATGTCATGTAGCTAGAAGGCCAAGGATTTGAGATGGATGACACAATATTGATTGAGTTCAAGATAATAAATTTAACCTATGACTAAAAAATATTACTTTCTCTTGACAAGTTGATAAAAATCATAACATTTATCATAATTCTATCATATATTTTTAATACTATAATGAATTATGTTTGATACTAATCTTTCAAATATTTTAACCATCAAAACATGTCATTCTTGACACCAAATTTTCATATGATCATAAACACTCTACTATTTTAATAAAAAAATATGATTGGATGTCACCTATTGAAATATAGTATAATAGAAACTATAAAACATGCATAGTCCTCAAGTATTTTACAAGATATGTTCAATAGATAGACACGTCTTCACAAATAGGAACTAGTTATATAATATATCCAAAGGCTAAGTTCATTATATCAAGGCCTATTACATAACTAATAGAATCTATCTCAAATATAATATTTATACACCATACATTGAATGAAACATCTATCCTCTAAGCTTTTTAGATTATATGATTATTAACATGGAAATATATTGATTGGAATCACATCCTTATACTAGTTTAGTTTGTATAAGAGCTCATTGTGATAACTTTCATAAATTATATTTTCTAAATAAAGTGAATAAAATAATGATATTCCATAAAACTTCAAAGCTCATGGAGTCTCAATAAGCTAAAAATATATAAGTTGATACATGACTACCAAAAGGAACAAGATATAGTTTAATAATAAAAGGAGATAATAATGAGATATACTAGTAGTGAAACCCTTATTCAAAAATGGTATGAAAAATATAATAATTTTAGAGTATGGTACTAAAAATTAGATGGTTGACCCACCTCATTACTAAGAGTTTTGTTCAATAGAGGACCTAACTCCTCAAAATATATTACAATAGTTCATAGCAAACATTATTAATTTCAAAAGGGCTCGCTGGTCGTGGACTTGGATGTGGACAGAGGTTGTAACAGAGCTGTTGTTGATGGGATTTCCACTCGCACCCGGGCTAATACGAAGAGGAAGGCCCTTGCTTCTCCACACACGGTTCAAATCCTCAAGTAGGGGTTACAGGATATGATTGAAGTTGAAAAGGAAGCCAAGGAGTTGATGAACACCTTGGAGTAGTGCTACTATGGTTATTTCTGGCTTTTTGGCGGTCCTTTTTTTGGACCCTGTTGTCTCTTTTTGCTGTCATTTTCTTTCTGGGGCAGCTGTCTGTTTGTTCAAACTTTTAATGCTCTATCTTTGTTTGTTTTAACTTTGTGGTTTCAGGTCCCTGTAAAACCTATTTTTTCCTTTTCAAAAACATTATTAATTTCAGATTTTTATGTTCAATTCATAATGATAACACAATCAAACATTAATTCCATGGCTAAGATTTGATACGCTAAATATTTTCCAAATAAGAAATGTAAAGAGTTTAAACATAAACAGTGAATTATAGATTTCCCTTCATAAAACTTGTTAATTTACATTCCCAACTAGGTAAAAATATTTCAAAAACAAAAATAAATTTTATTCTTACACACTAAACGACATTTTGAGGAAAAATCTAGATTTCCTTCCATAAAAATTATCAATTTATCTTTCAACCTATACAAAAATAGCTCATAAACACAAAAAAGTGATGACTATGCACTTAATGGCATCCTATATGAGGAATAATAGTTTCCATTTATTTAATGCATCAATTTAACTTTTCAATTATGTAAAAACTATCCTAAACATAACTAAATCTAATGCCTATTTACTTAATAACATCCTACAAAAAAAATATTGATTTCCCTTTGTAAAACTGATCAAATTACTTTTCTAGTTGTGCAAAAATAGCACATAACTATATTAAAAGTATTATATATGTTTAAAAAGAATATATATAGTCAAATAATGTATTTTCTAGGCATAAAACCCATCACAATGACCTTTATAGACTTCTCTTAGTCATAAAAACTATATTCGATAAACAAAAAGGTTAAGGGAATTTTTCAATAGATAATCAAATTAAATCACAACTTGAAAAATTACATATGCAAGGTAATAATACTCTTCAACACAAATCAATGATAAATATTGGTGCTTCACTGAATATGATGTGTGTATGCAAGGTAACAATACTCAATACCATAAATCAATGATAAATCTCAATACTTGACTAAATACAATGTGTGTATATATAAGGTGACAACAATCAATGGAAAAAATCAATAGCTGACTAAATACAATGTGTATATGTATGGTAACAATAGTTCATGCAATAGGAGCTAAAAAAGTTCCTTATTAAAGATAGGGGCCAAATTTTTGGCTAGGCATGTATTTCTTTTGTTTTTGTTTGGATCTAGTGCCTCCTTGTTGTTCATTGCTTAATACTTTTCTAATGTTTTTTTAAAGCATTGCTAATGTGTTGTTTCTAGTTTGTGGACCTTGTTTTCAACCTCTATACTCTCTATTTGTGGGCCAACACCCTTTTTTTGCTACTTTTAATATAAAAACAATAGTTCATGTCACAAATAAATGATAAATTTCAATACTTGATTGAATACAATGTGTGTATGAAAGATTACAATAGTCCCTACAAAAACATTAATTAATTTAGTATATTTGGATGTCAACCAACTTGTGTTTAGTTTCAATAATAATGATTATATAGTTGTAGGTCATTTAAAATGAATTTCAAAGAACTCATATGGAATAAAAATATATATTTTAATTGTTGTTACATCTTATTATTCAAGTAATATATTTTCGAAACAAATGGAAAGAATAACTAGTTCAAAGTGTAGAACTTATCCACGATTTTTATCAAATAGAGTGAAATAAAATATGATAGTTAGGATTTCAAACTTAAACTCTTCTAAAACCCTTCTCTTTCCTATTTTTTTTTCCTACCCATGATCTTTTCCTTCTTCTAATGCCATAAAAATTGGATGATAAAATCTATATGAATCCCATGTTGAAAAAACATTATACCCCCTTGTGGCTCCATATTTATACTCCCCTTTTCACCAAGAATCTATCTCGCTTCCTACATAATTTCCTCTAGTTCCAACCCATGAACTGTAACTCCCCTAAACACTAGGATTTATTAATTCCAAAATATATTTCTCATTTTATTTTTATTTTTCTTATTTTTATTTTACTTTTCAAGTTTTTCCTAAACAATCTCTATATTATCACTTATAAAATAGTGTTGCACATATTCACATAAAAAAATGTGAGTGAAAATAGTCACACCCCTAAATCCATATGGGCCTATAGATTGAAACATAAAAATATAAAGTATAATAATAAACATCAACCACTAAGTGATGAGAGAAACAAAAAGAGGAGGAGGAATTTAGAATCCCTCTTTTATTTCATAATGTTTCTAAATCATTTTATTAGATAGAATGAATAGTAAGTTTTGGCAACAAAGGGATATGCAAATTATTCATTACAAAGGAATAACATACCAACACTTTCAATATCACAAGGAATTTTTAAAAAAGAAAACAATAAAAGATAGATGTGAAACTACTTGAAACATCAAAAAATGAGCATTTGAAAATAAATAATCATGAATCAATATACAACTACAATTATAATAAGGAATATTCAAATTCATAATTTTAAATGAGACGCTTACACTTATATTATGATACCTAGAAACAAATATTTAAAGTACATCATAACACACGCATGACCTACAAATAATGTAAGTGTGTGTGTATTCTTGAAGGATATGGTTTAACTACCATATCATCTTCATCTGTCATCCTCTCCTAGATGATACTCTCCCTCAACATGTTTGCTACAATAAAATTATGTCATACATATACCTCAAGTCAATACAATAGTAGCTAGTCCATATTAAGATCATAATATTGGATCAAATCAAATATTAACTTTCATTCAATGACAAATAGGTATCAATATTATGCACATTAAATATGTCATAACAACTAACGATTCTACAGAGATATTCATTGTCATAATATCATGCAACCATAATGTGATATTTAAAATTTTGATTTTTCTCACCTTGAATAAATGGTTAATCATTAATAAATATTTAAACTAGGGGATTTAAAATGGGGTGTGAGAACATATGTATTTACTTTTGATGATAGAGTGCCTATACAGACAACAACAAAATCATGCTAGAATCTAGTAACTTTTATTTCATCCTAATTAAATTTATGATTTAAAATTATTATACCTATTCTAGATTTCCAATTTTATTAATCATAGTCATTTTGTGTTCTTTATGAATAATTAGTTTACTAATTTATCGTTCCCTTTAGTTTCGAATATTAACTTTTCATAGACATTAAATATGAAAATATCAATTGTATCTCAATTTCTTTTAATTAAACTAGATTACTAAGCAAGTAGATAGTTCAAACCCTATTGAAAGATATAAAGTTAATATTCTTTAATACATCTTAAGTAGATTAAAATTTCTCTATTTTTTTTTTAACCTAACATGAGACTAGTTATCTCTTTTCATAGACATAAATTCTTATATCCATAACCACTCCTAATTCTCACTTCTATAATAACAATACCATATATACATTATAATTACTTCTATTTAGTATGAAAGACTCTTCGTTCTATCACTTTCATGGATTTCCTATCTACCCTATTTCTGCATATGGTTATGGGTGATCCCACAATACTGGTTTACAATTTTTGGTCAAACTGGACAGTGGAATAATTATTTCTAACTAAATCTTCACTTTCGAGCACCTATAGTGGCTAAACCGTGAGGAATTTGAAGATGATGCAAACTAGTGATTTGTGACATTTTTTCTATAAATTTTAAATATATTTTTTTCAAAAATTTTGGAATCAGATTGCACACTTCTTTTTCCATCTCCTTTGAAAACTAGTTTTTTTCAATAAACAACATTTTTAAGGAGTGACGCTCACCGTATAATGCATAACTTTTTTTCCATGAAGGATAAAATTCTAATTCTTTTGAATTTAGATTTGTAACTTCGATATCTAGTGCTTCCAATTGGTTAGATAGTGTTTTATTGAATATTTTCTCCTTAATCAAGTTTCAAAGTCAAAGCAATTACAATTCAGACATAGGCGGACCGTATAATGTGTAACTTTTTTGTATGTATCGAAATTAAAAAAATTTTGTTGGATCAAAGACTTCAATATCTGGTGCACTCATATTTTTCATTTTTTTTATAATCTGCTATTTTTCCACATGTGCAGAACAGAGAGCTTGATTTTCAGTGAAAAACCTATGTTTAATAAAACTAAAAAAACAAATACATAATAAAATCAAAACATATTAAAATTATATTCGTTGGATAGCTCATTCCAAGGACTACCATCATCCAAGTTGAGTTTTTTAAGTCTCCTCCATTTTCATCCTCAACCCGAGCTTCAAAGGGAAAAATTCTAATGTTTTTATATGTCAGAGAGTGGAAAGGTGGGAAAAGGGGGATTCGCTCGAACCAAGGGGGGTTCGCTCAAACCCCCAAGGGTTTTCTTGAACTAGGGTTCATTCGAGCCCCCTTTCAAAAAGGGTTTTCCTTTGTGTTTTTTTGTGGGAATAGTGGGAAGTTCATTGAATGGGTTCACTCGAACCCTGGTTCTAGCGAACCCTCTTTTGGTTTTTTCAAACCCCAAAAACAAAAAAAAATTGCCATGAGGTCATTTTTTTCAACTTTTCCTTCCTCACTCCAATTTCAAACCACTTTTGTGGGTTCACCCTTATGTTTTGACTCCTTAGCCTCTAGTGTTTAGCTACTTGATCATATTCCTAATCAACCCTTTCTTGAATGCTACCACTATTAATATTTTTACTATATCTCCCATTGCAAATAGCCTTGTAATTAAATAGCTCATATAAAATATGGAGACTATGTTTAAACTATATCATTCATCTTTCCTATCTACTTGTAATCCTCCCCTTGAACCTTCACAAATTGAAGATAAATATAAAAATAGTTATAAATCCATTGTAACAGAATTCCTGAAGTATTTGTGTAAGCATCAACCTCCTTATTAGAACCAATTGAAACTTCCACAAGGGCATGTGCAGGATCATCATGGAAAAAATAGGCCCTTAAGTGGCAAAAAAATCAGAAAAATTAGAGTTAGACAACTTGACATAAAAATTTGAATAAGTTATCTATATTATTTCAAAAATATGTAAGAATAGAATCTGTAGCAAATTGAATGTAGTTTCTAAACTACTAGGTTTGTTTAAAAATAAATAAATCTATTTGGTGAAAATTTGAAATTTCAATGCATAGTACTTAAATTTTAAGGAAAAAATAAGTAGGTGTCTCGACCACCTAACCACAATAAAATGATAATATTTTTTTAAGATTTTAGATATAAGTAGAATGTTAACATGTAACAAATAAATAATTAATTATGAATTTTTATTACAACTTTTAAAAATAAAAATATGTCTAACCACCTTAACTTAGTCAAAACTTCATGAAATTCATTTTTTCTTTTTTTAATCCTATAGTATGTGAAGCATAGAATGTGACACATATTTTAGATTCAAAAATGTGATCTGTTTGAAAGCGATAGATGGTTTTCAGTCAACCTATCTATCAAGAATTTAGTCATAATTTGAATAGAAAATGAATAATAATTACTTACAAAATTCAAAGTAAAGCATAATTTATATTGGTGGAAAGCTGAGAATCTCCTTTAAAAACTTTTTCGTTTCATCAATTTTTGGTAAAAAAAAACTCGTAAACTACATGCCCATCATATTGCCACTTTTTGGCCCATTATGATCTTGCACATACCCAAAACCTCCACCTCAACTCACTTCTCAACCTCAGCCAAACAAAAAATACCATGATGAAAAAAGATTAAAAATTTAAGAGAATTAATTTTTTATGGTCCAATCCTCTCTAACTCCTATTATTTCATAGGCACCAAACATTCCTCCTATACCAAAATGCTAATTAACTTCTATATTATTAGGGTCATTCCTAGCGCTATCCTTACTTCTTTTATTCTAGTCGTCTATGTTCATTCTCCTTCATCGCTACTCTTGGTCATCCATGTCCATCAGCCTTCCTTCCCTAATTCCCTTAACACAAACACCCTTACATTTTTATCCATCCCCATCTGACCTCACTAGTAGCCTTTGTCCAAGCTTATGAGTTTATTTATTGTCCTATATCCCCCAATATCCCTTTTTCCCTAGGATGTCATGGCTTCTCTTCCACAACCTTCTGATCTTGGCACTATTAACAATGTTGACATTCTTATGGACCCTAGGCTTGTGGAATCCTCTCTAACCGAGCTAGTAGCTTGCTTAGATGATGGGTATCTCTTAGCTTAGTTGTAAATATCCCTTCACTCTCAATTAAGATTCACTCATTCACTGGCCATTTCACATTGTTTAAACATTCTAGAGGATGTTGACCCTCTGAATCTTAGAATGCTTATATTCTATTTCTTCTATTATTGCAATGAAGCATCCCATTTGTACTGTATGATTTTATATTCTTGAGTCACTAGATAACCACTGTGGCTAATATATTGCCAAAATTATGTTTAACCGTGTGATTCAAATTGGAGAGATGTAAACATCAACTTGCAATGAACAGTGTGAAATACTTTCTCATTGTCGGCGAAAAAGGAGGCAGAAAGTACATGAAGGCCGCCTTCTTCAACTGCAAGCAGAAGCCTTCTTCAATTGCTAGCAGAAGCCTTCTTCAACTGCAAGCAGAAGCCCAGAGAGAGTCGACTGCCCTTTTAACGTATATGTTGTGACTAGCACAAGTGAACCCACATGACTTAAATTCACTTGAGGAAACGCATCATACTCAGGGAAGGGTCTATCATTGTCCTCTTTGTAAAAGTATTGCCTCTCATTCATCTCCATGTTTGAGGCATTAATTCACCCCTTCTTGTCTTTATCATTGTTTTCTATTATCGCTAATGGTGGAGAATTTGTACTTTTGAAAAAGAGGTCTCAAGTTCAAATCCTGCAGGGGGTAAGGTATGTACACCTCGTATTGTGGAGCACGAGTTAGGTGCCTCCCTCATATTGCACTACTACATTCAGGGGGATTTTAAGACATTAATTTAAGACAATATATTTTTAATTTTCTAATTGTCTTAAGTTAAGACAATAAAAAAGAACTTTTTCAAAAACTAATTTTTTTTATTTTCCCTCCCTACATTTTCTTTTCCCGCATCATTTTTCTTTTCCCTCCTAAAATGCATTTTCCCTTTTGTTGGAGGCTGCATTGTGGGCAGTGAACTTGACAGTGAACGCAGTGTTTACCAAGCTTGGGGGCAGTGTCACTAGGGTAGAAGGAAACACATTTCATGAGGTGGGGGCAACATTTATTAGGTGGCAAAGCAGAAACAGGCTGGGACCACAGAAAAGATAAAACAGAAAAAAAAAAAAAAGGGTTTGTCTTCTGTCGCCTCCTCTGTTTTATGTTTCCTTTTTATTTTTAAGATTGTTATTAGCCCGAGGAAAATAGGACATGCAACAGGTTTCCTTTGTTTTCTATTCAGTTATTCTTCATATATTATGAAGCATCAAGCACTTATTTACCATGTTCCTCAAGAACTTTGGCTCTTAGTGTTTACCCTGTTCTAATATACGATCTATTATTCAACAAATTTGAATGTTTATAAAGCCTTTCCAATAAACCCATTTCAGTGCATATCTAGCAACCATCGAAGTCCTTGAGACCACGTTTTCTCGAGGCATTCTGTTAAACAATTCCTGTACCCTGTCTATGCTTCCGCATTTTGGATGCATACATGCTGATAAATGTTGTGGACTTCGGCTTTACTCCTGTCAACTGCTTTTTCCTGAAAATTTCTAAAGCACTTTCAACAAGTCCATTTTGTGCATATCCTACAATTATTGCATTCCAAGAGACCACATTTCTTTGAGGAATTATATCTAACAGTTCACACGCCTTGTCTATGCTTCCACATTTTCCATACATGTTTATCCTGGCGTCGTTGATTGCACTTGATTTAAAGTTTTTAAAGCCACTTAAATAAATCTATTTGGTGCATATCCACAACGGTGGTAGCCACATTTATTTGAGGCAGCATTTCAAACCTCAAGCATTCCAACAAGCATTTTTAAAATTCATCTTTCTGGAGCTACCCGCGTCATTTCTTTTTCTCTGCTTCTTGTTTTGTTTAGACTGCTAAGTGATAGTTCTTCTATGTTGGTTGGGCTAAAAATATAGTAGTGTAAATGTAACACAGAACCTTCAGAAGCCATGAATTTGTTTGTTCCACCTATAATTCTGGTGATTCCATTTGGCTCATCATGAAACTGGTGAGTGTTGGGCGTCCGTTACTAGATTCGATCATCTGACCTCTCCCGTTTCCGTGCTTAGGCTCTACATGTAACACAGTTTTTTTCTCCTTGATCCCAAAAAGTGGGATTGGATTATACTTGGCATCAAGAAAATATAAGAAGCACACCATTCCCAAGGAACAACTAAACATAGGTATGGGACCAAATACCCATAACAATAGAGGAAATGCAAAGTAACAAGCCCTCAGTCCTAGTGACCATAAATCACTCCCTCTGATTACAACATCCTCCACATAATGTGCAAGCACACTAGAACCTGGAATGCTAATGAGAAAACTAGCAAGAATATAATAGCGAATGCAATGCACTTAAGACATGAAGGCTATTAAAAAACAGAGCAATAGGCTTGCATATTTAATAGAACCAGCTGAAGTACTTCTGTCTCCGTAGATTGTTTGATTGGCCAGTATAATGCAGACCTGATGCATCTTTTTATGTTTACTCCCAGTTATGTAGCAAGATTGTTATGTTTGATTTCTAAAGATTAATGTCTTTTTAAGCTGCATTATTTATTATGAAGTAGTAAACACTATGAGATCACTTTAATTTTTGCACAAGCTACCTCTTTATTTTATACTATTTTATCCCTTATTCATCACAATCTTGCAATAAATTTATTTTTCCTTCAGTTTTGCAAGGTTTTTTTTTAGTATTGAACCAATACAAAAAAATTACATATAAAAGGACAACTAACAGACTACCACACAAGTAAACACAATTAGAAATCTATAGATTGCCACACAGGTAAACACAATTACAGATATGCAGGCTGCCACATCCATGCAAGAAATGAGTTCTGAAATTCTCCTTGAGTCTATATTGTCTTAGTTTGTTCAATCTTAATAATTCCTCTTTCTACTCTCCAGACCAACTATTTTTGACATCCTGATAGAATCACACTGAGAGGAGTCGCATGTCACCCCACTGTACATAAATCAGTTTTAATGGTAATCTTCCCACCATCAAGAAGTCAATACGGAGGAAGGTAAGTAGTCCTACATCACCATTCTTTGGCACTTTAAAAATAAAAGGAAGTTATCTTTGCCTTCACTATTGTATATTCTTTTGATTTTGATTTTAGTTAATTTCCCTAAATCAATTGATTAATTTCAACTTCTAGTAAAACTCTTAGTCAGACTCTTCTCTAAAAAACATAAAATAAAGTTATATATTTCTTTAAGTTAAGCTATCCACAATCTTGTTGTGTCCTTTTCACTTCCCCCTCAAGTTGATTATTTTCACCTTCTTGTAAATAAGTCTTAGCTAAAGACTTCTCTAGAATCAAGATTAGATAGTTTTTACCCACTGCATAATTTTAACACTAGACCTGGATGATATAGGCATAAAAAAAAGTTTATCTATTCCTTCATTACTTACATTAATTTGGTTTTAGGTAATTAATCCAGATGATTTTTTATTTCCATTACAATTGATGATATCAACTTCTAGTAAAACTTCTGTTTGGACCATCCGATTGGTGTCGTTTTAAGTCCAGTTTCAGATTCTTTAGAAAAATGTTCGAAAATCTTTTCACAATTAGTTAGATTAGTCAAAACCAATCGGATTATACTCTTAATTCCTTGGGAATATTTGATCTCGATGTATAATCTAACGATTCCTATATAGTGAAGGTCTTCATAATTCTTCTCTATCCTGAGGATATAAATGAGACAAGATAATCACTTGATCCTGCCCCGCAATTTTGCAATCCATAATAACATTTCTTAAAAGCAGATATACTAGTTTAATACTCAATTATGTACAGAACCCATGTACATTTTTATAAAGATCGTTTGTCATTTATCTGTTATTTTTGAAGTCAATGTTTGCCCTTGACAAACATAGGCATAAATGTATTCAGGCAAGATTACATCTTCCAGGAAACAAGCCTCTACTGGGCATAACACTCCTTTGGACTGAAACTCCTCTGAACTACAGAGGAGTGAACTTCAATTGAAGCACAGTGCCATTAATGCATAGCTATATTTCAAGAACTCAAGATACGTGATGAATACCACCCACTCATTATTCTAGATGTAACATGCACTCATCTAATAGAAAACAAAGTTAAGCTGAAGTAAGAAAGCACATAAATTAACTACTTCCAACAGAATATTATTTTGAAAGATCTTTCCGAATGTTGAAAAAACCCCGTTTTCCTGGATTGTCTACTTCCACCTCTGATATTCCATGAAGTTGAACAAATGAGAGTTTGACGTGAAGCTGCTGTATTGTTCCCACCAAATCATGAAGCTACTCTCCTTTAAGAAAACCTCTGCGGAAACACTCTTGTCTCTGATCATATTCCAAATATATTGGTCAAACTCTCGGCCTTCTCTCCTGATTTGATCTTGCGACAGACTTGTCAACGCTAGACGAGCATCTTCTAAATGAGCCCAAAAACAGGAGTCCAGTGTTACGGATGCAAATTTTGTGCTAACCTTCTTTTCTCTACCACTGCGAGTTTGTTCTTTTTCTTCCATCCATTTCTGCAGAACTCTGTGATGGTAGGGTCTCACCTCATCTGAAAGATAGCTCTTCTTGTTGGTATCCTTCCGTGTACGATAGTAGTATGCAATGTCCAGAGGCTCTACAAGTCTTCTATATGCGGTGCCAGCATTGATCCATTTATTTTGGCATCTGAAGTCAATGGGAAATACATGCTTCTCCTCCATTTCAACAATTTCCTCCCAGAATGTTTCCAACTTCTTTTGGAAAATATTTACATCTTGATCTCGTTTTCTGTCACGCTGTTTGAAAGAATCATAGTAGCCAGAGTCCTCCATACAACTTGATTTGTACCATTCCACCTCTGCCATATAACTTTGCATTATACTCAATTCATTATTTAGTTTCTCAATGTTCATATCTTGCTCATTTTTCTTCTCTCCAGCTTCTCTGAGTGCACTAAATGCCTGAGGGTTCTCCTTGAAAACAAAAAATAATCAATCTCTTTGTCTAAAGAGAGGAAACAACATTAAGAGGAAAAAATGCAGAGAACTAAGAAGCCACCACAGCCATTGAAATAAATGCTTAACAGGAACGACTTATAAATGTGGTTTCCCAGACGGTTGGGAGGATAGCCAAGGCTACAGCTAATACTAGTATAAGTAGTAGTTGAAATTTTTTTAATAAATTTGTATAGGAGAAGTAATTTCCCATAATTTTCCAATAAAGGATGTTTCTTTTTGCTTAGCTACCTATTCCCACTTATTGGAACACTTGCCTATCTCAAAAAAGTGCTTTTAGCATCTAACTCTAACCCTCAACTTGTAAATAATTCTTTCGAAAACCTATCTTGATTTTTGGATTTCCATCTCCATTAACAACAACAAGAACTCTCCTGCTCTCTTCTCTATAGTATACACACTTCATTGTTGAGGCTTGCTAAAGGAAAGTATTCCTACATTACGTTGACATCTACACATGCTGTCAATATTTTCTTCATCACCTCCTTGGTAATATTATGTAAATTTTTATTCTTGCTTTAATGGAGCTGAGAGTTGATAGTTTAGTTCCACCAATGTGATGATTGCAATTAGAGGCTTTATCATTTCTGTCTATTCTTTTTGGTTAATTTCTTGGTGACTACCACCATCTATTTTTCAATATCGTACATCTTATTTTATCAATTCTTGTAGACCTAAGATTTAATTTTCATAGTTTTATTATTCTCAATCCTAGATTACTTAGGCTAAGAGCACACATTCTTTAATCTCTATTTTCTATTTGATAGTTAATGGAGGTCACAAAACTAGACTAGGGGCTTGACCATTCTTGACAAGCCATCAAGTAATTTCAAGTTTTCAACCATTTTTCTTGTTTTAGCTAAAGGTATTTAGAATATTACAACCACACAGGTTTTATTTTTCTTCTTTTTCTTTACAATTTTACTATTTCATTTGTTCTAGCTAGTTTGACTTCATTTTTATCATTAGATCTATTTTGGATTGTTTTATCTTTTTCCTTGATTTGTATTGTATAGGTTGGTTCAAATTTTGGTGAAAACTTCAAATTTTGTAACTTTTATGGACAATGCTAAATAGGGATAATAGTAAATTAGAACTTGACTACTATGCATTGGGTATATGCCTACACATTGTGATATCATCTTTGACAATGAACAACTTATTTTGGCGTCAAGGTCTTTATTTTCTACTATTTCCATTTTTGTATCTAATTTATCATTTCTCCGCCTCTATTTTATGTAATATATAAGTTTGTCTATTTCTCTCATCATTTCATTTAATGTAATCAAGAAGTTAAAATCAATTTAACTTTATTTATTACAATACCCTGTACTTCTATGTTTCATGTGAGCTAAAGTGAGAAACATAAAAAATGGAATCCTTGTTGATAAAGGTTGAAGAACAAAGATTCACAGTTTTTGTGTATCCTTTACTTCTATGTTTCATGTAACCTAAGGATTAAAACAAATCCTTGTGTTTTGAGCCCATTAGTAATTTAATAAATTATGACATGTATGATAACCATAAAATTTAATTCTCATAATGTAACTACTTCTAGTGATGATTATGATGAAGACTGTTAGCAAGAGCCTTATGGGTTGAATCTAAGTCTCCAAATATAGATGTGTGGGGGATGATGTAACTATTTTTAAAGGTAGTATTACTTATAATTTCCCTTCCAAGTTACTACAAAATTTTGGTTAAGGATCCCTTCAATGAGAAGTCCCCTTTAAAACAATTTGTAATTATGTAGTCATCGCTTGGTCTTCGGCCTCTGTCTTCTCTGGTAGGAGACGTTGGTTAATAAATGTTAGTCACCTGCCTTAACTGCATGACCAGATAAAAATTTCATCTTGGAAGTTGTTTGGTGATCTTCCCTTTTAATAAAGGGATGTGTTCTCTTTCTTACGAAAGTTATTGTGGAGGGCCCCTTTTCAGTACTTTTCAGGAAGCGATGTGTATAATGTTTGGCTTTGCTTGGATTGCGATGGTTGTAATGTTTGATAAAACAAGTGTTTGGGGGTCCTCCAGTTAGTTTTGTCTCTAAGATTCTTCAGTTGAGAAGCCATAAATGAAGTGGTTTGTTTCATCAAAATAGATTATGTCCTATGCTTGTCTCTGGTTATATTTGATGGCCACAATCCATCTCATCTCTGTTATTGAATTCTCAAAGAAAAGAACAAACAGGGATTTATATTTGACATATTCACTAGATGTATATTAATTTCTTGTGAGTTCTCTTGGAAAATGTATAGAAACATAAATGCATCCACTTTGTGATGCAAACAAGATCGACATATGGGCTGAATAGGCAGCCTCTCACACCTCTCTATTCGTTTCTCAGCCTTTAAGGTATAATCATAACCGTCATCTACAGTAGGTATTTTCATCAATGTGAGTTCATCTTGAAGTTAACACATTAGTCCATTCCCCTATTAGGCTGCTGCCCACCCTTCACTCTCGTGTATCCATCCAAATTTGAAGCCTCGTAATCTGTTCAGTATAAGCCCTGGGGTCTTTGTTTTAAGTTCTAAAATTCTTTAAAAAAATTTTTCTTGTAAACAATCGAGTTCTTAGATGTTTCACCATGAAGAAATAAACATGAAGTCTATTCTTGCTTCTCCAAAGAAAAGTCGATGAACAACTCTATGAAATGGGAGAGTCAAATCTAAAATAAAGCCTCACTCTACATGTTGTTGTGGTCTCATTTCAAATAGAGATTCTAAATATTTTAGGAGTGGACAGCTTTTAAAAAATGTAAGCTATTACATGGGTTCCATAAGATTTTTGTATTAGTGTATACCTTCAACAATTTAATTCTTCAAACATACTTGTTTATTATATCGACTAATAGTAGTCCAATTTAATAGTAGTTTATCACTTATCCACATGCAGCCATTCCTGAAACAAAATGACTAATGCCACGAAAAGAGGTTCTAAAATTTTCATGAAATTGCTACTAAATAAATTGAGCTCCAAACCGATCCTAAATGTTTGGCATTTTGTATCTCCCACAAGTGGTCTAAATTTGATGGTTGTAATTAAGATTTAAGAAGATTGGATTACATGAAAGCAAAGTTTTTAGAGAAACTGTCAAAATTTGAGTAGGATTATTCTCATTTGGAAGGTAATTTTGAATGAATAACATATTAAATCTTTTTTCATTAACATATAACATAAATTAATTAATATTAAAAAAATTGAAACTTTTGAGAAGATTAGGATGTTGTAGATCAAAGTCTTATAGTCATGCTACTAATGGGGATCCCCCCACAACGTTGCAGAATATTTGAAGATCATAAGTTACTATGTGTGGCCATGTTGCAGGGTATGTAGCAACTGATGCTATATACGTATTATTTTAAAATGTTCTTTATCATGACCATAAGTTACTGTTTCTTAAAAAAGAAGTAACAAATTATTGTTGCCATCTGTTTTGCTAATATATATAATATATATAGATTTTGATTTGTTGTGATCATACTATAGTAGTTTGTACTGAAATAGTGGAGTGAGCTGCCTATTTCCATCCAGGTTATAGTAGATCTATTTGTATTAAAACTCGGTAATATAAAAATTCTAGCATAGAATTTAATGTAAAAAGGTAGGATTTGAGCAGAGATATGCTTATGATGAGAATCCATATAGCCTGGCATTTCAAAGTTCAATTGAAATTTGATTCAAAATAGGAAGTCAATGTACTCAGGATTAGTATTATTTTGAACCTGAGATGCAGAGTTCATATTTTTTAATTTATCTGTTGTCATTGCACGCATTACCCTTAGTTGGCACATTTTGGGGTATAGGAACTCTTCAACAAAAACTTACATACTACTTGCAGGCATGCTAACAATGTTTACAACTGTTGTTGTATTCCCTGTAGCTTCGTCAAAGGAAATAAAATTTTGACATGACATTAAAGCTTCCTTGCCAGTTCTAATTATTGGGATTTTCAAGCAAAGAACCTACATCCCCTGTTGCAAATAGATTGGAGCAGCAGCTATAGAAAAAGGTTTTTAATCTACTTTTAGTTTATTGTGAATAGATGGAAGTCGTAGATGTAGAAGAAAAGTGGTTTTATTTTATTTTTTGTTTCTATGAATAGATTATTGCAACGACTGTAGAAAACTTGGTTTTATTTTATTTAAATTTGTGAATAGTTTAAGGCTGCGGTTGCAAAGAGATTGGTTATTTGAGTAACTATGAAGAGACTGTAGCAGCAACTATATTTATATAGGTTAGCTCACCTCTTGTATATTAAAAGATAATTCTAGATCTGTTGTAGATTATTGAGAATAGTTTGAAGTAGCAGTTGTAGGGATATTTTAGTTGGACTCATTAATTAAAAAAAACCTATACTCTTTGTACTCTGTATATTTTTTGAAAACTCTTAGGGATATTTTATGGAACTTGGACGCTATTTTGATAGTTGATTATCTTGTTTTGCTGTAGCAAAAACCCTAGGGATCATTGCACTTCTAGATGAAGCTTGGTATGCCTGTATTCTCTATATGTCTTCAAACTCTTTAATGGGTTTTATTTTGTTAGTGCTTTGGTACAAATGTAGTTGTTGTGATAGTCATTTGGAGCTGAAGTTAATACTATTATTTCCATTTGATTTGACATATAAAATGAAGAGGAAAAACTTAGTAACAACCACCTTAGAACTATCAGCATATTTTGTGCATCTGTTCTATAGAGAATAGGTAAGACTATATATTTTGTATTTCTGTTATGAGAGAGGTTAGAGGTTATCATGTCCCTAATTTATTTGTTTTTCTTGATTTTGTAGTATGTTTCCAAAGTCTACATATGAAACATTTTCCCAAAAGATGTGTCAAACATACAAAAATCACAAACATTTTTCCAAGCCAAAACTTGCACGTATTGAGTTCACTATTAATCACTATAATGGTGATGTAAGGGTTTACTCTCCCTGGCCCAACAATGTAGCTTAAGAAACACTTTTCCTATCAACTAATTGTATATATTCTGCATTTTATCTTTTTTTAGGTCACTTACCAGGCAGATCTTTTCCTTGAAAAGAACAAGGACTTTGTTGTTGCAGAGTAGCAAGCTCTGTTGAATGCTTCCAAATGTTCCTTTGTTGCAGGTCTCTTTCCTCCTTTGCCTGAGGAGTCTTCAAAATCGTCCAAGTTCTCTTCCATTGGAACATGTTTTAAGGTATATTAACACTGTAAACTATTTTGTATTCTAATGGTGTGATGTTTTTGTGTCCTCCAACTATTTATGCTACTCCATACACTCTTATTTTTTCTTGTGTTTCTCTGCATGTTCTCTTGTTTTCTACACATGTATTCCAAAGCTTTTGAACTATTTAATACCATGCATGTCATAGTCATTTATTTTTCCTTCGAGGAAGTACAATCCCTACCTTTTAATATTACTGCATTGTGTTTCTTGTTATTGCTTATGTTGATGAAGTAATTGCCTAATTGCTTTGTTTTGACATAAGACAACAGATAGAGTTTTCAAGTGGCAGTTTTAAAGCATAAGGAGTAGTTGGGAAGGTAAAAGGTCAGTTTGACACTTGTAGCAAAAGTTTGCAAGCATCTAAGAGGGTATTGATGGGCAGTTGAGTAGGTTGCGGACATATAGGGGAAATTTAAGCACCTGTAGCAGCAATTTGCAAGCATCCAGAAGGTTAAAGAGTGGATATAATAGCTGATAGAGGAAAATAAATTTGAAAAGTCGGTAGACTTCTTTCACCAATGCCTTGTTGGAGCTTTCTTATGGAGTCAAATAATGGAAGTAGTTTCTAGGCGGCCAAAGTAGGAGGCGGTTATTGATACTTCTTAATGTCATGTTCTACATTCTCTCCAATGAAGGATATACAAAGAAAACTAAAATCACTTTTGTAATTAGTTCTTTTGATTTTGATACAAAATTGTAAACTTGACACAAAGTTTCTTTCTAGTCACTTTGACTAACATTGTAACTCATATTTTTTAGTTTTAGACTGAAACAAAACACTTTGTAACACATTTTCAAAGCAAGAGATACATATTTTCAGACTATGTATGGTTGCAAGAGCATTTTCTATCAATAAAATGAACATTTTGGCCTTCAAAAGATTTTTGTTTCTATTATGTGTATGAGTTAACTGATGTCATTTTCTATGATTTTCAAACATTGAATGTTGAAAACCACACAAAAATATTTAAAATAAATTGTTTATTTTTTTAATACATTTTTTCATATTGTCTTTAGACTTTATCCCAATTATTGTCTCTAGATATTGTTTAGAGACAATATGTTTTTAATCCTAACTATTGTCTTTAAAGAGATAAAAGTGGAATTGTCTTTAAAGAGACAAAAATATTTATGTTTCATATTGTCTTTACAATAACAATTTTTAAGACAATAATTTAAGACACCCGCTTAAAGATAATATTTGAGACAATACACAATTTTTTTTTGGTCTCAAATTAAGACAATTTACTAAAAAATTGTCTCAAAAAATGTCTTAAACCTCCCTTCTATGTAGTAGTGTTGGAAGTACAAGGAGTCTCATATACTGTGAGCTATCTGTAGACCCAAAAACAGATCCCCTGGTATTGTGGAATATAAAAGGACCTTTCCTTTTCTTTCCTAAATTTCTCGAAAGAAATACACTGCTTAAAATGTGACACGGTTTTACCATCTCCTAGCTCAAGCTGAATCTTGATAGAATTCAGGCAGCGAATAGTTGTGTCCTCCGCTCCGCATCTCAATACTGGAAACAAATACAGAAAACACAAATGGAAATTTTCATTCATCTTCTTTGTAAGAGAGCGCAAAAGAAAGTGTCCATAAAGAAGGTAATCCTCAAAAAGAGATTGAGAGGAGATTATGCAAATTTTGCGTCTCTTCGAATAATTGGGAAATGGTGATTTGATTTCATAGCAATCTGAGCCTTCCTAACAGTAGTACAAGCCTCCAAATATATAATTTGACACACAATATAAAGTAGGTAGTGGTTGAAAGATGATCGATAAAGCTGAACAATTGTAGTAGGGGAGAGGGCCCAATAGTCGTACGGGGTCCAATAGTCGCGCACTCAATCATAAATATAATACCCAATAGTCGTTTATATAATGTCCAATAGTTGTGATTTGACTACCCATAATTAAACAAAATGTATGCTTTTGATCTAAAAAGCAACCAATCATGTGATACCACATCAGCGCTCAACTACTCATGATGTAATGCACAAGAATTGGTCTCACTATTTTTTGGGGCCTTTTTGGACACCTTGACCAAAACGCATGTTGATGTGGCATCATATTTGATGATGTGGCCTTGAAACCTTAGTTATAAGCAGATAACTTGCCAAGTAAGCTGCTGTAAAAAATTGGGAGTGATTTGAAATTTTGACATAGGAGAATTAGAAGCGCGAAGTTAGGGTGCACGACTACTGGGCCCTCTCCCCTAGTTAACCATGAAAGAACATTATCTTATTCAAATCAAACAATCAAAATCGTCCAATATCGTACATGTGCTTTCTTTTCTGTGTCTACTAAGTACCGACCACCCATTTTCTCCATACGATCTGGAGCGTGAGAAATGGATTTGAGGAATCTACCACCAACTCTCATATGTAATTTCAATCCCTCTAGTGGAAGACCGCCTTAAGGTTTTTTAAATGCTTTTCTACCTACTTCCGAAGAAAATCTATCGCATCCGAATTTTTCCACAGGCTTCTAGGTTGATGTACATTTTTTTGTTTTTGTTTTTTTAATTGTTTATGATAGGTGCGGGTTGGAAGAAAATTATCTTGTCATCCATTAAAATTTTAATGGAAACTAAATGGAGTTGCTAAAATATTGAATCAACTTTGTATCTTTCCTTTAGGTTGTTTAGTATAAGGTAATTGATACATCAATCAAAATTTAATTAGATGTACTACTGTAAAGGGCTAAAGGTCATAAGCAAGGAACAAAATCAACTATAATGTTAAAATTTTATTTTGAAATCAATTTTGTGATTGGATTAAAGATAAAAGGTGAGATTTTGGAAGTGTAGAACTTTGAATAAAGATAATCACAAGTATATCATTCAAAGTCCATCAAAAAATCATAGAAATTAAGAAAAGGGTCTATAAGGTTGAAAAACAATAACAAGACACATAAAACAAACAATATAAAGACATCAAAAACTATAACAAGCTAATACTTCAAATTCCACTTATAATCCCTACACTGACTCATAACATCTCTTATGAGCATAAGATCTCACATTCTTTTTTAAATTTGGCATTTTTGTGTGACACTAAATTGTAACCATCTAACCTGGCATCACTATCATCTTGATCCTTGTGGGAGCGAATTGCCTTGATACCCTCTATTTTAAAGTGCTTCATGCATATGATTTCCTGAACTTGGATCCTTCCAAAAAAAAAAATGCTTAAACTCACAACTTTAGGTTTCAATTCTTTGTAATGTACTTATAAGGGGAGCATCTCACCATTCTATGAAGTGCTATTGTAAGGGGAAATATGATTGATATCATGAGATTTGACATATCTACTTTTGAATTAAATCTAGTTTTTCCCAATATAGTTGTTTCACCTAAATCCTTTAAAACTTAATCCAAAATGAAGCCCTCAACATCATGAATAAAATCGTCATTCACCTCATTCATCTTTATAGAGACATCTAGAGCTTGCAAATTCTTTAAGTGGAGACAAGAAAGAGTCATGCAAGGGAAACTCAATTAGACACTCCATTACTTCTAAGAAATTGATAATCTTGAAATACTTAGTCAAATAAAATCCCTTCCTCATATCACCATTGCCTTAAATATTAATAGGGATTTTAGACATAAAAAGTTCAACCTAGTGAAACTTCATAAACATCTTTTGTTCATATGGAGCCAGACCAACTTTTCTATATTTTTAATATCTAAGCATAAATTTGATAGTTGACCAACTCCATGATAATTCCAACATCTAAATGTTATCTTTTTGTAATTTAACATTTTTTTCATTTTGTCTCACCCATGTGCAAGCATATTTCCTCAAGCAAATGCATATATATTCATATCTACCAAGATATATTCATATATACTATACATGCACAAATGGTACCTCTAGAGATTACTATAAGCCTTCATAGCTCATTATCAATACCATCCAAAATATCAATCCAACTATTTAAAGGTAAATTCTACAAACAAGCCCAAAATAGTGTTGAGCTAAAAAAACTTAGAGATGGGATTAAATCCAAGCAACCAACAAAATTCATACAAAGAGAAATTTATCCCAAAAATAAAGAACCTTTGGCTAAGATAGTCACCCTACCATATTTTAAATCACAAGCAATAATTAAAAAAACCTTAGAACAAGGATATATCATAATAGATCTAGACAAAAAGACCAAGTATCATATACCCATTTGGTAGGTATATAAACCTCATCCATTATGAAGATAATTTGCATACTAATGTCATGTTTTTAGACACTAAAATTATTCATCTAATAATCAAAACATCATCATATCATCCAATAATCATTAATCACATTATTTTACTATATCATTAATTAATAATTTATTAATCATCATATTTATCATCTATTACCATTAATCATCATTTATCACATCATTAATTAATTATTTGTGAATATATTTATCTACTTAATTTAATAATATTTTATTATTTGAATAAATGAGAGCTAATTATCTATTTTTCAAATAAAATTTTCATTTTCATCTCATTAATTAACTTTGTCTTCCATCATGAGTTAACTGCTTCTTGTTTTAGAAACTTGTTCTTCACCCATCAATTGACTTTGTCTTTGAGTGGAACCTTATTCCACTCATTTATCCATTTATTGAAATAAATAATTTATTTCAATCCTCTCATGAGTTTGAAATGGAAAATTTCAAAATTTCTATTGAGTTGACTCCATAATTAGTTTAGTTAACTCAAGTCACAAATCTTACCCTCATCTTCAATTTATTTTTTCTCAAAAAATCTATAAATACTCTCATTCATTCAACATTTTCATCAATCACTCTTTATACAAATGTAATTTATCAAAATATATTATTTTAATCAAATTAAAGTGTTATGTTACGAAGTTACATCCATGTTCCCAATAGGTGAAGTGAAATTTAATTTGAGGTTTGCAATGATTATTAAATATGAATTTGAGTTATTAAAGCTATTGTGTTTAGTGTTTTCAAGTTAACATTTTTCTATTTTGTTGCTTCATTTGGTGACCCTATTATAAAGATGCTAATATTTAATCTATCTTACTATTTGTGAGTGTCTAGTGTTTCTTATCTTGCATATTGTAGCTCGATTTGTAAAAGGTTTTAAAAAAATTATAGGAACCTTCTAGCATGAAATGGAAAGTAAGTTTTGATATATAATAGTCTATACCTTTGTATAGAATAACTTTTTAAATAATAAAAAAGTATTTTTTGGGCACTTTTTTTTGTAATCTTTGCATTTATTATATGGATTTGTACTTGTTGGATTATAATTGAATTGCTACACATCTTAAATTCTATTAATAATTTATTTTGTTTTGTTTACTATTTAAAAGAATTTTTTTCATAGAATTTTAATCACTTGACCAAACTACTTGCCCTTCCTCTTTGTAATTTTCAAAAACATCAAATTATATAAAACATTTGTATTATTTTCAATACTAATTAGTTTTTTTAATTTTTATAGGTGTTGGAAAGTAGGTTCCAAGTTGAACATTGTGGATTGGGCCATTTACTTAGATAATACACCAAAAATAACATAAAATCACTCAAAGTAAGTTTTTCTCTTTAAATCTTCAAACAAGCATATTTTCACATATAATCTTGTTTTATTAACATATATTTTGTAAATTTATTGAAAGGTTGTGACCAATCTAATGGTATAGTTTCTTTTTTAGTTTTCAATATCTTTTATTTAATTTATTTAAATAATCATTTAATGCAATATCCTTTCACAATCAATGTGTAAAACTAAAAAATCATCATTTCCACAAGACAAATAATAAAAAACACAATTTAACCCATTGGTTTTGTAGGAAAATTGTTTAGAAGATAATTTTTATAGACTATTTTCTCTTTTTTTCTATTTTTTTCATGTCCTTTTTCAAACTATTGCTTTGAGGAATTAAAATAAACTTTTGATTTGGTTAAAAAATAACTAGAATTTGTAATCTCAAGGAATGTGTATGTATTGTCGTATCTTGCACAGTTGTGTGACCTTGAGAATTAGAAACACCATGGGTGAGTACAGGATCATGGGACAAATAGTAGAAATAGGAAAAATACTCTTTTTCAGTTTGCCAAAATCATGAAACAGATATTTGAATAAGTAAAAAGTGATTTTTTCTTTAGTAAAAGAGCAAAATAGATATATATATATATATATATATATATATGTTTTGTACACCTATCTTATTTATATAGTATATACTATAACTAATATATTTATATGATATATAATATATATATAATAAAATAAAATAATAATCTAGTATATTTATTTAATATAAATAACATATAAATATATATTATTTTATTTTATTATTATATTTATATATTATTATGTATTTATATTTTATAATATAATAATATAATAAAATAATAAAATAAAATAGTAATATAATAAAAAGTATAATATATTTTTTTAATATAAACGATGTATTTTATTTTATTTTATTATTATATATTTATATTATATATATATAATTATACATTATTTTTGTATTATATTTGTAGACATCTAAATTTGATCGTTCACATTTGGTCAAATTTATCCTTGTTTCATCAACTTCATCTCCCTATCTGCATTATTAAATAATACAATTATTATTTAATCAATATTCATCATTTTCCTAAAGTCCTCTAAGGTATTTAATTAATTAAATAATTAAATACTTTATCCCTTTTATCCCCTTTCTTCTCTAATTTTAATAAATAGACCAATTTATTTAATTTAGTCATTATCCCACATGAATTATAATTAATTTTTAATTCACTCTCTTTCTCTCTCCAAATGTCATCCTCCATAATCCATGCCTAATCCTACTTAACTTTCATAATTTCTAATTAGGATGTGCACACCTTTAATCTTGGATTAATGTCACATACTCCATAAAGTGCAAGTGGATGCCTAACCCTCATTATCCCCCTAATCACTCACCTAATGGGTCAGTGCAAGATCATGGGGGTACAACTAGGCCCTTAAGTGGCAATGAAAACTCAAAAAAATAGAGTTAATCAACTTGACATAAAAATTTGAGTAAGTTATTAACATAATTTGAAAAATCTGTAAGAACAAAATTTGTAGAAATTGAATATATTTTCTAAGTTACTATTCTTTTTTTATAAAAAAATAAATATATTTGGTGAAAATTTGAAATTTCAATGTAGTAGTACTAAATTTTTAAGAAAAAATAAAGAGTGGGTGTATGTCTGACCAACCTAAGTACAAGAAAAAAAAATCTTTTTTTTTGAAACTTTCAATATGAGTAGATGACACATGCTCAAATGTGTCACATTTTTTTTGTATGGGTATGTGTAGGATCATGATGGGCCAAAAAGTGGCAATATGATGCCCGTATGCACCTAATGGCTTTTTTTTTACCCAAAATTGATGAAACGAAAAGGGTTTTTAAAAGAGATTCTCAAATTTCCACCAATATAAATTATTTTTTACTTTGAATTTAATAAGTAATTATTATTCATTTTCTATTCAAATTATGACTAAAGCCCTGATTGATAGGTTGATTGAAAAACATCTATAGATTTCAAACGGTATCACATTTTTTGAATCCAAAACATGTGTCACATTCTATGCTTTGTGTACTATAGGATTAAAAAAAAAAAATGAATTTCATGAATTTTTGACCAAGTTAAGGTGGTCAGACATACAAGTTTTTATATTTTTTAAAAATTTGTAATTAACAATTCATAATTAATTATTTACTAAGAAAAAAATTACAAAAATATGCATCACATCGGGCATGAGTCCTCTACTTATATCTAAAATCTTATAAAAAATTTATCATTTTATTGTGGTTAGGGTGGTTAGGCAGGACACCTACTTCTTATTTTTCCCTAAAATTTAAGTACCATTGAAATTTCAAATTTTCACCAAATAGATTTTTCTTTTTTGAACAAACCTTGTAGTTTAGAAACTACATTAAATTTTCTACAAATTCTATTGCTACATATTTTTGAAATAATATAGATAACTTATTTAAATTTTACGTCAAGTTGCCTAACTCTATTTTTTTGAATTTTTTGCCACTTAAGGGCTTGTTTTTTCCATGATGATCCTGCACATACCCGTATTTTTTTTCAAGTAAATAATTAGTTATGATTTTTTTATTAAAACTTTTTAAAAATATTAAAACTTATTTGTCTAACCACCATAACTTGGTCAAAAATTTATGAAATTCAATTTTTATTTTGTTATCCTAAAGTATTGGAAGCATAGAATGTGGCGCATCTTTTGGATTCAAAAAATGTAAAATTGTTTAAGAATTATAGATTTTTTTCAATCAACCTATCAATTAGGACTTTAGGAAAAATGCATGTAAAAAATTAATAATAATTATCTATTTAATTCCAAAAAGGCATATCTTATATTTTTGGGAATCTAACAATTTTCTCAATAAACCCTTTTTGTTTCATCAAATTTGAATATAAAAAAAGTCGTCAGCCACCTTTTGGTCATATCGCCAATTTTTGGACCCCATGATCCTGCACTCACCCTAATCTCATGTTTGCACAATAAAAATCCATGATTAAACCTAATGTCATTTATGGACCATCCCAATTCAACACTTTCATTAATGACTTTCTCCATTTGGAGAAGTCACCCCCACCTCTTATGGAATTTTAAATTCCAATTTATTATCCCTAGACCTTTTGAGTAATTTTTAATTCATCTCCCATCCCCATATTAAATTCCTTGTGGGTTGAGATGTCTTAAGACATCTCAACCCTTGATATTTCCCCTAGAATCAATCGGAGCCATCCAATCTATTCTCCCCTTTGCTAATGACTAAAACACTTAGTCATTTTCATTCTCACCTTATGCAATCAAGCCTTCAAGCACTCATATAGCCTCCATAGCCATAATTTTGCAATCATTTTTTGACCAAACCAAGCTACAACAAGGTGTTATATTGAAATCGTGAAAGGAACACACAAATAAAAAAATCTTTAGGGAAATCTCACCATCAAGCTCAACCGGTACTTCATTTTGTGGTTTATTTACAGGTTTGAGCTTCATCATAGCCCTTAACTTGATTGTTTGTTGTGTCTTTTAATTCTTGCTTGGTTTGCATTATTTCCTTGCATTTTAGTAGATTAAAACATTCCACACAATATTATTATATATTTATAATTTATATGTAATAGTATATATATATATATATATATATATATATATATATATATATAATTTATATTATAATATTATACATATTAATTGTATATTATAATGTAATATATAATCTATACATATAATAAAATGAAAAATAAATATATGTTCTAAATAGATATTTGTTTCTTTATAAAATAGATATCCATTTTGATTAAGTCAATATAAAGAAGAAAATGAGTATTCCTCTACCAAAACATGACCCATGATAGAGGAGGGGAGCCAAGTGATAGAAATGAATATTAGAAAGGTAAATAATAATATCCATTTTGTAGATTTGGAAAAAAAAAATCAAATTTCCCAAGCTAGATTTCTTGATTCTTTTTATTTTTTAGTTCTATCAAAATTTATTGAATTTTTTTAGTATTTAATTAAGTTTTTTTTAATTTAAATTTTAGGAATTGGTTAAAATTTATTAATTTCTAAGTTTAGTTGTAAATAGGTTTAAATGATAGAGGAATTTGAAAACCCAAACCCTCCCCTAGAAAAGCCTCCTTCAATTCAAGACCAAATTGGTTGAAATATTACCAAATTGAAGAACATTGTAGAAATATATCATCAACACCTTCAATTGTCTATAATGACACCCACCTTAGAGGGAATTATTTATCATGTTAAAACTCTCACAATTCAACATGATTCATTTTAGTAGTTGAAAGAATCCAAGAGGCATGAATATTCTATTGTCTTGTCATATGATCAAATGAAGCAATTATACATTATAGAGGAGGGGGACCGACTGCTCAAGACCCGAGGTAATGGAAGGGTCTAGAACAATAGGCTGCTCTAATCTACCTCAAGCTAATGGATTGTTTAAGATAAGTTTGATGTTTAAAAGGGTAAAAAGGAAGGAAAACTTATCTACCTCTTTCCTTCTACCAACCTAAAATTCTCAAGAAGTCAAGTGAGCACATTTCTAGAATTCAAACTATGACTTAGGCAACTCACTGCCAAGGGACTACAATGTGGGACATGGATTTCATCACAATACGCTAGCATCTCAGTGGGGTGCTAGCGTCCGTACAGGAAGAAAGCGTAAAGTAGAATCCGAAAACTAAGAAAGCCTACTAACAACCTAACAGGTGTGATTTAATGCAATAACAAAAATAGAAAAGAGCTAAATAATGAAATATTGAGAAAACAAGTTAAGATTGAGTCTAACTATGAAATGATGAAAGAGGGTGAGGAAAGTGCACCTTCCTACCCATGAGTTGATATCTTCAAAGTATTCACTCGACAAGCAACCTACACACACAAGACAAAAAATATTGGGGTTGTGTAAAGAGGACTGCAACAGTCAATTCCCCACTTTGGTGTTTCCACCTCCTTGGATAGCTAGTATAGCAATGATAGGAGAAAATGCAATAAAAAAAGATATTGAGATGAAAGTACTAAGCACTATGCTATTACAACAATATGCTACAAAAATAATACGATAATTCTAAGTAAATGGAAGATGGAATAATATCACCTTCAATCACATGCACCCAAGGAAAACAGGAGAAGGAGTGAGCTTGTAAGCTTGCAAATAGTATAGACGTTGCTACAAAAATGAGGAGATTGAGTATGCAAAACACCATCTTGCACCTTTAATGGAGGTGAGAATGATATGAATGAAGTGTGTAGAAGTGAGAATGATCAAGTAGAATGCCAAGAAGATGAGTTGAATGAATAAGATAGGAATTTGAAGATGAAATTGGAGACAAAGGAGTCGAACTTGAGGTTAGTCAAGGGAGAAAAGACGTTACACTTTGTTCCCAATGGAGAATTGTAATGTCTCTATGGATTATAGAGGTAGGAATCCTATCAAGATGGCAGTGCATTGTGCAGATGTTCACATGCCGCATGCTAGCATCTCCAATAGAATATCCTCCACCGATAAAAAAACAACTACCAAGTAAATGGGAAGCAAATGAAGTACATGAAATTGCATTATCAAATTCAATTTTCTAAGGTAGTAGGTATGTAAATGTGGAATTTGTGAATGCCCCCACTTTAGCGAGCATAAGTGTCAACAAATGCACGGTAAAGTAGACTGAAAGATGAGAAATGTATACTTGGACCATCTGTTGGAACTGTTAAAATCTTATGATTTTACATGTTTTGCATCCCCCTGAATTTCCAAAATAATTATCATCATATGCACAGGGCCCTCCATCATGACATTTTGCTTACATTTTTCCATATGGTCCCATAGTTTCCATCGGGTCATGCATTTTTTACATTTGTGGTCCATATCGGCATAAGTCTATCTAGGTCTCCCTGACCTGTGATGCTTTTGTGTTAACATATGTTTGCTATAGGTGATCGGAAAGACTTGTTCATTGCTACAGCGATCGACATTCACCTTTAGGATTCTATCGGAAAAGTATTTTCTTCAGGGTAATTTCTTCGCGAGTGACCTTCGGTCTCACCGATATTACACAAGAGGCTCGTCGGTGAGAGATTTTCCTTCAGAGTAAGTCATAGAAACTTCACATTGTCTCACCGACCAACGGTGGAAGGATGCACATACCAGCAAGAGTTAAAGCTTTTGGCATGTGGTCTTGGCGAGTTTGGTTTGTCTTACCGACTGACAACATAAGGATACGCATCTCGGTATGACTAATGGGCATTGATGTAACATCTTGGCGATCCCATCCGGTCTTGCCAATTTGTTTTCTCACGCCAAGATGCAGATTGCATCGGCGTGAGAATGTTTATGTCTCAGCAAAATAAATGTATCACGGGGTGCTTTCGATAAGACACAAGATAATCTACAAAACGTCTCCTCGACTATGCATTGTCTTGGTGACATTGAATGAAATGAAAAGGGCATCTCGGTGGGAAACTTGCTTGTGTCTCAGTGAATGAATAATACACTAAGTGAAGCATATTGATATAACAAAGGTTTTTGGGGTGAGGTCTTGGCGAGTGACCTCCGGTCTCACCGATAATCCACATAAGGACTCTGTCGGTATGAGAATTGAATTGTCTCAATGATGCAAGATAGATGACGACTTTCGATAAGTCATAATATGCTCTGTGAGACATCTCCCCGATATCATAAAGTCATAGCGACACGCAAAAGGTAAAAGAACTCTCGGGGAAACAAAAAGTGATCTACAGGATATCTCCCCGACTCAAATATGTCACGGCGAAAGCAAATAAAACGCGAGGCGACTGTAGCGATTGAATTTACTTTAGCATAGCTAATGAAATATCTTAGCGACTGTTCCAGTAACGATTAACAAAAATTCAAATACTGTGGCCAACATGTGGATGTTCAATTACCGTTGCAGGCCAACATGAAATGAGCCTGAATTAAGCAGTAGGCCGACATGGGATCTCAATATGATATTTTCCTGATGCTGGTGTATAAATAGGCATTTTGTAATTGTAAAAGGATCATCAGCTATTAGTAATTCAATATACAGTAGGAAAATTAGATGGATACAGTATAATAGATTTATCATATCAGAGACTATGATGCATGTTTTCAAAATGGAGGTATTTATGAAAGTTAAATGATGTTATTGCACATTTCTGGTATCGATTATCTATTGAATTTAATGAAAGTATTGCTAAGTTGTCTCCAAGATGGATTCTTTCTTATTGTTTAAATTGATATAACAAGTTTATATTCAATTCATCAGTGCACATTTGTTGTTTCTGTGTGGTTAATCAATTGGTTCTTTCAAGCAAAGATTAAATCATTTTAGTTGATCATAGTAATCAGAGAGATTCATTTGGATTGTTAAAGTAGAGCTTAGTAATTACAATCTTGCATGTTTATACAAGTGTAAACAGAATGTATGCTAGATAATTTGAGTTTTCTCCAGAGAGTGTTGCTCATCTTGATTTCATTTGACTCCGCATACCCAATAAGGCACTAGTCTCTATAGTTTTATCATTAAGATTCTTTTATTCTCTTTAAATCTATTAATTGAGCATTTTAGGATTTAGATTAAGAAGATTGCCATTGCGCTTGAATTCATTTGTTCATTTGCATCTTCCATTGTGGAAAAATCTTTGCAAGAAGGATAACCATAAGTCAAGTCTACTTCATTCAGAAGGGTACACCTGCCTAGGTTTAGCAGCACCTAAAGAGTAGAAGGTTGAGTTCTTTTGACCTTGTTTGTTACCCTAAAGTGTATCAAGAGATTGGCAGCCTCTTGAGGCATTCTGTCTACATTTTTGAGAGCTAACAAATTGGCGACTCCACTGGGGATACATTCAGAATCAAGGCCTTAATCATAGAGTCAGGAACTTTATACAGACTCCACTGGGAATAAGAAACATCAATTTTTTTCTCATTTTTTGACAAAAGTGAGTGGCGACTCTGACAAAAATTTTGCAGTTGTTCAAACATGAATGGAAGAAGATCGCAATACAGGGGAGGTCATACTAGAACTCCTGCTGGCAGCAGTAAGTGGACACACAAAGATTACAAGGTTGATAAGGGAAAAGGGATAAGTGAGGATATGTGCCTAAAAAATAAAGACAAAGTATCAAGAGCACATTGTGAAACATATGATCGCTACGATACATGGAGAAAAAATTCGAGTGTAGAGCCTTATACTCCAGAAGATCAAAGAAATCCTTTCTCTTTTCTCGATCCTCAGAAATAGGCTGAGTTTAGAGCTGAACTGGAGGCTGAACGAATCATAATTCAACATGAATAGGATCAAAAGATGGAGGGTAACCAAAATGACTTTGTTGATCATGTGCTTTATGAGGAAGTAATTTAGCACAGTTTGAATCGCAGAAGAAGGAGATAGAGGAACTAAGGGCTACATTGTTGAAAGCCCAAATTACTTCTCAGACAGCTAATTTCCTCCCAAAGTATGTACCACCTCATAAGCAGGGTAATCATAGTGCAGGGCCTTCTAATCCACTTTTGTCTCCTCACCATCAGACTCAAAATCACTATAATCAGCCAAATCATCCACCTCATATTCCCACACAGGATACAAATATGCAGCCACCTCATGGTCAGCCTTTTGTCCCATAGCATAATGCACAATATAACAATCCTATGAACCAATATCAGTACCCGCCTTTTCCTCCCCCTCACCAGTATACAACAATGATCAGACAGTTTGATTTGACAGGGTTTCATCTATACCCTTACCCTATGGATGGCAGCTGGAGAAGTCTGGTACCTAAGTTTATAGGGAGTAATGCAATTACTGTTGAAGAACATTTAAGGAATTTCAATGTGTTCATCCAAGACATAGGTGTGTCATATGAAGATTTACATATGAGGCTATTATTTATGATGTCACTTCTTGAAGATGCTAGGAATTGGTTCAACAGCCTACCAGCATCCTCAATTAATTCTCTTCAAATATTCCAGGATAGATTCCTAAAGCAATATGGGAATCTAAATGCACCAGATGCAACTCTTCATGAATTGATGCGAATTCAGAAAAATTAGAATGATTCAATTTATGATTTCAACCGAAGATTCAACAAGTTGCAGACTAAAGTACCTCCTAGATCAAGGTTGCCAGATTCTATAGCATTGAGTGTTTATTTAAATGCATTTGATCCTAAAACAGGGTATGAACTAAGAAATAGGGTCCCAAGAGATCTGGCTGAAGCTGAGAAGATAGAACTAACAATTGAAAACAATAGGAAGGATGTAGGTATAATCAATAAAAGAGACAACCCTTGGGCTCCTTAGCAAAACAACAATTATCAGTACAGACAAGAGAATACATATAGGAATGAAAGGCCGAGGTTGCATGATATGCATTATAATACAGACTGGAAGGATGGAAAACCTATAACAGCTAGGCCAAGAAACAAAGAAACTCATGATCCATTGAGTAAGAAGGGAACTTATATGGTGAGTAACAATTACTTTTGTGAAGCTTGTGATAAGCCACATTCCCCAAACTATTGTGTTGTAGCTCAAAGGAACCAAGAGGAGGGAATGTTGATGGAAATAATGGAGAAGATCACAGTGTGTATTTGACTTCAAATACATTTCACCATGTTGAGGAGAGGTACTCATCTTCAGAGGATGAAGGTTATGAGTATGATGTTTCAAATCAGAGATACAATGTCCATATGGCTGAACAACAGGTTCTTTCTTATTCTAAAGAAAATTATATAGAGCCACATTCGGTTGAGTTCCTGCTCAATGCAGTATGAGGAGACTTACTGAAGATGAAATAGAGAGACTCATTGTTGCTGCAGTTGAGGAAGCAAGGAGTAAATACTGGTTGAGAAACAAAACAATAAATGAGAAGGAAGGCGTTCCTAGGGGAATCTTTATAAAAGATCAAAAGGTGACCCAAGGAACTGTGAAGAAATCAAAAAATAAACAGCATGATAAAAGTGAACAGAAGCCTATCCAAAAAGAGGAAGTGAAGGAATTACACAAAGAGATACAAAAGCTTGATCAGCCTAGTAAAAGAGAGAAGGAAGAAAACAAAGGAGAAACATTGGAGCAAAAGAATATTGTTAAGGTGGAGGGCTCTTCTTTTGAATTCACTCAGGCGTTATCTCAGGTAAAAATGTTTGTTCCACTGCTTCAAATGATGAAAATTAAGGAGTATAGAGATAGTGTTGTTCAATTGATAAAAAATGGAAATGAAAAACATGTGAATTCTAAAAATAGAGTAGTTATTAAGGCAGTCAATAGGCAAGAGAAAGTAAATATCCCTGAAGTCTGCTTGAGTGATGTGTTAGCAACTCCCCCACAAGTAGATCCTTTTTTCACTACATTACTCATAAATAACAAATTGCTGAGGAATTGCATGATAGACTCTGGTGCTGCTATAAATATTATGCCAGTAGGAGTTATGAAGCAGCTTGGCATGTGGGTTGATACATGTGAAGGGAAGTGCTATGCAATGGATAATAGACCTGTACCTGTGGTAGGCATTATGAGAGGTGTTGAAGTCAAACTGGCTACTTATCCACAAGTGGCTTATAATATAGATATAGCAGTAATTGATACACCTCCACAGTTTGGTATGCTTCTGTCAAGGCAATGGACAGCAGCAGTTGGGGGAAATGTCCAGTTTGATTTATCTTATGCCACTATTCCAGTGAATGGTCAGGAAGTCAAATTGTATAGAGATCCAACAATGAACCAGCTTGTTGACTGTGTACCACAAGATCAGATCAACTATTTTTGTGATATTGATCTTGAAAGTTTTAAGATTGAATCAACCTAGCCAAAATTAACCAATAGTGATCCAATTGAAAAGCATGTGGCACAAAGCTGCAATGAAGTGTGGAAGATGTATTTTGATGGAGCATGCAGCCAAGAAGGTAATGGCGCTGGGATTATTTTTGTTTCACTTGAAGGTATTACATTTAAATATTATTTCTTGTTGACATTTGAGTGTACAAACAATGTGGCAGAATATGAAGCTTTATTGATAGGTCTGAACATAGCTGTGAAACATAAGATTAAGTTGCTGGCTATTTTGGGCAATTCTGAGTTGGTTGTTTCACAAATCAAGTCGAAATATGCAGCAAAACATAAAAGATTGAAACAATACAGGAACACTATATGGGACACAATTGAGTTATTTGATGCCTTCTCAATTGAGTGGATTAACAGATCGAAGAACATAATGGCTGAATTTTTAGCAAATGTGGCGCTGAAAAGATATGATATCACATTGGTTGGGGTATCACAGATTGAGTTCAAGGTAAGGCCTATTGTGCTTGATAACATTTATAGTTGGCAAGTCTTCAATGATGATACTAACCTTTTGAAATTCCTCAATTGTATAGATCAATATGAAGCCCAGGAAATTGAGTTCAATGCTTTTGTTGAGGAAGTGGATGGGAAGCAAACAGTGTTTGGCAAGGAGATCTTACAGCTCGAAACAAATAAGCTTCCTAAGGGTTTAGTGGCATTGGAGAGGATATATGATGGAAATGATCGGTCCCTCACGAAGCAAACACCAGTCAAAAAGAAAGATATTGAAGAGATTAATTTGGGGACTGAGATGGCACCAAGAAAGGTGTACATAAGAAAGAAGATAAGCCCTACAATTAGAAGAATGTTGATAGAGTTGCTGAGAAGGTATAAACACATCTTTGCTTGGTCTTATGAAGATCTAAAAGCATATAGCGAAGATTTGTTTCAGCATGAAATACCATTGAAGCCAGATGCTAAGCCATTCAGACAAAAGCAAAGACCCATAAATCCAACATTGGAGCCTAAAATGCAAGAAGAATTGACAAAGCTCAGAGATGGGGGAATCATCAAACCAATTAGGCACACAACGTGGGTCTCAAATTTGGTCCCTGTGAGGAAGAAAAATGGAGACATCAGATTATGTGTGGACTTCAGGAATTTGAATATGGCATCTCTCAAGGACAATTATCCTCTACCCAATATGGAGGCTATATTGCATAAGGTAACAGGGTGTGAACTGTTGTCCATGATGGATGGGTTTTTTGGATACAACCAGGTTAAATTCAAAGAATCTGAGCAATATAAGACAACATTCGCAACTCCCTGGGGAACGTATGTATATATAAGAATGCTATTTGGTCTCACTAATGCAGGAGCGACCTTCCAAAGAGCTATGGACATGGCATTTGCAGATTTGATCAATGCTATCATGGTGGTGTACCAGGATGATCTGACTGCTTATTCAAAGAGGGCTGAAGATCATGTTCAACATCTGGATAAGGTATTTATTAAAGCCCTAGAATATGGTATTAGCTTAAACCCAAAGAAGTGACATTTTGCAGTCACAGAAGGAAAGCTCTTAGGACATATTATTTCAAGGGAAGGGATTAGGATAGATCCTAAGAGGGTTGAAGCTATTGATAAAATTCCTGTTCCCAAAACTGTTAAGGCTATACAATCATTCTTTGGACAGATTAATTTTGTTAGGAGATTTGTTTCTAACTTTGCTGAGATTATTAAACCCATATCAAAAATGTTGAAGAAAGGACAGAAAATGGAATGGACTGCAGAAGCCTTGGAAGCTTTCATATCTATCAAAAGGTCCATCAAGGAGGCTCATGTCCTTAAATCTCTAGATTTTGCAAAGCCTTTTCAAATATTTTCATTTGCTTCAATGCACATAATTGTTGTTGTTATGTTATAGAAGAATGATGAGGGTCATGAGCAGCCTGTGTCTTTCTTCAGTAATTCATCACAAGGGTCTGAATTGAAATATGACATAATGAAAAAATAGGCATTTGCATTAGAAAAGGCTACAAAAGCTTTCAGGCCATATCTTGTTGGAGCAAAGGTGGTTGCTTAAGTCCCTCATGCTACTGTCAAAGATATTCTAACACAGTCTAAAGTAACAGGAAAAAGATGCAAATGGGTTAACAAGATCTAAGAGTTTGACATGGAGATACAGATTACTAAGCTAGTGAGAGGTCAAGGCTTGGCTAGGTTGATGGCAGAATCAAATATTGAAGCAAATCAGGTTTGTAATGTAGAAGAAGGGACTGCAATTGCAAGCATTGAGCACACTCCTTGGTATATTGATATTATGCATTTCCTTAAGTACATGAAATGTCTAGAAGGATTGAGTGACAGCCAAAAGAGAAATTTGAAGTTGCAGGCATCTAAATATGTTTTCATGGATGGAGTTCTATTTTGGAAGAATAGGGATGGTATACTGTTATTGTGTTTGGACGAGTCTCAGGCCAAGCATTTTCTAAGTGAAATGCATGAAGGGGTTTGTGGAGGAAATTATTCAGCAAAAACAACTGCACACAAAATTCTTAGGGTAGGTTACTACTGGCCTAAGGTTTTCAATGATTCTTTCACACATGTAAGAAAATGTGAAGCCTGCCATAAGTTCTCTAGAAAGCTGAAATATCAAGGCGCCTTGCCACTTCAACTCTTGTAGGCTAATGCCCTTTTTCATCAATGGGGAATTGATTTCATTGGAGAGATATAGGAAAAATCAAGTAGGGGATACAAGTGGATACTGGTTGCCACTGATTATTTTACTAAGTGGGTGGAGGCAATCCCAACTAAACAGGCTACAAGCAAAGTGGTGACAAATTTCTTGATGGACAACATTATCACCAGATTTGGTGCACCACTAAGGTTAATCACAGACAATGGGATGTGTTTCAGATCAAATGAGTTCCAGAGCTTCTGTGACACATATGGCATTACTATTTCTTATATAGCTCCTTACCATCCACAAGCTAACGGTCAAGCAAAGTCTACCAATAAGAGTATTTTGAAGATTATAAGGAAGATGCTGAGTCAGAATAAGAAAGCTTGGGATTCAAAATTAAAACTAGTTGTGTGGGCTGACATGATTACTGTTAAAAGAGCAATTGGAAAGTCCCCATTTGAATTGGTGTATGGAGCACAAGCTAGGATGCCTTTGCAGAATTTGTCCTTCAAGAAGATTTGGATATTCCTGAACCTATGGAAGAAAGAATGGAGCAACTAGCTAAACTTGATGAAATAAGGAGAGTTGCCCGAAATCAAAACATGAAGTTACAGACACATATGAAGTATCTATTTTATAAGAAGGAAGAGGATAGAAAATTTGAAGAGAATGACTTGGTGTTGATGTGGAATGCAAGGTGTCAAGAGAAAGGCAAGCATGGTAAATTTGAAGCTTTGTGGCTGGGACCTTTTGTTGTTATTGGAAAGAAAGGTGAAGATTCATACTATCCACAGAATATGGTCGGTGAAGATTAGGAGTTGCCTGTTCATGGGAAATTCTTGAAGCATTTTTTCTCTTGAGCAACACAGAGGATTAAGGGTTGCCAATGCATGGAGGACTCTTCATGATCCTCTTTAAAATTATTTTCCATGCACATTAGTTTAGGATTCTAGTTCATTTCCATTTTGCATTCACTTTCCTTTCATTCCATCATGTTACACGTCCACTTCCATGCTACTCATTGGTTCATCATTTTGTGTTTGGTCTGCTCACCCAAAGATTTGGATCCTTACAATGATCTCACTATCATTCATCCCCAGATAGAGCCACTATTGGAACTACAAAAATCTGATGATTTTACATGTTTTGCATCCCCTTGAATTTCCAACATAATTATCATCATATGCACAGGGCCCTCCATTATGAAATTTTGCTTACATTTTTCCATATGGTCCCATAGTTTCCATCGGGTCATGCATTTTTTACATTTGTAGTCCATATCGGCATAAGTCTATCTAGGTCTCCCCGACCCGTGATGCTTTTGTGTTAACATATGTTTGTTGCAGGTGATCAGCAAGACTTGTTCATTGTTACAGTGATCGACATTCACCTTTAGGATTCTATTGGCAAAGGATTTTCTTCTGGGTAATGTCTTGGTGAGTGACCTTCGGTCCCGCCGATATTACACAGGAGGCTCGTCGGTGATAGATTTTCCTTCGGAGTAAGTCATAGAGACTTCACATTGTCTCACCAACTGGCAGTAGAAGGATGCACGTATCAGCAAGAGTTAAAGCTTTTGGCATGTGGTCTTGGCGAGTTTGGTTTGTCTTAACGACTAACAACATAAGGATATGCATCTCGGTATGACTAATGGGCATTGATGTAACATCTTGGCGATCTCATCCGGTCTTGCCGTTTTGTTTTCTCACGCCGAGATGCAGATTGCATTGGCATGAGAATGTTTATATCTCAGTGAAATAAATGTATCATGGGGTGCTTTCGATAAGACACAAGATAATCTACAAAATGTCTCCCTGACTTTGCATTGTCTTGGCGACAGTGAATGAAACAAAAAGGGAATCTCGATGGGAAACTTGCTTGTGTCTCAGCGAATGAATAATACACTAAGTGAAGCATATCGATATAACAAAGGATTTCAGGGTAAGGTCTTGGCGAGTGACCTTTGGTCTCACAGATAATACACATAAGGACTCTGTTGGTATGAGAATTGAATTGTCTCAGCGATGCAAGATAGATGAAGACTTTCGGTAAGACATAATATGCTCTGTGAGACATCTCCCTGATATCATAAAGTCACAGTGACACACAAAAGGTAAAAGAACTCTCAAGGAAATAGAAAGTGATCTACAGGATATCTCCCCGACTCAGATATGTCACGGTGAAAGAAAATAAAACATGGGGCGACTATAGCGATTGAATTGCCTCTGGCAGAGCTAATGAAATATCTTGGCGACTATTCCAATAATGATTAACAGAAATTCAAATACTGTGGCCGACATGTGGATGTTCAATTACCGTTGCAGGCCAACATGAAATGAGCCTAAATTAAGAGGTAGGCGGACATGGGATCTCAATATGATATTTTTTTGATGCTGGTGTATAAATAGGCATTTTGTAATTGTAAAAGGATCATCAGCTATTAGTTATTCAATATACAGTAGGAAAATTAGATGGATATAGTACAATAGATTTATCATATCAGAGACTATGATGCATGTTTTCAAAATGGAGGTATTTATGAAAGTCAATTGATGTTGCTGTACATTTCTGGTGTCAATTATCTATTGAATTTAATGAAAGTATTGCTAAGTTGTCTCCAAGATGGATTCTTTCTAATTGTTTAAATTGATATAAAAAGTTTATATTCAATTCATCAGTGCACATTTGTTGTTTTTGTGTAGTTAATCGATTGGTTCTTTCAAGCAAAGATTAAATCCTTTTAGTTGATCACAGTAATCAGAGAGATTCATTTGGATTGTTAAAGTAGAGCTTAGTAATTACAATCTTGCATGTTTATACAAGTGTAAGTAGAATGTATGCCAGATAATTTGAGTTTTCTCCAGAGAGTGTTGCTCATCTTAATTTCATTTGACTCTGCATACCCAATAAGGCATTGGTCTCTGCAGTTTTATCATTAAGATTCTTTTATTCTCTTTATATCTGTTAATTGAGTATTTTAGGATTTAGATTAAGAAGATTGCCATTGTGCTTGAATTCATTTGTTCATTTGCATCTGCCATTATGGACAAATCATTGCAAGAAGGATAACCATAAGTCAATTCTACTTCATTAAGAAGGGTACACCGGCCTAGGTTTAGCAGCACCTGAAGAGTAGAAGGTTGAGTTCTTTTGACCTTGTCTATTACCCTAAAGCATATCAAGAGATTGGCAGCCTCTTGAGGCATTCTGCCTGTGTTTTGAGAGCTAAAACCATCGAGGAAGCATATCACAATCTAGAAAACTCGGGTACAAGAGAGAGTGATGGCTCCATAGGTACTTGATCCTAAGGAGAGTTGAAAAAATGCATCACAAGCCCTCAGACCTATGAAAGGTGAAAAAAATGATTTTTAGGTGCTTGGTCCTATAGAGGAGGCACCCCTAGTGCTCGATCTTGAGGGAGGCCGGATGTGAAAGGTTCTGTAGAGTCTGATAGGCCCTTAAAAGTGCTCGGTCTTGTAAGGAAAGTTTGAGGTGCTCAGTCCTCCAAGCTTGACTAAAAAAGAAGCTTCACAAGTCTTGTAAAGAAACATGTCAATCCACAAAAAAAACATGTTAGATAGAAAAAAATCCATGCAAGAAGACAGACAATCATGCAGACAGTCAAAAATTGAAGGAAAAGCTTTCAAAGGGGTCCCTTGAGAACCCTTCAAAAGAAAGGGGTTTTCTCAAGGGACACTCTATTTGAAAGGCAATGATATATTTTCATAAATGATTCTATCATCAAGGAATCCTTTCGAAAGATCTCTTTCATCAAGGAATTCAAAAGGAAGAATACTCCCTCGCAAGGGCAAGTTTTTAGACTTCTTCATCAGAAAAAGTACTCCCTTATCAAAGGAAAAAAATTTAGATTCTCTCTTTACGAATCTTTGATGAAATAAAAATTCCTCTAGGGGTCCTTGTTGAAGAATGTAGATTTTTAAAAATAAAGGATTTTCAACGAGGTATTCATTGGCCACTGAATACACCTTTTGAAAATCAAAGAAGTATGAAAGCCCCCCTTAGGATGGGGTAAACCCACAAAAGTGGTTTACAATTTGAATGAGGAAGGAAAACTTTTACAAAATGACCCCATGCCAAAAAATTTCATTTTGGGGGTTCAAACGAACTAGCTGGTTCAAATGAACCAAAAGAGGGTTCACTTGAACCAAGGTTCAAGCGAACCCATTTAATGCATGTGCACGGACAAAAAGAAAATGAAAACTCCTTTTGGGAAGGGGGTTCACTTGAACCTAGGTTCAATTGAGCCTAGGTTTGATCGAACCCTTGGGGATTCATTTGAACCCCCCTGGTTCAAGCGAACTGGCCTTTTCCTTGATTTTTTACCTTGTTCACAAAAAAATTTAGAATTTTTGCACTTCGGAGCTTGCGTTGAAGATGAAAATGGTGAAGACTTCATAGACCCAACTAGAATCAGGTAGTCCTTGGAATGAGCTATCCAATGAATATAGTTTTAATATTTTTTGGTTTTATTATATATTTGTTTTTTTAGTTTTATTAAACATAGGTTTTTCACCGAAAATCAAGCTCTCTATTCTGCAAGTGTGGAAAAATAGCAGATTATGAAAAAAAATTAAAAAATATGAGTACACTAGATATTGGAGTCTTTGATCCAATAAAAAAAAATTGAATTTTGATACATACAAAAAAAGTTACGCATTATATGGTCTACCTATGTCTGAATTGTAATTGGTTTGACTTCGAAACTTGATTAAAGAAAAACTATTCAATAAAAAACTATCTAACCAAGTGGAAGCACTAGATATCAGAGTTACAAATCTAAATTCAAAATAATTAGAATTTTATCCTTCATGGAAAAAAATTTATGTGTTATACGGTGTCACTTTTTAAAAATGTTGTTTTATGAAAGAAACTAATTTTCAAGGGAGATGGAAAAATAAGTGCAATCTAATTCCAAAATTTTTGAAATAAAATATATTTAGAATCTATAGAAAAAATGTCATGAAACTCTACTTTGCATCATCTTCAAATTCCTCGCATTTTAGCCACTATAAGTGCCCAAAAGTGAAGATTTAGTTGAAAAAAAACATTTTAGTGTCTAGTTTGGCCAAAAATTGTAAATCAGTATTGTGGGATCACCCGATGGTGTGTGTTGAACACAAAGGCACAAGTGATGTTGTGTCTTGTGATACATGATTAGATGTAATCATGGAAAAAATTCCACACATGTGAGGGACAACACATAGGTACCACAACATCATGAAACAAGCAAAGAAGAGAGAAATATAAAAATGCAACACAAGTAAAAACATAGAAATCAAGAGATAAGGGGATCTGATATTTTGGTGTGAGAACTACTCATAGATATAGATAGATAAATATAATATATTAATATGTATAAACTATCATCAATCCCCTACTATATCATACCATGTGAAGAAAGGTACGTGAAGATAAAATAAAGATAAAAAATTGGGTCAACATGGAAGGGAGAACTAAATGCCCCCAATACTTCGCATTGTTCCTAATTGTCAAAAATAAAGGCACAAAAAAGGAAGAATGATGTGACATATAGAAGAAGTTTACAACATAAAACATTGATGTATCCAAGCACCTACAAGGGTGACAAGGGTCCTTCAGGAAAACATAAAACAAGCATTGGGGAAACACAACACGTACACAAATCTAATTTAAAGATAAAGAAGAGGTACCCTCCTAGTCCTCATCAACCAAGAGGTCATTGTTCTCCCAATCTAGATCATTATAATGGGAAGTTGGATGAGCCTACAAGGGTGAGATAGCAAGGGGAGCACCCTTAGACTCTCTTTCAATAAGAGCCAAGGAAGAGGGCCCCTCAAGGTCTTCTTCGCTCAACTCTTATGAGGTAAACGTCATTGATTTTGAAAAATCACCGATAGAGTTGGGACATTGTCCACTAATTTGAACATGCACTTGACAGGAGTTCCATTTGTTAACTGAGTGAGCGTCAAAGGAGGCACCTAAGATCCACTATCAACCTCACTGAAAGACTCAGGGGCAGTGATGAACTTAGGGGATTTCAGGGCTGCCTCTATCACTACGATGGTACAAGCCAAGGTAGAACCAACTTTCGAAGAAGGAAATAGCTTCTTCTGACCCCTATTATAAGTAGGTTCATCCTCCAACTTGCACTTCATCAGAGGATGTGAGATCCCCATAGATGAAGCGAAAGGCAAGAAAGAAGCACATAAAATCACAGTGGAAACCATCAAGGTATTCAACATATCCATGGGCTTAAGAAAAGGTGGGATGTCTAGGAGGGACATCAAGAGAGGAAGCTCAATCAAAGGAGTGATGAAAACTTCCACCCTTTTAGGGTGAGGTTCATCCACACTCGTGAGGGGAGCTAGAAGAAAGATCGAGGTGATGGGAACCGAAGCAGAAGGGGTGGAAGAGGAGGGCACAACAGAAGAAATAAAAATAGGAGTTGTTGACTTCCCTTCCTCCTTTTGTAAAGTAGCCTGCTCAGTGGCTAGAGCCTTCCTCTGATGCTTACGCTCATGCACAAGGTGGTTTCTTTGACTCTAGGAGCTAGAAGCTACAACTTGAGGAGGAGCAAGATGCTCCTGTTCTATCATCAGAGTATCCATCATAGCCATTTTTGGCATAGGGAGTGACTCCTAGATAGAGATAGGAGGAAGAGATGCAAGAATGAAAACAACCAGCGAAGAAGTAGACTCAAGGATCTCGGTGATGAGCCTCTTGCCATTTTTCACCCTATAGCTAGGAATAGTAGGTCATGAAAGCCTAGATGCAAAACATACTCCATGAGGGCCCTTCCCTTTACCATACAGGATGGATCAAGGAACAGTGGGAAAGACAGGAAGGTCAAACACTTGACACTTGGCCTTCTACCAAGCGGGAACCATCAGACTCCCCAAGACACGCATAGGGGAAAAATTAGATGGCATCATAGAAAGATGGGAGGCAGAAGCAGGTGGAACTATAGAGGAAAAAGAAGGCGCCTGAGCAAACTTCTCTTCCTTTCGAGAGGAAAATGCAACTTGATGTTGCACCATCATGCAAGCCTTAACCAAAATAGTATAAGGGGGAGGATAGGTCACTTTTGGTGCTATTCCCCCATTCTTGTATTTAAGGTAAGTGCAATACAATAGGTCCATCTTAGGAGGAAGCATACCAATAGGGGTAGGATAGAAGTGATCTAATGAATAATCCCCATGCAACACTAGGGGTTTGTACCCAATGTCATGAAAAATGTGCACAGAGCCCTCATGGGACAATTTCAAATATTATGGATCACCAAATGGATTGAGTTCATGGAAACTAGCCAAGGAATGCCTAGCTTCACTTTGAACAAGTTGGACTTTAGGATAATATTGAAAAGGGAATTCATAGTCCTGGGCCCAACAAGGACTGAAAGGGTGATATAACTGATGGGAAGGACAAAAGTTTCATCATGCGTACATATCATGCTCTTAGATTCATCATACCCATCCTTTGTAATAACATTAACTCGACATGTAGGATCAACAAGAATTCCAGTCATAGTATTCCCGTTGATACAAGCGAAGATGTACAATAGAGATAGTTCCCTATTAGTATTCATCAAAAATTCTTGCGAGGTGAAGGTTATAGCAGGAGATCCATTCACAAGCTACACAAACGGGATGGAAAGATGCATGAAAGAAGCCATCTTCTACATACACTAGAAATGACTTTCTCAGAAGCCCCTAAGGGTTTAACAACCAAATAGTAACCTCTTCTATATTTCTCTTTGCAACATTTGGGGACTCTTCTAGTTACACCACTAGGGTTAATAGGTTGGGTTGCAAGGCTAGGCTCCCTGCAACATACACACCTACAACACACCTAGAATATGAGAGAAGAATCCTTCAACACTACAAAACTGAACTAAAATAGTTCATGTCAAGTTCACCAAAATGTAGAGTAGGGGGACCAACTGCTCACAACCCCAGGTCACAGGAGGGTCTAGAACAAGAGGCTGACCTAATCTACCTCAAGTTAAGGGATTTTTTAAGATATGCTTGATGTTTAAAAGTGTGAAAAGGAAGGAAAAACAATCTACCTCTTTCCTTTTTCCAACTAAAAAGTCTCAGGAAGTCAGGTGAGCATGTTTCCAAAATTCAGATTGTGACTTAGGTAGCTCACTACTAGAGGACTACAACACAAGACATAGATGATGGTGTGGCATGTTGGCATCTTAGTGGGGCACTAGCATCTGTATGGAAAAAAAGCGTATAGTCTAAAAACTATGAAAACCTACTAACAACCTAATGGGTGTGATTTAATGCAATAATAGAAATGGAAAGGAGATAATTAACATAATATTGAGAAAACACTAAGATTGAGTCTAACTAAAAAATGATGAAAGAGGGTGAGGAAAGTGCACCTTCCTACCCATGAGTTGATATCTTCAAAGTCTTCACTCGACAAGCAACCTACACACACAAGATGGAGAAATGTTGGGGCTATGTATAGAGGACTGTCGTAGTTAATCTCGCGATTTGGTGTTTCCACCTCCACGGATAGCTAGTATAGCAATGATAGAAGAAATTTGATAAAGAAAGATATTGAGATGAAAGTACTAAGCACTATGCTAAACAACAATATGCTACTAAAATAATATGATAATGCTAAGTAAATGGAAGATGGAATAATATCACATTCAACCACATGCACTCAAGGAAAATGGGAGGAGTGAGCTTGCAAGCTTGCAAATGCCAACATTTTCATAACAACAAGGAGCTTGAGTTGGAAAAACACCAACTTTCAACTTCAATGGAGGTGAGAATGGTGTGAATGAAGTGTGTAGAAGTGAGAATGATCAAGTAGAATTCCAAGAAGATGAGTTGAATGAATGAGATATGAATTTAAAGATGAAATTGGAAACAAAGGAGTCATTCGAGGTTGGTCAAGGGAGTAGAGACGTTACTCATTTTCACCAATAGAGAATTATAACACCTTTGCAAATTCCAGAGGCGAGAGTCTTGTTAGGACAACAGCATGTTGCACAAACGTCTGTGTGCCATGCTAGTGTCCCCGATAGAATATCCTCCATCAACACAAAAAATAACTACCAAGTGGATGGGAAGTGAATGAAGGACATGGAATTGCATTATTGGATTCAATTTTCTAATGTAGGAGGTACATAAATGTGGAATTTGCAAGGGGTGCAAATTCATGCCTTTACATACATAATCAAAGCCTAATTAGCAAAACATTTTGTGAATCCTAAAACTAGATTACCTATAACCTATTTTTTCATCAAATGCTACTCACTTGAGAGTATGAAAAGAACTTTTTTTGATCATTGGTGGATGTTTCTTGATAAATCACCCAACAACAATCTTGATGTCCCTCTATATTTCATCTACAAACTATGTGTAAAGTTTGTTTTAGGTCATCATATCAACCTTTTTTACTTTAGATATTCGTAAGGAGTAGGTAGAGGAATGCCTCAAGGGAGACCTGGGGAAATGTAAATAGTGTAAGGTCTATTTATTCCCCCTCCTCCTATTCCTTCTCCACTTCCAATAACACACCCAAACATTGTTACAAATACAACAATTCATAGCCACCATGTCATACACTCTTTGACTAGTTATTTGATAACACGGACTTCTTAATTTGCACATCCACATGAGAATGATACTCATATTTGATCAATTTATGTTGGTGGACCCTTCTCATCTACACATATTTGTATTCCTCATTGTTGGACTATGTAAAATTATTTGTGTTCCGTTACTCTTGAAGAGACTAGTGAGCCACCCCTAAACACATAATACGATATCCATCATATGACACCTAGAGTATATGACCTAGCATGGTATGAAACATGTGAGGAGGCATTGAAGGAAAGAACATAAAAATAGCCATTAGGGGTTAGAGACTATGTGCAAGGTCAATCCTACGTACAAGTAAAACTTAAATTTATTTCATAGTACATTTTATTATAATTAATATAACAAACATTAGTACTAATCTACATATATTTAAGTGGGATAATAGTTTATTAGAGAGGAGGAACTTAGATATGTTTAGCATGGTACTCTTTTGGCCATTAAATTTGACATAGACTTGACAGTATAGTTTTTCTACAAGTCTAACTTTTTTATTGTATGTATACAATTTTATGACTAATTAAATATATTAATTTATGTCTTGATCTTATTTTAACTTTTTAGTGTGCTCCAAATGTGAATGAGGTGGCACCTTTTCTAATATATTATATTAGAACACTTGATCATCCTACTTATAGAACTTATTGTATTGATTTAGATGTTAATTTTAAATTTATATTATGATTATTGTAGTCCATTTTTTATCTTTGACATTATTTAAATATCTCATTTAAATATTTTCTTCCAGGTCTTAGTTTTTTTAGTCCAACAAAATAAATTTAAAGTCATTAATATCATTTAAATAACTCATTTAAATGATATTTTGGTTTTAATTGAAAATCAAATAGAGTGATATTGTTGTTTCCATTATAAAGTCTTGTTAAGGTTTTTATTTAAAACTTAACATTTTTCCCAATATAAAATTTCCATGCCATTTTAATAAGACAAACTAAAGTTCCCACACCAAATACAAAGAGATTTAATAAATTAAAATAAAATGGAAAAAGGAAAACTCGTGTTAAAAAGAAGAATAAGAGAAAAAGCTTAAGTTTCATGAAAAAAAGAAAATAGAAGACTCCTTGTTGGGCACTGAAAATAGAGGAAAATGAAAAAACATCACATGAAAAGAAGCTAGGGCTTGTTTTTACTACTAGAACTAGAGTTGGGAGTAGCTTGCATGGATTTTGAGGAGGTTTCAAGTGATTTTTCACCATGAAGAGCAGAAAACAAGGATTTGTAGCAGATTATGAGCCTTTCCAAGCATGCCTAGCCATGCAAAAGTGAAGATATGGAGTCCATTAACAAGTGCACTAAAAATAACTTATTTTTTGCATTTAATCTTTCATTCAACACTCTTGAACACATACACATCAGTTTTATTTTTAATATTTTTTTTATTAGTTTTTATGAGCAAGTTCAAGAGGGGAAAATCACAAAGGAAATTCAAAAATGTGTCAAAACCCTAACCTACACCCTTAGTTGTTTACAAATAATAATAATGAAAAAAAAATTGCTCAAAGTTGGTTGTGTGTGGAGAAAAATGGGGCTCCCTCAAGGTTTGAGCTCAACATACAACCATACTACCTTAATGTAGCTCATCTAAGGTAGGTTGCAAGTAAACCACAATCAAAACACTATTGAAGATGTTTTTAGTTCACCAAAGTTTTGAAAAGGTTTTGAAACCCTAGTGACAACTTTAATGACTGAGAAAGAGATCAATGGTCTAAGGTTGGTATAAAAATAAAAGGCAACAACCATCATGCACAAGACCATAAGCATGAATAAGTCAAAAGAAGGCAGTCCTAAATACATGTCATGCAAGAGTGAAACAATGAGATTTAAGACAACCACTTTGCAAAGGATGGAGTAATGAAGACCTTGGCTTAAAAGAGGATTGCAAGATCAAATATGAAAGGTATGATAGCCATGAATCAAAAAGGACAACAGGGATAAAATGTGTAATATGGAAATCCAATCAAAAAGGTAGATTCAAAGTTTCTCATGGAGAAATAATATTCGAATGAGCATTTGATGGACAACCATTACAATGGTCTTATATTAAGTTTTTCAGGGAAATCACTTTGCAAGGGGGGTAGTTGAGAAAAGTTCCACATGACAATCTTAATACTCATAATATGGGAAACCCTTTCAAATGAAGGTTTTATGCATAAAGGGGCAGTGATTCCTCAAATTGAAGGAAAGTTTCAAACCTAGGAAAGAAGAGGACATCCATTTCTCATGTTAGTGTGAATAAATTTCTTGTACCTAGTTAATTCATTCACTAGGGACTTAGGGGACATATTCACATATTAAGTTTACTTAGGCTCTAAGATTTCTTTTAGAAGGATGAGTTGTCTTTTCTAGAACTTATCTTATCCTAGGTTTTTGTGACTTAGTTGTCTCATGTGATAGGATTAAGACACTTTTCATGACCTCATCTACTCCTATTCCTCGCCTTTTCTATATAAGGAAGGCATCATATGTACATTGCCATATTTATTTTGGTATTTTTGCATCGTTAATCATAGAAAGATATTTTTTCCATTTCTCCTTTGTGGAAGTTATTTTGTCTTACAGGTGATCCTAGGGTGTTTTAGGAGTTCACCATAAAATCCTACATGGTATCAAAGTTTTAGTGCTATAGACTTCTTCTTAGATCTAAGGGACCAATCTTGGCATGAAAGTTTTGTTGAGTGTGAGTTGGGGTCTTGATAACCTTGCCATTGAACTATTTTTAATGGATCTATTTTTATTTTTGCTTCAAAACTATAGCTTCCACTCATTGGTAAGAAAAATTATTTTTGGGGTTTTATTCCCAAGGTCAAAATGCCATTTGGGTATCAATTAGATTTTGCATACCTTGAACAGATCTATAAAAAATTGTTTTCCAAAAAGTGACACATCATTTTTTTCTACAAGTTGAAGGTTAAATTAAATTCATTTTTTCATCTTCTTCTTTCTAGACCAAATTTTTTTTGTTGGGTTTTTTTCTTTGCATTAAAATATTTTTTGGTTTTATTTATTGTCTACTCATAACTTGAATAGATTTTTCAAAAATCAAATCAGAAGTAAAACTTTTTTGTTAGAAAAAACCATTTTCTGTAGGCTAAATTCATCTATTGTTTTTTAAAATTCATAACTTTTGCCTCAGTTATTGGATTTTCATGATTCAAGTGGCATTGTAAAATTTATCTAAGGTCATTTTTATTCATGGAGATAGATGTGAGCATTCATCAGTGCATGCACTATTTCTTTTTTTGCATGCATTAGGTTTGTATTTTCTCTGCTCCTCATTTTAGTTCCAGATGATTTCCCAATCGACTATTGCTTCATAGATTCTGGGTGAACCCACAAAAGTGATTTACAATTGGAGTGAGGAAGGAAAATTTGAAAACAAATGACCCCATCCCAAAAAAAAATATTTTTGGGATTCGAGTGAACTAATAGGTTCGAACGAACCAAAAGAGGGTTCGCTAGAACCTGGGTTTGAGCAAATCCATTCAATGCAAGTTCCCACCATCTTTCCAAAAAACACAATAAAAACCCCTTTTTGAAAGGGGTTTTCAATAGGGTTAAAATGAATCTTGGTTTTCTTGAACCCCTAAGGGTATGCTTGAACCCCCTGGTTGCGGCGAGGAACTACCACCTTTACTGCTCTGGCACCAAAAATTTAAGCCTTGAAGCTTAGGTTGAGGATGAAAATGGAAGACTTCACATAAGCTGGAATCCCGAGTAGTCCTGAACGGAAACTATCCAATGACTATAATTTTAATATTTTTTAGTTTTATTATGTATTTGTTTTTTTTAGTTTTATTAAACATATATTTTTCACCGAGAAAATCCAAGCTCTTTGTTTTGTACATGTGAAGAAATAACCAGTTATAAAAAATTAAGAAAAATAAGTACACTAGATATTGAAGTCCTTGATCAACAAAAGAAAAATGAATTTTGATGCATATACAAAAGTTACAGCGATGCTCTGATGCCTATGTTGGAGTATAGTGGTTTGGCTTTGAAACTTGATTAAAAAAGAAAAATATTCAATAAAAAAACAACTAACCAATTGGAAGCACCGAGATATTAGAGTTACAAATCTAAATTTGAAAAGAACTAGAGAATTTTAATCCTTCATGGAAAAATTTATGTGTTATCACGGTGAGTGTGCTCCTTAAAATGTTGCTTCACGATAAAAACTAGTTTTGAAGGAGATGGAAAAAATAGGGTGCAATATGATCCAAAATTTTGGAAAAAATATGTTTTAGAATCTGAGACAAATGTCACAAATCACTAGTTTACACCATCTTGCAAATTCCTGCGATTTGCTTACCTTCTCCGTTGCCGAAGTGACAGATTTAGTTTTGAAAAAATTATTCGGTGTCGGTTTACGGGTCAAAATTTATGAAATGACGTATTCAGGATCACCCTTCCAAGTGTGCCAATTTTTTTGTTTTCTATTTTTCCTTGGCATCAGGCCTACTATTGCTTATCATGATTCTAACCTAAGTCCTTGAGTGACTTTAATATGGTTTCTAGCATACACAAGTATTTTTCCTTGCTTGCTAGATTGAGGATTACAGTGTTACTCCACAAGTGTGCTTCCAATGCTTCTTTGCAATGAGTTGTATGTTATGGGGTTGTATTCTTTTCTCTATTCGTCCTTTGTGTGGATGGAGATTGATTGGATTTGTGATGGATATCATTTATGGTATTTATCTCTCTTTTAAGGAGTTTGTCCCACTGGGTTTTATCCTTTTATCTGTTTGTGAGAGATTTCATTCGCATTTGTATATGGGTACCTAACATGGCCTCATAGCTGAGACCTATCATTACTTCTTTGAGTCATTTGCATAATAATATTCTCTCCTAAGTTGCACTTAAGGGGGGTGTTGGTGTGAATAAATGTCTTGTACCTAGCTAATTCATTCACTAGGGATATAGGGGACATATTCACATGTTAAGTTTACTTAGGCTCTAAGATTCCTTCTAGAAAGATGAGTTGTCCTTTCTAGAACTTATCTTATCCTAGCTTGTTATGACTTATATGTCTCATGTGATAGCATTAAGACACTTTTCATGATCCTATCTAATCCTATTCCTCACCTTTCATATATAAGCAAGGCATCATATGTACATTTCCATATTCGGTTTGGCATTCTTGCATCCTTAATCATAGCATGATATTTCTACCATTTCTCTCTTGTGGAAGTTATTTTATCTTGCAAGCGATCCTAGGGTGTTTGAGGATTTCACCATAAACTCTTGCATCTCATGTTAAAGGCATAAACCCACAAGATGAAGGGTAGTGTACAAGTTTAAAGGGAAGTGGGTTTATAACACAAAAATGAAGAACCAAGCGATCATTAGAAGAATTTAAGAGGAAATGGCTTCATAATACAAAAATGAAGACAAAATCCATTTTTCACAATCAAAGATGATGGTTTTGCAGCCACAAATGGATAGTGATATGTTTGACAGCCATGAAGAACATTAAATGTGTCATAAAGAAAAATTAAATATTTTAATCCATAGAGATAAAAGGTTATAAGTACAGGACATGCATAAAATTGAAGACGACATTCATATATCAGTTTGCCAATAGATAATCACAGTCATAAATGAGTTTCACAAAGGAGGATAGTCATGTGCTATTGATACTAAGGGCAAAAATAATACTCTCTCAAATACCAAGTCTATTTTGAAGTGACAAGTTTGAAAACCCTAAGCAAATACCAAGTCTAAAAATGAAAGTAACATAGATAGTTTGGAAGTATTTGAGAGAAAGAAGTAGAAAATTTATTCATAACCATGAAAGGGTAGCATGTAATAAAGGACAGTCATAATTCTTTATGACAGTCATAAAAATCCACCATGTATATAATGAACCCAAAAGATAAAGGATAGATTCAAAGCATGATAGCAACCATCACAAGGCATAGCACCATTTCAATAGATTCACCTCAAGGTGTTTGAGTAGGGTTTGGATCTCAATGAAAGATAGAGGCATTCACAACAAGAGAAGGGACAACAACAAGTTTGAGCTTAGGTAGATTATATAGCCTTATGACTGCAATATAGTTTAAGGAGCAACCTTTCCAAGAAGGGACAACAAGTTTGAGAGGTTAGTAGTAAAATTACAGCCACTTTCGATCCATGATAGAATAGTAATATAAATATGAAGGTTATGCAATCAAGAAGCCAACCACATGGTCATAATGAGAATAGGATACAAACAACAACCATGCAATGAAGGAGGCTTCAAACAATGCAATGAACTTAGAGAACATTACAAAGGATAGTGAACATAATGTTGAGGACAACCACTATGAAGAAGGTTAACGAAGTCATTATTGAACAAGAAGATAGTAGGCGCAGACCTATGATAGTCTTATGTAAATAAGGATGCATATGAAAAGGAACATGCATAGGAATTTCTTCTTGGGCCTATGGGAACCTTGCAGCACATGGGAATCTATAAATTGGAGGTTGCATTGGTTTGTAAGTAACAAACACAAATAACCAACTAATGGAGGAAGGGGTAGATTACATCCATATCCAAGGTTTTATTGAATGGAACAAGGGGTATATTGTATCCAATCATTTGAACATCTCATTGAATATTACAATTTTCTACATAATATAGTTAGTAGGAAATTAAAACTGCCGCAATCTATTTTTTCCACTACCACAGTCTGTGTTTTCTCTCTTAAGAGGGTTTTCTAGGATAAATATCTAGTGTTATTAATTCTTCATTATAAGGGTATATTGCATCCATTTCCAAGATCTTATTAAATGTAACAAGGGGTGGATTGTATCCAATCATTTGTACACTCATTGAATATGACACAACCAAAAAAATGGAGCTCTAATATCACTTTATCCTTAATCACTAGGTTTATAACCCTAGAGATACATTAAACATAAAAATTATCTTAAGCTAGCTATTCTCCTAGAACTCTTGAGAACTGTGGACATCAAAATCTGCATTTGGTTAGTTTAAAATACAACAACATTTCAACATCCATATGGAATAATAAGTCATGTTAATCAAGCTATAAATAAAACAAGGGAAGCCAAATAAAAGCATACAAAAACATGACATTAAACCTATCCCATATTGGATTGGTGTCACATGTGCTAGTGACCCTTTCCCAATCCTTGACCAAAGCTTAAGATGAAAATGCAAATGGATGATGGAGATGATGGACAAGATCTAATCTCAACTGAAGAGAGTGACCTTGCAAGATTGTGGAGGATTTGCTCAAAGATGAAGCTTGTATTTAAAGATTTCAAATGCTAAGATTGTTGAAGAGGGACCAATGTGGGACTAAGATCCTGCCAATGAGATAAGGACACTTGTCATCATGTGATTAGTTGATGCATGTGCAAGATTTGGGAAGAGTGCCCAAGAGGGGGAACTTTTGAATTCAAATTTTGCAATAAATGCTGAGAGGGGGACAAGGAAAAACAGCAATAAATGCCATGTTTGACTTGTCATGTTGAGGGAAAATGATTGTTTTAATAAATCAATAAAATTGATTTATTGTGCAAGTGGCTAGGTCTAGATAATGCAAGTGGGGTGTGATTAGCATTAGGTGATGATTATGCTGATTTAATGCTGATTAATTGATTTGACCTTTTGGACTTTGGAAAATGATTTAAGATTTGATTTAAATGGCTTTTTGATTTATTTAATTAAATGGATAATGGAGGATGAAGGTTGAATGATAAGGATTTATTTGATAAATGAACTTATTTAATGAATGGATGAAAGTGATGAATTTGCCTAGTGTAAGAGCTAATTTGACCGAATCTGATCGAATGCACAATGTGAATTTTGCATGTCTACATTTTGCCCCTCTTTGAAGCAATGTACTTGTTGCGTTGGTTCAAAGAATAACTTGCCGCAATCGAAATTTAAAAATTTCATGATTTTGGATGCCCCGGTGAAAGAAGTACCTTGGTACATTGCCCTCGAGATGCGGCGAAAGATTGATTTGAGGTGGAATCTGCATGATAAAGAGGTTCAAAATGGATGGTTATGGATAGCTTGATGCAAATGAGATGATTTTAAGATACTTAGAATAACAAATCTATATTATTCTAAGTAACTTCGTAATGATATGATATGAGATGGATGAGATGGATGATGTGATATGTTGTGATTGTACAGCGGATTTATATTATGCTTAGACTATGAATCTACTCAACGATACGATGATGCAAATGCAATACATGTGAAATGATGATATTTCCTATATGTATGATATGAATGATATGGTATCTTGACGGTTTGTAGTGCAGGATGGATGCATGATGGATGCATGATGGATCACGGGGATGGATGCATGCACTACTTGGTTTGTGGATCTGAGTTACGGATATGCATGATGGATTTGCGTGGTGATGATATGTTAGCGAAATGAGATGATGACTTAAAGAGGATCAACAAGTCCATGATTGGGTCGAGACTTTATTAGAGATGATGATGATGATGAAGATAAATGATGATGATTTGCTTATCAGGTTAGGTTTTCAAGGGTCCTTACTTTATGTTTGTACGCTTCGCTTACGATGCATCAAGGTATGAAGGACCGGGGATAAGTTGTACTTAGTGTGATGGACACTGACTCAACAAGCGAGATAGGAGTATTCTTGTTCACCTTGACTATCCCCGGAAACCTTGCTAGGATGCACTTTAGAAAGTCTCAAATACCGGACCAAAACTGCGGAAGAACAGCAAAATGCGTACAGCTAGTCAACAAGCTGCTGAAACATCCTCCATACATATCTAACAAAACAGTATCCGCCAGTTATTTTACAAGAGCGTCCAGCTCAGCACAGCGGACAAAGATAATGATCGTTTGCCACATTTATCTCTCTAAATCCTTACGTTCGGATATCGCCGAGAGGTCCTTGGAATGAGCGCAATAAGATAAATCAAAAGAAAAGATCAAGTACATAAACAAGCCAATGTTCTTCATACCTCTAGCCAAAGGAATGTGTTTCAAAAGATGGGAGCCAAAACTCATTGCCAAAAGATAATGTCCATTGTCGGAACGGATCCTAGGACATGTTAATGACACGTCGTTTTGTTTACCCAAAGTGGTTGATTTGATAAAAGTGCCCATTGTCGGAACGGATCCTAGGACATGCTTTGTATAGGATGATGATGGTTTGATAAGTTGATTGATAGGCTAATGATATAAAGTCGACTGACTTGTTTGTGACTGATCAAGAGTTTGATTTTGTTTTAGGGGTCGGTTGTTTTGATTTTGATTTTATGATTGAAGCTTTGATTTTGCCAATTGTTGTGATTGTTTCTGTTTGCGTTGCCAAAAGGATGGAGATGACGATCAGTTTATTATGGATGATTGATTATTAGGGTGAAAGTGAAATGAGATGGATGGATTTTCAAAATATTTGGATGTTTTTGACTTTTTTGGAATGTTTTTGGTGTTTTGGTATTTTTGATGTTTTACAAATGTTTTGATTTTCAGTTTTTCAATGTTTTGGATTTTATGTTCGGATGTTTTGGGATTTTTGATGTTTGGGGGCTGATCAAAGATGAGCCTTTACCCTACGTTAGCTTCGAGAGGAAGCGGCCGTGGATTTAGTTCAAATGTTTTTGATGTTTTTGCTTTTTAGTGTTTTGGATTTTTGTTGATATTTTTTTGGATGTTTTGGATTTTTTCGCATGATTTGTGATTTGGATATGGATATGTGTGATGATATCAATGCTCTGTTTTGGGATTTTTGCTAAAAAACCAAGCTAAGGTTGATCGATCAGGTTGATGGATTGATGATGATGATAACATTGTTGAGGATACACAACAATGCAAGGGCTGATTGGTCAAGATTGATGATGATAACATTGTCAAGGATACATGACAATGCAAGGATAGTGTTAAGCAACACAAGGATTGGGATGTTGATGAGATTGATGATGATAACATTGTCGAGGATACACGACAATGCAAGGATAGTGTTAAGCAACACAAGGATATCCCGAGATGATGATTTTTTGATTGGATTTGATTGATCATGTTGATGAAGCTTGGTGTCGAACAAAAGATGTTTGGATGATTTGATGTGATGTTTGACGTTCAACTTAGATGCAACTGATGTTGATTGTTCGAATTGATGTTCGATGAATGATGAAGACTGATAAGGAATGTGTTCTCTTCAAAATATGCCATGGGCTAGTGATTCGGATTTTTGCTCACAAGTGGTTTGACCAATATTATTTCATGTTTTCCAATGTTCGGATCACCACATAAGGTGAAGGATATAGAACAAGATTTATTCTAGAAGCAAGATGTACATATCTGCCCCCAATGTCTAGCAACGTATGGAATGCAATGGATGGATGCTCGGATAAGTGTATGGATGGATGGATATGGTAAGCACGCAAAGGATTATCTTGCAATAAGATAAGGTGTTCGAGTAACGAATGTTCATTTGGATAATGCTTCATGGCTCAGATAATGCTGCATAGGATAGGATCAATGAAAACGACCCATGTCAAGATGTTTTACCGTAAGCAAGCGTAAAGCGTGCCCCAAAATTTCATCAATATCAAGATAACTTGGATGATGGATCATGAAGATGGATGAAAATGGATTAGATAAATGGTTCATGGATGAAATGGAATTATTATGGATAAGATGGATGGAATGCTCGATTTATTATGGATGGGATGAGATGCTTTCATTTGAACTGGCGCACGTAGATGCTCAATTCTACACATGACGCCTGTTTGCCAGGTTTTCGTCATGGCCCTTGCCAAAGCATTAAGCCAAGGGTTTTCACTAGAGGGCGATTTTTTCTTTACTATTTTCAATCCCTTTTTCTGATTTTTTGGATTTTTTGCTTTTTTGATTTTTGTATTTTACGAAGATTCCGCATTTGAACCATCGGTGGTGTTGGCGTAGATGCCTGCGTCATAATGTGCCATCCCGATATCCTGCGAGAAGAACGCTGCTAAGATACGTGCACTTGAATACAACTTTTGGGATTGTTGATCTGCTTTGTCGACATCGGAGTTAACTTTGTCTCTATGCATACATCGTGATAGATTGCCTTCAGAATCCTTATGATGAAGGGTCGTTGCCAATACATGGTCAATGTAAGAACTAGATATCATGCGTGGAGGTGTAGATGGAGTGTGTTTAGGGATAAGAGATGGATTGGTTGACAGTTTGGAACCTTTGACTCTCCAAACTTGGGAAGATGGTAATGATGGGTGAATCTGGAGGTGTGTGTGGAATTGGGAATAGCCCTTGATACACTTTGTCGATGGCTTGAAACTTTGATTTTCTTGAGGACATCTTTGATGGATACCCTTCCCTCTTTATTTTGTAGTTTCTTTGTGATGGAGTTTGATAGGGATGATCTTTCTTTCAGCATTCTTGATTGTCGCATAGCATTTGATTTGTCCATTAATAGCTACTGACTTCTTTGCGGTTTGATAACGTTCTTCATACTTTGATTCAAATATTTCTTTTGACGTTGGTCCCAATTTGTGGATGGGGTGATGGGTGAATGAAGATTCATGGCGTGGCTGGTTGTAGTATTGACACTAGCTTCATCATAAGGAATCTTTGTGCTCCCTATGTTGACGTTTGCTTGAGACGAAGTTGCCCCCAATATGGTAGAAGTACCTTCATGCTTTGATTCCGCCTGTTCTGAGAGCTTTTGTTTAGAATGAATTCTCTGATCAATGATCACCGTAGACGACATTCTTTCAATTTGCTGCTCTGCTAACTCTGGATGTTCTATCTGACTTGTTTCCTTGGGCAAATAATGATGGATATCTTTATTCATGATGTCCTCAATTTGAGTTTGGGACATATTCGATCTTGATTTTGACAACTCCGTTTTATTGTAGGAGTTAAGAATTTGCTCTTTTTGTGTAACACAATCTTGTTCTAGCTGAAGATCATCTACGTGTCCATCCATAGAAAGCATCTCATGGGTAGATGGAGGAGTAAGTGCTATGTGGCTGTGATCATCTTGCATGGATAAGAGAGTGTTCATTAGATTATTGTAGTATCTTGAAGATACAAATTCTTGATCTTGATTAATTTCGGAGTTTCTTTCAACATGCTTTAGATCAAGTTCCTGACATGGATCAGTTCCAAAGGATGAATTGCTTATAAATGGTTCTTGGACGTCGTTATTAGACATGGGGAATGGCTCAATATCCTCTAGTGTCGATTTCAGGGTTCTTGCAGTATCTGTAACCATGTGGTCAAAGGGGATCAACATGTTTTGGAAGGGACCATTGCTAGACCTTGGTGAAAGATTTTGATCATGCTTTTGAATAAATTCTTGAGATATGTCCTCTACCTCATAAGGCGATGTAGAGACATTTTCGACATGATCATGGAATTGATGGATCGTGCATTATGTCAATAGGATCAAATAGTACAACACTCCTTGAAAAGAGATCACTAAAAGTGGCTCTTGATGTATGGTGAGTTGATCATCAGTTATTAACAGATACATCCCTCCAGTATTCTTCGATGGAAGATTTTGATCATTGTTTTTCGACAATTGCGGTGGAGAGATTGTGAATGTCTTCGACCATAGATTCAAGTGATGTTTATATTTCTTGAATTGGCTCATTGTCGAGTATTGTTGGTGGATTTGATCATGATTCAAAAGTGACTCTTGACATATGTCGATTTGATCATTGGATGAAGTAAACGTGTGCTCAATGATGGATTGATCTTGATCCTTGTTTCAATAGTTGTCATCATTTGTGTTTGCAACAAGTATGGCAGCTTGAGAAGCAGGAAACTTGAAAGTTGTTGCGCGGTGACCTTATTGTTGCTTATTTGTTGTTGCAGCGATGTTTAGGCTTAGGATTTTCGTGAAGCGAGAGCGTCGCGTGGCTATGGCGCTTGCGGTGTTTCCTTAATGTGTTGGAGCAATTGTTGGTGTCACTTTGAATGACGTTGTAATTGCCATGGCTTAGTCACCATAATGGTGGTGGAGGTGGGATTAAATTGTGGTTGGATGTAGTGACAGGAGTGTTTGGAAGTCCTTCGGAAGGCGATCATGGTACTTGAAATTAGAGGGGTTGGGAGTGTATTGGGTGATGGTGGTGTTTTGGAATGATTGGAAAGGGATAGTGATGGTTGGTTGACCCGGTGATGATAGGCCCTTGGGAGACCATATTTTGATTTGGGATCAATGTTGTTGTTTGATTAGATACCATCCATTGGTGTGATGTCGATGGTATATTCAAAGGATTTGTCGTGATGGTTTGATTGATGTTATGTGGATTGATTTGGGTGAAATGATTGGTGTTAGGTAAAGGGGGAATCCCTAAACCAATGAATGATGTTGATAATGGTGGTGGAGATTTCCCTTGGCGCAATGCCTCAACTATTTTGGAAAGTTCCGCAATTTGATCTCGCCAAATTTGTTCTTGATTTTGATTTTGACTCACTTGAGATAGTTGATTTGGCTTGTGTTCAAGTAGTTTTGGCATGGGATTATGGGAAAATTGACTTTGGATAATGTTCTGATTTGGCATGATAGGATGAACAATGTTGGTATTGGGAATCATTTTTCCAAAGGTTTCCGAGTTAGGATTCATGTTTCGAAAAAATGCATTTGGTGCATCCACATTTGGTTTGTAGGGATTTGGTGGAATGATGTTGCTCGTTTGAAGACTCATGTATTGATTGTTTGGAGGATAGACTTGTAAGTTTGGACTTTGATTGAAATCTATCATGGGGAGATGTGTTCCAAAATTCAGATTGGGCATACTCACACTTGTTGTACCATTGACATTTGTCGAAGGAAATGATCCTATGCATGGATTTTGATAATTGATAGGCATTGCAAGGCTTTGAAGATTCAACTGATTTGGATTACCCAAGATGTATGGATCAAGTTTATATTCCATGTTCTTCTTGTGTTTTGACCTTGTTATGAAAGTGACCTCTAAGGTGTTCTAGGATCAATGACGAGATGGAGGATAAAGTGTGAATGATATGAGTGTTGAACGTTTAGGGATTTTGGATCAATGCTAGACTTAGGGCTTGATTTTGATTGTTTGATGTGGATGATGAACTTGTAAACCCTAAGATGTTGGATGTTATCCTTAGGATGAATTTGTTCAAAAGGTTTGCTAATTCAATTAGATGTATGAGAAAGGATGCATTCCCACACACCTAATTAAACAATTGACTTTGATTTGGTTTAAGGATGTACCCAAGTCTAGAATGATGTTTGCAAAGATCTAAAGTTGTTTTGGTGGGATGATGTTGATAAATGTTTGAGGTGAATGAAGTGTTTGATTTTGATCCTAAGAGACTTAGAGATACTTTGTTTACTAGGCCAAGGTATTGAAGAACACACTTTTCTCTAAGAGCAATCAAAAGACCAATATGACCAAGATATATCAAGCACATGTGTGGGGTCCAATTTGTTATCTTTGCTTAATGAGTACCTTTTTACCACAAACACACTCTTTGATTAAAGTTTCAAACTAAGATGTACCAATGTCTTAATTTCTTTTCTTCCCACAAAGTGTTGTGTGGGAATTCCAAGAAATTGAGGCAAAGGGATTTCCTAGGTTAACCCTAGTTAGAGCAAATGACGATATAAATTCAAGTGATGAGAAACCTCTAAGGACATAATCCCAAGGGAAGGCAACAACATAAATTAGTCCAAAAGGTATTTGCTCTATCAAAGAGGGTTTGAAATTTGCATGATCATGTTTAAGTGTTTGTTTTGCAAAATGTTTTAGAATACCAACGTGTTTTCAAACGAAAGAACAATTACAAGCCCTTATGGATGTGATGAACAATGTTTGTTGAGTCCCCACTTGGACAAGTCCGAGGCTACGCCTACTTTTAGCGGATGGTTAGATGCTTGACCCCAGCTCCTCCCGCGACACTCCGCTTATGCGGGGCAACCAAGCATCAGCACCAACTCCATGGCATGCTTTCCATCACTAAAAGTAAAATTATTGGGGCTGGCTTGAGCGGCGGATTCTTGCACCAACAAGCAGTTAAAAAGTTACGGCAAATTCAACACATAGGTTCTGAAGTAAGGACTTTCCGTTAAAATTGAGGAGTTGACCCAACGTGAAAAGTCCCCCTTCCGGGATATGGCGAGGAACCAGCAAGCGTGATTATGGCGTTTAACCAAAATCCTCCATTTATATCCAATTTGAAATACTCTTGGCTTTAGAAGTGTTACCCGGTTGAGTGGAAATTAAGCTTAGCAGGTGAGTACTTTTCCCAAAGGCGACCCTCTAAGATAAAAACAAAAGCAAAGACACAATCCGGTAGCTTTCGATCGATCTTTGATGCTTCAAAGAGAAATATGCGCAGCGAAAAGTAATGCTACTCACCTTTCGCGCAAGATGTTCAATTTTAAACTGGTAATTGTTTTCCGAAAACGATAAAATGTATTTTTGAGTGTTTCTCTTGCACCCTAGATCGCACGAAGCGCAAGGGGAGAGGATACGCACTCAAAAGACAAAATAACACAATCAAGCACTTGTTCGTTTTAGCCTCAAAGCAATGATGACTTCATTTTAAGCACCAAAATCAAGTGTGAAGTTTGCCTTGTTCAATTTTAAACCAAAACGAAATCTAGTAAGTTTGTTCTAAGGTTCGTTTTAAGCCCTTTGCAATGAAAATGAAATTGTTCGTTTTAGCCCAAATTGAAAACTAATGTTCTAAAACGAAAAGGAAAACAATTTCGTGAAGTGTTGATCAAACACTTAAAGTGTTAAAAAACACATTGTGTTTTCAAAGAAAAGAAAAAATCTTTCCCTCCTTTCGTTTTCGTTTTGTGAAGTAGTTTTGATCAAAGTGTTAAAAAACACATTGTGTTTTCAAACAAAAATCCTCCTCCTCTTTTGCTTTGCAAGCTTTTCGCCTTCGTTGTTTTGTTTGTACCTTCGTTGATTTTCAGCTTTGTACCTGTTCCATAAGTTGAAAATTATTATTACTTATTTTTTAAAAACTCAAAAAAATAAATAAAAACACACTTTTCCAAAAGAACATTTGGATTCAACAATGTTAGTAAGTAATAAAGAAATGATAAAGTCAACATTTAGTACTTGAGATGATCAAAATATATCTGCACAAAACATTATGTGGTCAAAGAAATCTTTAATAACCTTAAAAACATTTATAACCTTTATTGATGGCTGCAACAAAGATTAAATTATGTCTCCACTAAAGAAAAAAAAATCTTCATGTCTACCACCTAACAGCAGATTATTTCATTCTCCACCCGAAATAATGAACAAACTCAAATTTCAATCAAAATATCTAACATATATCTTTTGAAATCTGTTTGTATGGACCTAAAGCATGCAAAGTTGAGGTTTTCCGTGAATGATAATTTAAAGGCCAAAGAACACCTTTATTTATGACTTTGGACAGTGAATCAGATTTGATTTTGAACACCCACATGGGAATAGGAGCCACAACTTTTCAAATAATCCTCTTCTCTAAAAGGCAAAGATAGTAACTATCCGCTGTTTTTCAACTAACCATAGATACCTCTGCACACAATCCGTCCCTTTCTCAAATGTTGAATTTTAGTGGCAGACAGAAACAGAGGTAATTACGCCCACATTTATGCTGAGTGATGTAAATGACAGTCAAAAAGCACTAACTATGAGTTAGCGTGATATAGAAGTTAAAGTGATATACATGGAAGCTATAGAAGTTAAAGTGATATACATGGAAGCTGTTGTTGAAACCATAACAAGCTACCAAAAAGAAGACGAACTCAGGACGGGGGGCACTGTGGATGATGAGGATGAACTTGCTGGTAAAGACCGATATATGGGCTCTGTTGAAAGCCTTGTTCGTAACAACATTCAGCAATACAAAATTGACATGGCAGATGAAGTCATAAATGCAGGGCGTTTTGATCAAAGGACGACACAAGAGGAGAGGCGCGTGAAACTTTTGACATAATGCTTGAAAGAACTATTATTTTGACGACCATGAGATGATAAATGTTGAGACGACCATCATAAAAGTGCATTGGAATACTGGCATTGACTCCATCCGCCTTAGCATCCACTCTTCCTCTATTCTCCTTAATAGTCTTTCATCTGTCTCTCTCTTTATTGCGCTCAATGCTCTTCACCCAAAGCGAATAATTGCTGATACAGTGCAGACTTCTACTTTTGTCAGAACACAGTCCGCTTTTTCTGTGGGCGCCAATTACAACAATCTTAATAACTTTGACTGCCTATGCACCACAAGATCATCACGACAAATGTTGTCAAAAGGATGTTATTGTTTGATATGACATAATACGAAGAAAGCAACTGATTAAAAATAGCTCAAGATAAGAGAAGTGTGGATGCAAAGAAATCCCAATATCCATTATGATCTCAAACAAAAATAGATGCATATTTATGTTTCTTACAGCGCTGCTATAGTCATGAGAAATGTTATTTGGATTTGGAACGCATAGAAGTTAAAAGAAATGCACAACATTCATATGGAATAAAAGATATGCATAAAGATAAATGCACAGACAGGTCTAGGATGACTATCTTGCTTCTAGGATTTTCCTATGAGTTATTAGCACTGGCAGATAATAGCCAAACTAATAAAATAATGCTTAAGTGTGGGCAGATATCTCAGGAGCCCCGTCCAATCACAGTCACCATCAGAAAATAACAAGTGTATATTGCAGCAGACAAAATACTTGTTAGCTTTGGAGTCCATTATTATAAATAAAAGAGTCCATTATCTTTATAGATTTAATTTAAAGTGGCTGGGCAACTTGCAGATTCGATCTTAGCATTAAAAGAAATTGACTAAAAGCCTATCCAGCCATACTATATTTCCATTAATGATCAAACAAAAGTCATGACATCAAGCCGTGCATTGAATGAGCGATTGGAAGCTTAGAATGTCATGTGAAAGGAGCAGGGTTTCACAATCCTTTGGTTAAGCAACCGTAATAATGAACATACACAAGCAAACAGAGAAACAGCTGTGATAATGAAGATAAAATTTGGCCTAATCAAGTGGGAGTTCAGGGCTAATAGCTGCGAGATTGCTAAGAATAATCACCAAGTGTTAGACAAGGAAACAATGAGAAATATATATGCAATGACTAATTCCAGTGCTTCTGAAAAAAAAAAAAGAAGTCTGAGATAACTTGAATCATCATTCTTTTCTACCACAACCGCGATTACCAAACAACGACCTTGGTTCAAAATGTAAATAGCAATACAAAAAAAGAACAGGTTTGATATCTACATGATAAGTAACAAAGGGAACAAAGCTTTAAGTTTTATATGGAAAGCAACAAAATACTTTATGCTTCCAAACTAGTGCTTGGAATAAACAGAGATAAACAACAAGCCACGTTATATTATCCGCCCTCCTTCTAGCGCCATTTTGTGGACATCAAAATCTGCATTTGGTTAGTTTAAAATACAACAACATTTCAACATCCATATGGAATAATAAGTCATGTTAATCAAGCTATAAATAAAACAAGGGAAGCCAAATAAAAGCATACAAAAACATGACATTAAACCTATCCCATATTGGATTGGTGTCACATGTGCTAGTGACCCTTTCCCAATCCTTGACCAAAGCTTAAGATGAAAATGCAAATGGATGATGGAGATGATGGACAAGATCTAATCTCAACTGAAGAGAGTGACCTTGCAAGATTGTGGAGGATTTGCTCAAAGATGAAGCTTGTATTTAAAGATTTCAAATGCTAAGATTGTTGAAGAGGGACCAATGTGGGACTAAGATCCTGCCAATGAGATAAGGACACTTGTCATCATGTGATTAGTTGATGCATGTGCAAGATTTGGGAAGAGTGCCCAAGAGGGGGAACTTTTGAATTCAAATTTTGCAATAAATGCTGAGAGGGGGACAAGGAAAAACAGCAATAAATGCCATGTTTGACTTGTCATGTTGAGGGAAAATGATTGTTTTAAATAAATCAATAAAATTGATTTATTGTGCAAGTGGCTAGGTCTAGATAATGCAAGTGGGATGTGATTAGCATTAGGTGATGATTATGCTGATTTAATGCTGATTAATTGATTTGACCTTTTGGACTTTGGAAAATGATTTAAGATTTGATTTAAATGGCTTTTTGATTTATTTAATTAAATGGATAATGGAGGATGAAGGTTGAATGATAAGGATTTATTTGATAAATGAACTTATTTAATGAATGGATGAAAGTGATGAATTTGCCTAGTGTAAGAGCTAATTTGACCGAATCTGATCGAATGCACAATGTGAATTTTGCATGTCTACAAGAACATAATGAGAAAATCACACAAATGACTCTTATTGGCTAATGACATGAAGATGCAAACAACAAATTACAATGGTGAATAATGATGGCACATAATGTTAGGAGTGGAATTAACTTGGGTAGGATCTTCTTCCTATAGGTGTACTCAAGTTAAATAAAATTATCTTATTTTGGTGATGTAAATGATTTGGTTTTTAGGTAATCAATTTTATCTAGTTAATTTTAAGATCATATCACATCACTCTCATGTAATTAGATGTTAGAGAAGTGCATGTCAAGTGTGAAGGTATCTAGTGAAGTTATAAGAACACATTATCAAGAAAATGGTTGGAATGACCTATTGATAGTGGATGTGGTGATAAAGGGGCAGTAGTGGTTTTTCTTTGTAACCAAGTTAAAAAACCTGTACAAATCAATCAAATATACAAATCCATCTAGCTACAAGGAAAAATAGTGAATTCCACTAACCATGATGGAAATGGACCACTATAAGAAATGCAAATGGAATACATAAGAGGGTAAGTCCAAAAATATGGGGGGCCAAAAAGGGGACTTAAGTGGCCACTTTTTTTTTAAAATCAAGAAATACTAACCTTGGATGTGAAATTTAGGATAGTTACACTCAAAATTTTGAGATGCAAAAAAAACAAGGATCATAGTGCTCTAAGTCTAGTTTCTAAACTACTAATTTATTTTGAAAATTGTTGAGATTAAGGGGTTCAAAAGAGGGATGAATATAAATTGGTGTTTTTTTGGTAAAAAAAACATAACATAGCAACCTTTGTGCGTACCTAGCACAATGAACTTTTTTTAGTATTTTTAAAATCGCTTCAGTGAGAAATTAGCTAGCAGTATTTAGTTGATGCACAATTTTTCTAATAATTTTTTAATGAATATTTGATGTTTTACTAATTTTCAAAGTGGACACTTCCTAAAAAATAGAATTTTGGCTATGCTACCCCTGCAAATTTTGGAAACTAATTAAAATTTTCCTTTTTCAAAAAACAATTGTAGAATGGAGTCTAGTTTCTAAAAATGTAATTTATTTGAAATTTTGATGAACGGTTAATTTATAACGAAAAAACACCAAACACTATTTTTTGCCAAAAAAGAGACACACAAACAAAAGAAATTATAGATGAAAGTCTTAACATTTTCAAAAAGTGAAAAAAAAAACATTGTTGGATAGCTAAGAGAGAGCCTAACATTACCCAAGTGTTCAATTTGTTTGACATTGAAACACATGCAATCTTGATGGTGAGCACGAAACCGATTATGTGAAATATTGTAGAATTTGAAAAAACACGTCTCTGGTCATTAGGAAGGACCTCCAAGCCTTTGGGTTGGTATTCCAAGGAAAATACCAAGCCTAAGGCTTGGGGATTCCCAAATCAAGATATAATGCACCTATGATATATCTTAATTTTTACATTTTTGTGGGACATGTCTAGCAAGGCATAACGTGAGTGTGGTATAACACGCTTGTTTTATGTCTTTCTTTATGTTAAATGCTAATTTATTGAATGTATGTTTATATATTTGTATGTGTATATGTACATGTATGCTCTTATGTAATGTATGTATCAATGCATGTATATATGTATTCCTATATGTATGTAATATTGTATCTACATATGTACATGTACTTGTATGTATGTAGGATTGTATGTACATATGTATTATGCTTGTATGTATGTATATGTATTTATGTATGTCTTTAGAGAGTGGGAGGATTTTGAGAGAGAGAGACAGAGAGAGTTGTCTAGGTAGGGTGGGATGGAGAGAGGTATAGAGGTAGTGAGAGAGAGTCTTGCAAGAGAGATAGGGGTGGAAGGGAGAGTCTAAGAGAGAGGGACTTAGCTAGGTAGGGTGGAAGGGATAGAGGGAGAGAGAGAGAGAGATAGGGGTGGGGCATCAAAATCAATCAGAGTCGAAATCATCGGCATTTCAGAAAAATCAGGCAAAATCACGCGAGCAGAATCAATCAATCACGGTTTCATCAGGATCGAAAAAGAATCGATCAAAAAAAAAGATCTCAGGTCAGGACAATCGGAAAACCGAAAAATCGAAATCGGAAAACAAAAATCAAATCCAGAACCGAAATCATCAATGTCAGATCATAAATTATTTATCCTATCTCTCTTGAAAGGTAAATCTCTATCAGCAAGCCTCAAGAGATAAACCCAAGGTCTCTAATGTAAGGTTTTGACAATGCAGCAACTAACTCAGTGATAAATGTGAAAATGTTGGTAATCACAAGGGGCCTTACAAAAAAAATGTTGAAACTTCAATATTCATCAAACATAGCAATGAGGGTGATGCTTTGTGAATATTTCTCTAATAATGATTAAAAGAAACATAAAAAGATAAGGGTTTGAGAGAGTTATCTAATCTAAAACCTAAGATCGGTTATGCAAACAATAGAGTGTTCAAGATGGACCAATCTTCCCAAAACCAATCTTTTCTTAATCAAGATCAAATCGATAGTATCACAAAGACAGTGCAATCTCCAAAGGAATCTAATGATTTTCAGATTGTAAATATTCAAACATACATTCAAAAATTCACAATTGAACTTGAGTGCAAAATAGAGTAGGCCCAGGATAACTTTACACAGTAATCCACAATCAGTAGATCACTAAAAGTATGGACCGAAGATTCCTTAACACCTCAAACACTTTTTCATGAACATAAATGAATTGCAACTAGTTCCAAGATTAATCATAAACTAACTTACTTAATACTTTAAAATAAAAGGAGGTGCGGGAACCATCCTTAGATGAATAACACGTAGAAGAAAACCAATGATTAATTCCTTCAATTGTATTAGCTTCACCAAAATTTACAACAATTCTAGTTCCTCATAATATAACAACTCAACAACTATTACTTATGCCCTATCAACTATGCATTATTCACTACCAACCCTACAAATGAGGAGAATATATCCATTTATAGTAATTCTCAAGTTAGGTTAGCCCAAATTAGGGTTTTACAATTAGGTTGGCCATGAAACCTTTTAAATTCCCCTAATTCAAATTTACAATAAAGTATTATGGGGTGAGCCCCAAAAGTCAGCTTTTAAGAGTAAATAAAATCTTGGCACAAAACTCAAGGAGTTGCCGACTTGCATCTTTGTCTATCTCGATGTAGATGACACTCTTTTCAAGGTGGTCAAGCATGGTCACCCCCTTTGTCCTTATCTTCTTCCCTCCTTCTGGAAATTTCTTTAACTTTTGCAAGCATTGGGTCTAGGTCAGCCTAAGTTGGGATGGATATTAAATTGATTCTTGATTCAGTTGAGTTTAACTTGCCCCCATACTTAGTCAAAGTTTCCTCCCATTCACCACAAGGACCGTGATATCTATCCAAACTAGAAATGTAAATTGTAGCATCCTCAAGCTGGTCTTTTACAATAGGCCCACTATCACTTGGAGAGTAAACTTCATGTCACCATTTTTGTAGTTGTTTAACATTTAAATTATTCTTACCAAATTTCCTCCTTCTATTGACAATATCCAAAAAGGAATTACAACTATCAAAAACCTCCTTCACCTTGCTCTAAGCCTTGGATATTTTCTTTCGTGTCTTCAGCTTGAGCTCATTTCTGAAGTTAAAGGCCTCTATCCATTCCATAGCTTTATGAGTATTCTCCATCATAAGGACACCTTTGACTAATACATATGAAGGAACTTCAAATATTCTTTCTAACTCCTTGACAATGGTGTCATCTAGATTCTTACATTCAACAAGAAATTGTGCCATATCTTCAAAGAGGAATGATTCCCTTTCATACATTTGTAGTACCTTCTCAATCATGGCATTACCTATTCCACTCACACTTTGTAACCACTCTTGTGTGTCCTTCACAGAAGACTTTAACCTTTCAATTTTTGATATTTCCTCCTTTGATAACAACCCCTCTAAGAATGAGGATCCTTCACTACTTTGGGCATGTATTGGTTTTACCAGTTATTGGACATATTTGTATACTTATTTCAATTTCCTCTATAATTCCTCTTTTTCTTGAGTTTTCTTATCTAATCTTCTCAAGATTTCTTGGGATGACTCTTGAAACTCCTCATTTTCCTACTCCTTTGTAGATGGGCCAAGATTAATTGTTTCTACATTGTAATCTAAGGGCCTGACCTCATCTTTGTACTTATTATCTGCAGGGGTGGCAACATGAATAAACCTATTATTAAATTCATCCTTGGAGAATTTGGAGATTTTCCTAGCTCTTTTTCTCTCATTTGGTTGTCCCCAACTTTCCAAGAACTTGTCCCAATCTAGAGTTTCATCCTCCACAATGATGGCCTTTTTCTTCAACCTTTCTTCTAACCATTCTAGGGTAGCTGGTTGCTCTACTTTAGCATCCTTATGAGGAACATCTTGTTTTGGTTGATCATGGGAAGGACTATCTTCAATATTCTCTACATTCACATTATCCTTCCCTTGTTTTTGTTGTTCCTCATCTTCATCAAGCTTTTCTACACTTTCATCATCTGTGTGTGATGCATCAATGTGTTCTTTTACTAGAGGTTGAGAGGGAATTTCTATAGTAACCTCAGATGTAGCCTCCTTCCTTTGCGCCTCTTTCTCTTTCAACTATTCCCCAAAATCACTCAATTGTTCATCCTTGGGCATAGGAACCTCTTCATTTTTTGTTTCCTCCTCTGGATTGTTAGGAACATCCTCTTCCTCATTTTGATGTCCAAGTTCATTAGAGACATTACCTTCATCATTGATTTGCACATTATTAACTAGAGATATTGGAGGGGAATTATTTCCTGCAGCTATTTTCTTCATATTTCTTATAAGATCATCAGTAGGTGCCTCTTCAATGGTCACCTTTTGCTCTTTATTCACATCCTCTGTTGGAGTTACCTTTTGTTTAGGATAACTTCTCCTTACATATGCTTGCAGCTTCTCTCCAGAAATTTCAATATCAACCAGCTTAGATTGAGTGGTTTCCTCTTTAGTGACCTTGGCCCTTTTAGATTTGGCTAAATTTTGGCCTTCAGTGATTATCTTCCTTTTCCTAGAAGGTTTGGCTATTCAGTATCTTCCTCGGCAATTTCCTTTGAGGGATTTCTTGCTTTTTCCACTGCTTGCCTCTTTTAGTTGCCCTTAGCTTGGCTCCTTTTTCTTCTTTTGATAATAAATTATGATTTGTCCCCTTCCTCTTCTGAAAGAAGCTCAATTGTATCATCTTTAACTATTTCTTCTTCCTCCTCTGAATGGGATTCAAGATCTTCCATCAAATCATATGTGAATTTTGTTCCATCTAGTTACAGGATCTTATACTTTACTCATAGTTTGAAGTATCTCAAGATAGGGGCATTAACCACATTGAGATCAACAATCTCTTCTTTAGACCAATTAACAACAAGAAGTGGCTTATCCTTATATTTCTTGTAATCATGATGTTGTTGAAGATCTTCATCATCATCACCTTTGGCAATTCTATGTAGTCTAATCATTCTCAATGATAACCTAGAAAATTTTCTCTTTATTATCTCAAATTCATCCCAACAGTTATCCCAATAATCCTCTATATGAATTTTATGTCGGTATTCCCCATTTGCTTGTTTCTGAGCAACTCCATAGGGGTCAAAATTGTCCCTATTTGTGTGTGAATACAAGTTAAAATGCACCATTTCCTTCTTAGAATAATTAGCACTTTGAATGGAAGGGAAAGATTCCAGGACTTCAATCCCCAAAGGGAATTTGGCTCCAAGTCTTTGTTTTTGCATATCTTTTATCATTGCATCAAAGGCCACCAGTTGCCTAGTCACTTCTAGCAGGATGAGTTCATTTGTTAGGTACATTGGTAACCTCAATGGCACTGTCGGTGATCCTTGTATTCTAACATAAGAAAATTTATAGAATTGAATAACCATTGGCCATATTTTCTTATCAACTCCATGGCCTCTATTGAAATTCTAACATGTAATGCATCTTACAACAATCTTGTAACATACATGAAGAATGCATCATTTACCCTCCTATAATTTGATGTGTTAAATTGGAGCTAAGAGAAAACATCACAAATCATGTCTTGGCCCAAGACTCTGCAACTTAGACCCTTATACTTATTCTTCCTAGCCAACATGTGTACAAGATAAGAGGTCATGGTGAATTTCTTTTTATCTTGTAGACTTCTTAATTGTTCATCCAATTTGTCACTTATAATGAATGCCCAATGGTAATGGGTTCCTTTCACAGTTTGAGAGATGATGTAAAACATCTAATTTATAAATATGAAGGAATCTTCCAATCCCATTACTCTGCCTAGGAGGGTAATCATATCATTGTATTTCAATTTAAAACCACTCATGTGTAATTGCTTGGGCATCTTTGAGTAATGTGACCTTGGCTTAGCAATCCAATTGTTGTTCACCATTAACAAAGCCCTGTCAGGATCCTTTGTATAAAAGTCCTCGACATCTTTGATGTTGATCCTTAAAATATTTTGATGTGATCCTATGTTGAATGTCTCTGCTATGGACTCCTCTATCATGTTGGCCATGATTCTCCCTTGAGGCCAAATAATCACTTTCTTTTCTGAGTCATAGTGTTTAGCACATTCCAACACTAGCTCAAGATACTGCAATGTGGGTGGAAATCCTGCATCTTGGGCCAATCTAGTATTAGTAATGATCTTAGCCAACTGATTAGGTGCATCCCCAAACATTCTCTACTTGAAGTCATCATAATCCGCATGCCTTGTGTTTATATCACCGATCTTGCTCCATGTTGAGAGGATCTTGGATTTAGGCCATATCCCCTTGAAATCCTACTTCATCCTTTCTACTCTAGATTGAGGCCCTTCTAAACTAGCTTCAGATGTCTGAGCTTTGTATTTCTTTGTTGGACTAGACTCAACCTACATCTGCAAGGAAGAAGCAACAATTACCATGATATCGAGCATAACCAAGCATTAGACTCAATCATATTATCAAGATTACCATGAACATTATATAATTAACCTTTAAAGCATCATGAAAACCCTAAAATCTCATTACAAAACATCAAGGATGAAACATCACAATACTTCAAAATTTTCAGCTCGGGCATTTTAGACACAGATGTATTTTTGTGGAATCCACCCCTAGGTGGATTCTTTGAAGGTTAAGACACTCGGGGAATCCACAAAGGCATGGATTTTCCAAAAATATCAATCTTTGCTCAAGTTGAGTCAATGTCTCTTCATCCACATCATGCAATCATTTTCATTAATTACAACAAGATTATACCTAAGCATGCAATCATATCATCAAAAAAGTTCAATATTTTCATGCCTCGCCAGATTTCGGAGAATCCAAAGGCAAGTAGATTTTCTGAATGCTTAGACACTCAAGAAATATAAAGCAGGTGTTATGAAATAACTTTCACAATAGAAGAATATGATATGAAATATGTTGCAAATACTTGATAATAACTGAGAATAACAAGCCACTTCAAGGGGGAAAGCCTCCAAATATCTCCAATGAGAACACACTTCACCACTTCATGATGAAATGAGACTCTATACCTCCTATATATACCTATTTATGCCTAGGATATCACCTAGGCTGACTTAGACACCCCTATATAAGACCTAGGCCGACCCAACCAACTAAATAATAATATAATAATGATAACATTACTTGATTAGGAGTTAAGATAGCCACAAGCCAACTATTCATAACCCGATGTACACCAATATTAAGGGCGTAGCATGCCCCCCTTCTTCAAAGAAGCATTGTCCTCAATGCTAGTCAAGTTTGGATTTTTTTGAATGAGCTCCATGTCCTCCCATGTGGCATCTTCAACAGGTAAATTCTTCCATTGGATGAGATACTCAGTGATATTTCTATTACTCAACTTCTTTGTGTGTGTTTGATGAATGCACTCTAGTTCCAAAATGATTCTTCCTTCTTCATCAAGATCAGGTAGTGTTGTTTGAGTTGGAATATTATGCCCAATTACCTTCTTCAAACAAGAAACATGAAAAAATGGATGTATCTTTGTTGTTGGTGGCAACTCTAGCTTGTAGGAAACACTACCGATCTTTTGCATGATTTGGTATGGTCCATAATACCTTGGAGACAACTTATTATTCTTTTTTTGTTGCTTCAATTAGATTTTTTTATAAGGTTGCAATCTCAAGAAGACCCAATCCCCAACTTCAAAACTTCTTTCACTATAATGTTGGTATGCCTATTGTTTCATTTGATTTTGTGCCATGGATAAATTCTCCTTGAGTCCTTAAAGTGCCTATTGTTGATGAATCAAGTGTTCCTCTCCTGCTTGAACTCTTGGTGACACCTTGATTGATGATGTGATGGAAGGATGATGATATCCATAAATTTCCAAAAATGGAGACACTTTTGATGAGCTATGAAAAGATGTTTTATACCACCATTCTGCAAGTAGTATCCAATCTACCCATTGAGACTGTTTCTCTAAAGTGAAACAACGTAGATATCCTTCCAAACATTTATTAACATCCTCTATTTTCCCATCTGAGTGAGGGTGATATGAAGAGTTGTGAGCCAATTGAGTACCCAAACATGAGAATAAATCTTTCCAAAAGTGACTAGTGAAGATAGGATCATGATCACTAACAATAACCTTGGGTGTACCATGTAGCTTTTGGATATTCTCCAAAAAATATGTTTCCAATGCACTTGCTATGAAAGGATGTGATAATGCAATGAAATGTGCATAATTAGTGAGGCGATCAAATACTACCATAATGACATTATGACCTTTATAATTGGGAAGCCCTATGATGAAGTCCATGGATACCTCTTCCCAACGTTGGCTAGGAATAGATAAAGGCTGCAAGAGACCTGGTTTCTTAATTGTCTCCCATGTATTCGTTTGACAAACCAAACATTCAGCCACAAATTTTTTAACTTCATCTTTTAGCCCTTCCCAAAAAAAATCTTGCTTGACTCGATGATATGTCTTCAAAAATCCTGAATGACCACCAACTAGAGACTCATGCAACTTTGTGAGAATCTTGTGTTTAAGAGTGGAATTCTTGCAAAGACACAAACACTCTTTATACCAAAGATTATCTTCGTTGCAACAAAAGTTATATGAACTACTACAATCACTTTTTAATTGTTGGATGAGATTACTTGTCGCAACATCATTTTTCCACTCTACTTTGGCTTCCTCTGCCCAATTTTCTTGTAATATTGAAAGGGCACACAATAAGGATTCATCTTTCTCATCCTTCCTTGATAGTGCATCTGCTACAATATTTTCCTTCCCTTTCTTATATACAATCTCAAAGTCATATCCCAAAATCTTAGTGACCCATTTTTGTTGCTCTTTAGAAGATAGTCTTTTTTCCAAAAAATATTTTAGGCTATCATGATTTGTCTTAACCTTGAAGTGTCTACCCATTAGATAAGGCCTCCATTGTTTAAGTGCATGAAGGATTGCTAGCATTTACTTCTCATAAATAGGTTTTAATTGATTCTTACCCTTTAATTGACGACTCTCAAAAGCAATTGGTCGACCTTCTTGCATGAGAACTGCTTCTATCCCATTTCCTGAAGCATCACATTCAACAATGAATTCCTTGGTGAAGTTAGGAGTGGCAAGCACTGGAGTTGTACACATAGTCTCCTTCAATGTCTCAAATTTTGTATTAGTGGACTCGTTCCAATGAAAAGAATCTTTCTTCAATAGAGTGGTGAGGGGTGTAGCTATACGACCATAATTATTCACAAATATTCTATAGTAGCCTATCAATCCCAAGAAACCCCTTATTTTCTTAATGGTTTTTGGAATAGGCCATTCCATGATAGCCTTAATTTTTTTAGGGTCCACCTTTACTCCATGTGAAACTATGTGTCCCAAATACTCCACCTCCTTAAGACCAAAAGCACACTTGGATGGCTTAGAATAGAGTTGATGATCTTCAAGTATTTTTAATGCTTGATCCACATGTTGCAAATGTTCTTCACAAGTCTTGCTATAAATCAATATATCATCAAAGAATACTAAAACAAACTTCCTCAAGAACTTCTTAAAAATGGAATTCATTAGAATTTGGAATGTAGATGGTGCATTGGTAAGACCGAATGGCATCACCAAAAATTCATAATGACCCTCATGAGTTCAGAATGTTGTCTTACAAATATCTTCCTCCTTAATCCAAATTTGATGATAACCAGATCTAATATCTAACTTGGTAAAATACATAGCTCCATTCAATTCATCTAGAAAATCATCAATGACTGGAATAGGAAACTTGTCTTTAATGGTGTCCATGTTGAGCACTCTATAATTTGGACACATGTGCCAAGTTTCATCCTTCTTGCGTACCATCACCATAGGGAAGGAGTAAGCACTTTGGCTATGCCTGATAATTCTTGCCTCTAGCATCTCCTCAACATTTTTTTCTATCTCACTCTCTTGTATGTGTGGATACCTGTAAGGCCTAATGTTCGGTGGTTGGCTTCCTAGAACTAACTATATGGCGTGATCATGATCCCTCTTAGGAGGAATTCCTTCGGCTCTACTGCCTTCATTACAGTTGTGATCTCATGAATAGTTCTTGGAAGTTCATCTCAATTGTTCCCAATGTAGTAAGCCATTGTACTCCCAAAACAATATTTGTTGCACCCATAGATATCGCATACATTGGGGAATCAAGTTGATAATCTCCCATGGATAACTTAATGCTATGACACTTCCCTAAAAAACTAACTGTACCACCATCTACAATTAAAACTTGAAACTATGGAGCTGGAAATATAAAACAATTTAGACAAGTAGCTTACTTTTTGTTGATGAAATTATGAGTACTACCTAAGTCAATCAACATTGTTACCTTCTGCTTCTTTAAGAACCCCACCACCTTGAGAGTTTGTGGAGCACTGAAACTTGAGAGTGCATGACAAGAAATGATTGGTTGAGAATCATTTGATTCCTCATTTGACTCCCTTTCATCCTCTAGTATGGGTTCCTCCTCTTCTTCCTCACTTGGACCTTTAATATAGAACAATTTCTTTTCATTGTATTTATGTCCTCAACTATATTTTCTATCACAATTGAAACACAACCCTTTTTCTCTTTTCTCCTCAATTTGTTGTGGAGTCAACCTAGTAGGTTGTGTTGAATATCCTTGCTCTCTTGTCATATTGGCTCCTTGCTTCTTAGGAATCAAACACTTCTCTACCCTATGTGCTAAGATAAAAGACTCATTTATAGAGCTAGGGCTAAACATGCGTACCTCATGTTGAATGTGATCCTTGAGACCCCCCAAGAATAAATAATTCAAGTTCTCCTCTATAATTGTATCCACTCTTAAGGATAGATTTTGGAATTGTTGAATATAATCCTTAACTGATCCTATTTGTTGAAGTTTAGCAAGTTGGCTGAAGAAGTTGTTTGTCACGCTATTTCTATATTGTGCTTGGTGTTCCTCTATAAAAACTAACCATGAGATGGTGAGCCCCTTTTTCCTTCGATAAGTGCAAAGCCAATGATACCAAATGAATTGATCTGGTTCTAGATATAGGGAAGCCATCGTGACCTTTTTTCCATTTTGGATTTGGTGTACTTCAAAAAAAAATCTCCATTTGGTTTATCCATGTTAGAGGATCCTTGCCATCAAACTTGTGCATATCCACCTTTGGAATAAATTCCTAGATCCCATAGGAGTATTAAAACTTATGTCAATGTTATCTAACCTATAATTTTCACCTTGGTTGCTTGAGAACTCCTTTCTTGGTTCAGCCATATAGGTACTTAACATGTTCTGTATATCCGATATATCTCCTCTTAGGTCACTCATATCCATCTTCATTAAGGAAATTTCTTACTTGACCTTACATATTTCCTCACTAGGATTAATATCCTCTATTGTTACCCCATCCTTTTCAGGAGTCTTCCCCAGAGTGACAACATTCTTTTTGCCCCTTGTTGCAGGCCCCATCATGATGGGAACCACTAATTTTGAAATAAATCACACAAATGAAACTTAAATTCTCTAATTTTTTTACTGTAACTTATTATGGCCAAAATAACTCTCACCTAGAAAAATCTCCAAGAAATAAGCATATTTGCAGCATGGAGAGTGATAATTGTGAAAAAAATAATTTTTCAATAACTTGGTTATTTCTTCTCTAATTCCTCCAATTGTTTTACTATAATCTCATTTAGTATTTTTTCAAAAACCTAATAAAAATCAAAGTCTAATTCGACAATATGTACGAGATATACAGATTCCAAAAACATTGTGTAGAAACCCTAATTATGCAATAATTCACTTAATTATCCTCCAATTCTTCTAAAATCTGGACTGTAGTTTCTTTAATATGTTCTTCAAAAACCCTTTAAAAATAAGAATTTTTTTTTCCAAAATTTGAAAGATATGCTCTTCCCAAAAGCGCCTCCAAAATTGAGAAAAAACCTTGCCTCTACGATGCCAAGATCATGCTTTGATACCACTTGTTATGAAATAACTTGCATAATAGAAGAATATGATATGAAATATGCTTCAAATACTTGATAATAACTGAGAATAACAAGCCACTTTGAGGGGGAAATCCTCCAAATATCTCCAATGAGAACACACTTCACCACTTCATGATGAAATGAGACTCTATACCTCCTATATATACCTATTTATGCCTAGGATATCACCTAGGCCAACTTAGACACCCCTATATAAGACCTAGGCTCACCCAGCCAACTAAATAATAATATAATAATGATAACATGACTTAATTAGGAGTTAAGATAGCCACAAGCCGACTATTCATAACCCAATGTACACCAATATTAAGGGTGTAGCAGTAGGACAGAATTTTCGAAGATGTCAATTCAACTCAAACCTAAGTCACCACTCACTCACCAACTTTGTGTAATTAACTTTATTCGAATGATCAGGTCACATCAATGCATTCATCCTCACCGCTTGTAGAATTTCAAAAAAATTGAGCCTTGGAGGATTTCAGTGAATCCACGAGCAGGCATATTTCCCGAACATTTGAACACTTGGAGAATTTGTGACACAACATAATTCCTAAAAAATGGAAACTGATTGGGGTCCAACTTGAAATGCTTTGTTGATGCTCTGAGATAATTCCCAAACCAATTTTGAAGTAACCTTCCCACATCACTCTTGCTTAGAATAATCTCAGAAATATAGAGGGTCGATGGACTCAGAGAATCCATGAAGGTGTGGATTTTTTGAAGGGATTAGCTTTCAAAGAATCCACGCGTAGATGAATTTTCTGAAGTTCTTCATTGGCCTTTGTTTCTTCAATATTTGGAAAACTCAAGTCTTAGTTCACACCTCTTAGTTCAAATAATTATTCAAATGCAAACCCTAGGCAAGAATCTAGGCACAAACTTGCAATACCTAAAGATTTCAGCTTCAAACTGTTAGTGTAATTAAATTAATTATTACACTAGCATAAGTTAACTTAGGTCATACATCATTTAGTCCTAGGTTGCATTTTAATAAATCATTTAATAATGGGGTAATGTCCCCTTCCATGCTTGTAGGGATAATATTCCTTCTAGAAGATGAGTTGTCCTTCTAGAACTTATCTCTATCTAGTTAGTTAGGGTTTATGTTGTCACATGTTGTTAGATCATAACACTTGGAAACATCTCATGCATCTTAGTTTTTTACTTTTGCCTATATAATCAGGCATTTTGTTCATTTGTAACATATCATATCATATCAATATAGAATCTCTATTCAACATTCCATTGTTGCAACACTTTCTTTGTGGTTGATTATCTTTCCTAGCAAAGGTCCTCCATTGAAGACTGTCGCTTTAGGGACTGTGCATCCATAATCTCAACACAAACCTCACCACAATGTGCCTACTCGATCATTAAACCATAAAAACCAAAACTAGGGAAAATAATACAATTAGGGTTTGCAATGGGCTTATCAAATCAACCACAATGAGTTACTTCAATTGTCAACATAATTGCTTTCAAAGACTCTAAATTCAAACCCTAGCTTCATAGAATTGTCGCACCCTAACAACAACAAACTTGAAAACCCTAAACCTTGATGCCCTATTTTAAGCAAATTCAAATGAATTTCCAAAAATCTCAAGGGACACCATAAACCATCTTGAAAATCCACCACTCATCATTAAATTTCAAACAAACCGGGTGCAATGAAACAAATCAATTCCATGACAAATCCAAGATCAACCAATTGATGAAGAAACAAGCAATGAGTAAATGTACCATCGAATCATTAAATCTATCACAAAACCAAATAAAATCACAAGGGATCTAAAGCTCTTATCATTCAAATGAGGAGAACAAAACTAGAGAACCAAATGCACTCAAAAATTGATCACAGCCCTAAAAATGTTGCCGTTCAAGTCACAAATGCCAAATGTTGAGAGATAATGGAGGTTTTCAAAATCAAAGCACAATGCATAATGAAGAATAAAGGAAAAACCATGACTTAAAACTCCTCAAAATGAAAATAAATTCACCCCAAGTATGACAACCATCGAGCAATAAATGCGGTGACAAGAACCCTCAGAATTCAGAAACATGATTGGGAAAAGGATTCAAAAAATACGACATCGGCCAGATTCTCTAAATGGATAGACCTTTTGGGAATCTTCCTAGTGGTGGATTCTCTGAAAGAACATCCATTTAAAAAATTCGGTAGGAGACAAATTCTCTAAGACTCCTCCCTGACTTGCATGAGTTAAGGCCTTATCAAATTTGCATGAAAGGCTCAACTTCAAGGCATCATTTGATATCAATATGTTGCAAACAAAGGCACCTAAAGTGTAGATAAGTCATTAATTCAACTAAGTGAAGTAGACCCAAAACTGAAGCAACTCATCCCTTAAGGGGAAAAGTTCAAACCTAAAGAAAACAAAAAACAAAAAGCAAGAAAAAGAGGGTCCCTACCTACGGTGGGGCATGTGTGCAAAAGGTGCACAATAGTATGTAGAAAGAGGGAGAGGGTAGGAGAGAGGGAGGGAGAGAGAGGTGATATGTATAGATAGAGAGAAATGGATAGGGGTTGAAGGTATAGGGTTGAGGGATTAGGGTGGAGGACCTATAGGGTTGATGGTTTAGGGTATTGGGTTAAGGGTATAGGGTTAAGGGATTAGGGTTGAAGGTAGAGGGTATTGGGTTGAGGGTAGAGGGTAGAAGGTTTAAGGGTTTAGGGTTAAATGGTTTATGGTTGAGGGTAGAGAGTTTATGGTATATGTTTGAGGGTATTTAGTTGAAGGATTAGGTTAAGGGTCCAATGTAAAGGGTAGAGAGTATAGGGGTTGAGGGTTTATGGTTTAAGGGTTAAGGGTTGAGGGATTAAGGTTTGAGTGTTTATAATTGAGGGTTGAGGGTTTAATGTTAGGGTAGAGGGTAGAGGATAGAGGGTTTAAGGGTTTAGGGTTGAGGGTTTAAGGTTGAGGGTAGAGGATTTAAGGGTATAGGATTGATGGATTAGGATTGAAGGTCCAATGTATAGGGTAGAGGGTATAAGGGTTGAGGTATTAGGGTTTAAGGGTTGAGGGTTAAGGGTAGAGGGTTGAGGGTTGAGGGTTTAGGGATTATGGTAGAAAGTTTTATTGGGTTTAAGGGTTTAAGGGTTGAGGGTAGAGGGTTTAATGGTTTATGGTTTAAGGTCTGAGAGTTGAGGGTTTATGGTTTAGGGAACTAAGTGTTTAAGGGTTTAAGGGTTGAGGTTTTAGGATTGAGGTATTAGAGTAGAGAGGGAGTGATGGATGGATGGAGAGATGGAGGGATAAGTGAGATAGAGAGAAGGAGAGAAGATGAATGAGGGATAGAGATATATGAGTGTTGAGGATCCAATCTATAGGGTATACAGTTGAGAATTGAGGGTATAGGTTTGAGGACCTATAGGGTTTATGGTTTAGGGTATTGGGTTGAGGGATTAGGGTTGAGGGTACATATGGTTGAAGAATTAAGGTTGAGGGTCCAATGTATAGGGTAGAGGGTATCAAGATTGAGGGTTAAGGGTTTGAGGGTTGACGAATGAGGGATTAAGGGTTGATGGTTGAGAATTGAGGGTTGAGGGTAGAGGGTTTAAGGTTTGAGGGTTGAGGTTTTAAGGTTAAGGGTAGATGAATAGGGTATAGGGTTGGGGGATTAGGGTTGAGGGTCCAATGTATAGGGTAGAGGGTATAGGGGTTGAGGGATTAGGGTAGATAGTTTACATGGGTTTAAGGGTTTAAGGGTTGGGGGATTAGGGTTGAGGGTAAAGGGTATTGGGTTGAGATTAGAGGGTAGAGGGTTTAATGGTTTATAGTTTAAGGGTTGAGGGTTGAGGGCTTGGGGTTTAGGGTTCAGTTTTTTAAAGTTTTAAGGGTTGAGGGTATACGGTTGAGGGATTAGGGTAGAGAGGGAGGGATGGATGGAGGGAGAGATGGAGGGACAAGTGAGATAGAGAGAAGGAGAGAAGAGAAGGTAGGGGAAAATATATATGAGGGTTGAGGATCCAATGTATAGGTAGAGGGTTGATAATTGAGGGTATAGGGTTGAGGGCTGAGGGTTGAGGGTAGAGGGTAGAAGGTTTAAGGTTTTAGGGTTGAGGGTTTAGAGTATAGGTTTGAGGGTACGTGGTTGAAGGATTAGGATTGAGGGCCCAATGTATAGGATAAAGGGTATAGGGGTTGATGGTTGAGGGATTAAGGTTTGAGGGTTGAGAATTTATGGTTGAGGGTTTAATGTATAGGGTAGAGAGTAGAGGGTAGAGGGTTTAAGGGTTGAGGGTTGAGGGTTTAGGGTTTAGGATGGAGGGTTTATGGTATAGGGTTGAGGGATTAGGGTTGAGGGTATATTATATAGGGTAGAGGGTATAGGGGTTGAGGGATTAGGTTTTGAGGTTGAGGGTTGATGGTAGAGGGTAAAAGGAGATGGTTTAAGGGTAGAGGTTGGGTTTTAGGGTTTATGATTAGAGGTTTGAGGTCTATATAGGGTGAGAGGTATAGGGTTGAGGGATTAGGTTTTACAGGGTTGAGGTTGATGGTGGGGGTATAGGGTTGATGGTTTAAGGTGAGGGTTGATAGTTGCTTGGTTTTAGGGTTTTAGGGTTGAGGGATTAGGGTTGAGGTAGAGGTTTAAGGTTTAGGGTTTAAGGTTTGAGGGTTTTAGGGTTTTAGGTTTTGGGGTTGGGTGCTGAGGGTATAGGGTTGAGGGTATGGGTTGGGGATTAGGAGGGTAGAGGGAGGGAGGATGGAGGGATGGTGGGATAGGATTAAAGAGGGAATGGGAGGAGGAAGGGAAGGAGGTGAGGGTTTGCAGGTGGGGTATAGGGTTGAGGACCTATAGGTTTGATGGTTTAGGGTATTGGGTTGAGGGATTAGGGTTGAGGGTACATATAGTTGAAGGATTAGGGTTGAGGGTCCAATGTATAGGGTAGAGGATATCAGGGGTGAGGGTTTAGGGTTTGAGGGTTGGGGTGAGGGTTTAGGGTTTAGGGTATAGGTTTGAGGGTACATGGTTGAAGGATTAGGGTTGAGGGTCAAACTGCGGGTGCAGAGGAATTACAAAGGGTTGAGGGTTGGGGATTAAGGTTGAGGGTTGAAATTGAGGGGTTGAGGGTAGATGGTGGGGGTTTGGGGTTTGGGGTTTAAGGGTTGAGGGTTTAGGGTTTAGGGTTGAGGGTTGAGGGTATATGATTGAGGGATTAGGGATGAGGTTCTATTGTATAGGGTAGAGGGTATAGGGGTTGAGAGATTGGGGTTTAAGGGTTGAGGGTTTAGGGTTTAGGGTTTAAGGGTTTAGGGTTTAGAGTTTATGGTTTATGGTCCATTTTATAGGGTAGAGGGTACAGGGGTTGAGTTATTAGGGTTTAAGGGTTTAGGGTAGAGGGTAGAGGGTATATGGTTTAGGGATTAGCGATTAGGGTTGAGGGATTAGTGACTAGGGTTGAGGGTCTATTATATAGGGTAGAGGGTATAGGGGTTGAGAGTTGAGTTTATAGGGTAGAGGGTTGAGGGATTAGTGTTGAGAGTTTACTTAGGTTTAAGGGTTTATTGTTAGAGGGTATTGGGTTAAGGGTAGAGGGTATTGGGTTGAGGGTAGATGGTAGAGGGTTTAAGGGCCTAGGGTTTAAGGGTTGAGGGTTGAGGGTTTAGGGTTTAGGGTTGAGTGCTCTAGGGTTTAAGGGTTGAGGGTATACGATTGAGGGATTAGGGTAGAGAGGGAGGGATGGATGGAGGAAGATATGGAGGGATCAGTGAGATAGAGAAGAGATAAAAGGACGGAGGATAGATATATATGAGGGTTGAGGATCCAATGTATAGGGTTGAGGACCTATAGAGTTGATGGTTTAGGGTATTGGGTTTAGGGTATAGGGTTGAGGGTAGAGGGTAGAATGTCTAAGGGTTTAGGTTTTAAGGGTTTAGGATTCAGGGTAGAGGGTTAAGGGTAGAGGGTGGAGGGTAGAGGGTTAAGGGTAGAGGGTAGAGGGTTAAGGGTGGGGGAGGGGATAGAAGGGTGGGTGGGGAGGGGCAGGGAGGACTTTGGAGGGTGGGTGGGGAGGGTGGGGGGTGGGAGGTGATAGAGGGTGGGGTGGGAGGTTTAGGGTTCAAGGGTTCGAGGGTTCAAAGAGGGTTAGGGTAGAGGGATGGGGTGGGGGAGGGAGGGGATAGGGTGGGTGAGATGGATGCTTGAGAAGGAGAGGGAGGGGGTGGGAGGGAGGGGCAGGGGGTGGGAGGATGGGGGGAGGAAATGGGGGTTATGGGTGAGGGAGGGTTTGGGGTTAATGGGTAGAGGTAGAGGATTAAGGGTAGAGGGTAGGGTTTAAGGGTTAAGGGTAGAGGGTAGAGGGTAGAGGGTTAAGGGTAGAGGGTAAAGGATTAAGGGGAGAGGGGAGAGAGATAGAAATGAGAGAGAGAGAGACTTGAGAGAGGGAGAGGGGTAGAAGGGAGATACTTGAGAGAGAGAAAAAGGGATGGAGTGGGAGAGAGATAGAGGGTACAAGGTAGAGGGTTTAAGGGTATAGGGTAGAGGATAGAGGATAAAGAGAAAGAGAGAGAAAAGAAACCGATAAAAAATCAACTTTCTCATAACATGAGTGTGTTTTGAAGTAGTGGAGATATGGTCGTTATTTAGCAAGACATAACGCGCTCGCATTATAACATGAGCATGTTTTTTTTTGCTCTAAAAATGGTAAAAATATCAATATATGTGATTTCAAGGCCTACATTCTGCATATTCTCTTGGTTCTGCGCATTTTTTGACAAAAAAAAAAGAAAAAGAAAAAAAAAGAAGCTTTTTGGATATTTTGTGAAGTGTGCATGCATGTTTTGGATATTTTGTGAAGTGTGCATGGATGTTTTTCACATTCCACCACCTTTTTCATGATCTTTCCACCACCTTTGCATGAAATAGTAGAGTTTTCACATTGAAAGGAATATAATATCAATTCAAGTCTAAATTCCATTCAAGAGTGATATACAATTGAAGTTTGGAGGGGAACAAGCTTTTGAAAAAGTCAAATTGTTGAGGAGTTTGAAGAAAGAAGAAGAAAAGGCTACATATTTGGGTAGAACTCCTCCATTTGAAACTCTAGTTTTTTAGGTATGTGAATTCTTTACACATTTTTTTTCATTCTATTTTGGCTTTCTTTGATTGTTGTTATTTTTCATATTCCATGTTGATCATTGTTTGTTTGTCATTATAACCTTATCTTTTCAATGCACATTTTAAATTACACTATTCTTTACACTTTCCAATTACATTTTTAAGCCACATTTCTTTGAGGCATTTTGTTAAACAATTGACTTCCCTTGTGTATGCTTCCACATTTTTTATACACATATATATGATAGCAGTTATAATAAAGTAAAATAATACATCATTTTTTAATCCTTTACTATGGATGTTCATATCACTCTCCAAAGCTTTAATTTTGGTATAGGCCTAGGGGATGTTGGAAAATGTAGTTGAATTTGGTTTTACACCTACAATTTGAATATGCTTCAAATTTTCTAAAGTCCTTTCAATAAATCTTTTTTGTACATATCCTACAATCATTCTAGTCCACAAGGATATATCTTATTGAGGCATTTTGTCAAACATTTATACCAAGTAGTAGATTTCCTTGTCTATGCTACCAAATTTTCCATACATGTCAACCAAAGGATTTTATCAAATACCATGGACAAGGTAATCAGTTGTTTGAATAAATGCCTCAAAGAAATGGGGTCTCATGGTGATGTGCATTTTATCAAACATCTGATTGCATTATCTATGCTACCAAATTTTCCATACATGTCTCTACAAATTGGAATATACTCCTCCCACATTCATAGATCTTTGAATATATTTTGGTTTCCATCTCTATTTCTAAATTTACCTCATCACTAAACTTACCTCATCACTTATTTTGTGATTTATTTTAAATGTTTCCTTGATTAGTCTACCTACAAGGGAGTTTGACCCTTCTCTCTATTGTTTCAAGACTCTTTATTCAAGGCTAAGTTAGCAAAATGGGGAAAGTTGTATCCTATCTTGCAAGAGAGTGACCTTAGGTGTATGTAGACATGTCAAGATTTGAATTTAGGAAAACAATTGGTGTTCTAATGTAAAAATCAAGGTCACGTCGCTAAAGGCAGAGGCCGACTCTTACAAGTGTATTTCTTTTTCATGTAAATTAGCAGGAAACTATTTTGTTGTGCTATTTTCCATGCATCACATGCATGTCTAAGTAGGAACAATTAGTAAAAGTTCTCCTTACATATGACCCATCTCATTTTTTAGCATTGACCAATGTTTTAGGGCATAGGATCATCAATAAGGGTTTTAGGGCAGCATCAACATATCTCTTGAGTTGGAGATAAGGCCAAGGTTGAAAATGGTCCTAAAATAGACTAGGGGAGTGGACACTAAAGCAAGTGACAAATAAATCATGAAATTGTGCCTATTCCATCAAGGAGCACAATTTATGATGCTATAGCATTTGGTTAACATCATAGTGATGTGGTGTAGTGATAAAAAGTGTGATTTCAATGGAACTCATTTTTGCAAGAGGTGTGAAATTCTTAAGAGTAATCAACACCAAGAACCTAGAAAAATAATTTGAAACTAATTAAGCCTTATACTTATCCACTAAATGATTCACTCTATTTTTTTTCTTATATATCCACTTGCATGGGAAAATCTTCTTCCCTTATGAAGAGGGAAAATATTCCAAGTGTGGTTCCTAATCAAGGAACTATACTCCTCTTGTTTAGTAAAATCATATTCAAGAATTCCTTATGAATCCTAAAAATATTATGGATAAAAATTAGTAGCTATAAAAACATGTGGAAGCCCCTAAAACTATGGGAATTTTCACTTGGATTCTAATTGATCCCCCACCCAATCACCTATACCCACCATTTCTATCAATTCCATAGATGACTTGAAGTTAGACAATCAAGAGGAGTATCATTAACATCTAAATTATGGCTAATAGAGGAAGGAAATGAATCCTCATTATCACTCTTATCATTTAAAGTAGAAGAATAATACTTTTCATCATTATAAATCTATCTAGTTGGATATGAATCCTTAGAGGAATTATCGTATAGCCTAAGTGACTCCAATTTGAATGTAAAATGAAAATTTAGAGAAGTGGAAAGAGTGGAACTCAAAGATATCTCCTCAAATTGTACACTCCTCTCAATGAATATCTCACATATAGAAGGGTGGAGAAACCAATAACCTTTAACAACGTCTAGATAAATTGAAATATAAAAGGTCTAATGTTTGAATCCATTGTCTTATATTTATCTACAGGAATGTGGATTCCTTTAGTAGATCCTAAAAAATTGAATTGCTTAACTATTTGTTTTATCGATTCAAGCTTCAAAAGGAGTGACTTCCTCCAAGGCTCAATGAAAAACATGATTCTAGAGATTAAAAACATAGTTTATGCCATCCACCAAATACTGAGGTGCAAGAGATCTATAGTGAACCATGTAGTTCACCATTTCCTTCTAAAACCTATTCTTTTGTTTTAGTACATTGTTTTATTAAATATTGTGTCAAAGTAGATGCTACTAAAAAGTCTCTTTATAGTACAAAGTTACTCCAAATGATGATTTACATACTCACCACCATTGTTAATGCAAAAATCCTTGATGGATTTCCCTAACTATTTCTCTACAAAATTTTGAAGCCCTAAAAGAATTATAAGACCTTAGAATTGTATAAAAGAATGTACACCCAAGTGTATCAAGAAAATTTGTTGATGAATACCAAAAATATTGTAAGGAAAAATTTATAATTAAACTAGGAAACAAAAAATATATATATTCATATTCTAAAATATTACAAACCTCAAATAAAGTATGCAAATGGAGTTCAATAAAACCAAACAAAACAAAATTTACTATAAAACTTTATTATTGAGTGTGATTTTCTCCGATGATAGTTTGAAAAGTAAATTATCTTGCATAAAAGTTACTCATTTTGAAATTCTATAGTTATCCAATATGAAAGGATGAAATGGATGAGAGTGTGCCTTAGTTCATATATTTTTGAAAGAGGCAATGAATGGTAGATATGTGACATAATGATCATCAGTGGAGGATGAATGAGAGAACTTCCCTAGGATTGAGGATAGAGCATAGGGTTATGATGGAGATTGCTAGAATGTGATGGTCTAAGATGCACTTACAAAAAATAGTAAATAGTTGCAACCATGAGGAGTGTGGGGGACGAGTGTACTTAGGACCCCTTTATTCTTCAAAGTTGGTAGAGGGAATATAGCCATGATTAAATAATATTATTATTTAATTATTTTAGCCACATGTGACATGGAATAAGTGTCAATAATAATAAATTTATTTAGCTATATGATATAGAAAAGGGACTAATTAAATAATATGATAATTCAATTATTAGGTGAAAAGGATTTGACTAGGTGATACAATTATTTGGTTGATTTATAATAAAAGGGTGTACTAGTGAAGTATTCATAGGATTTTATGGTAAACTCAACACCATAGGGTCACCCACAAGACAATAATAACTTTCACAAGAGATAAATGTCAGAAATGTCGTGATATGATTATGGATGCAAGATTGCTAGATTGGATTAGATTGTGGATATGATGGCTTGCTTATAAAGGAAAGTTGTGAGATACGATTAGACAATATCATGATATTTGTCTTAATCTTGTAAAATGACACAACTACCTCAATAAATATTAAATGACTTAGGACATAAGAATTAAATTCTAAAAGATAATATAAGATCCAGTGACAACTAACACTAACTAGAAAGATTCCCTGCTAGGACCTAAGAGGACTTAACATGTAAATAGGACCTAGATAGGTAAAATTGTTGGAAAAGTATGCCTCAATCATAACAGGCTGTAACCTCTACTGGAGCAAAGTCAGTATGACATCTATTATGTTTGGCCGACTAGCAGCTTTGTTACATTGTGATTTGTACAGGTCGTTGTGACCTAGCTTTTGTCTCATCGAATGCTTTCACTGTGGAGTCTATCGCTGTGAAATAGAGCAGTCGTTGAAACCTCTCACCGCTCGTGGAGATCCCTAGCCGACAGGCCATTCTATCGCATATCGGAATAACCTACGGTGGCTCAATGAGAAGTCTTATCAAGATATTAAAGTCTCGCCGACAGTATGTTATATGTTGTGGTCTTCGGTGTATCTTATATTCTATTGGTAAAAAGTATTACAGATGTGAAAATGTCTCACCGATGAAGGTTCAAGTGTTGATCATCAGAGTAACACAAAGGGTTATCGCTAAGAAGTCTCAGTGATAAACATTTGTCTTGCCGACTGTTGCTTGTTGCTTGATATGACTTAAAGTTTTTAGAGTAAGATCTCAGTGATAGCGATAGAGTCCTATCGACTACTGATTACTTCAGAGTAACTTTGAACCCTCGGTATGATGTCTCGATGAAAGCCAATTGTCTGGCCGATGATAACACTTAAGTCTATGTGACTTGCGGAGCTTCAGTATAATGTCTCACCGAAAGCGATGAGTCTGGTTGATAGCAATACATGTGGAGAATGTCAGTGTGAGGTCCTGGCGATATAAGGAGGTCTTAGAGATAGTCTCCTAAACTTAGTGTAACAAAAGAAGGCTCGTTGGGATGTCTTGGCAAGAGCTATAGTCTTTCCGAAAGGAAAACTAAAGCCGATACAAGTTGTAAGCTCGGTGAAACCTCTTTCTGATGGAAATGATTCTTGGCAACATCAATATGATGCTTTGGGGCATTGAGGAGACACTGTTAGTGTCTCACCGAGATGCCAACAAAGCTTGAATCTCTTTTGACCATTTGACTGTCCTATGTGGAGTCTCATGGACCAATAGGAGAAGCCGAATCTAAACAGTTGGAAGATTGTTCGTTGTGACAGTTCTGTGAGGAAGCTCGACGGACATGGAATGACATGGTAATACTCTGTGATTGCAGATTATGCTCAGTTGGTTGGATCGACGGATTGTTGAGTGATTGTATGATCAGTAAATGTAATCTTATCTATAATGACTATAACTTGAAGGTTCCTGTACAAGGTTGTTCATGGTGAATGATGTTGTAAACAGACATCAAAAAGATAAGTCTGAAACTTGTATGTAATCTTTATTACTGTAATACAAAGTGACTTCTCTTGGTGTGGTGGGTTTTTCTCCCATAAGGTTTTTCCCACGTATATCTGGTGTTCCTGTGTGATTGTCAAATACTCTGTTTCTGTTATATTACTTCATAGTGCATCTTAGTTGAAACTGTGATTAAAAATTAAAAGTATATCTGCATTCTTCTCTGAGGTATTGACGTTAGGAGAATTATTTCCACATCTTATTTTCCTTACAAGTGGTATCAAAGCCTAGCCAATTGTGTTATCCTTGCAGGTACATTAGGTTTTTTGAGTCAATTATGTTCAGTGGAAGTCTTGTAGAGTTTGTTATTTTTGCTTACAGGTTGAGATGGCTAGCACGTTTGGAAAGTTTGAAATAGAGAAGTTCAACGACAGTAACTTTGAGTTGTGGAAACTCAAGATGGAGGATCTTCTAGTTGATCGTGATCTATGGCTTGTAGTGTCTGGAGCTAAACCTACAGGCATGAAGAAAGTAGATTGCGACCTTGCAGATAGGAAGTCTAAGGGGCTGATAAGGCTTTGTTTGGAAAACTCACTTCTTCTGAATGTGCATGAGGAGAAGACCGCATCTTCTTTATGGAAGAGACTGGCGTCTATTTATCAGGGGAAGTCCTTAGTGAATAAACTGTTCCTGAGGAAGAATTTGTATTATTTGAGAATGCAGGAAGGAGGGTTTGTAGCTGATCATTTGAATGCATTTAATATGCTAATTTCTCAATTGACATTTGTTGGTGTAAAAATTGATGAAGAGGATCGTTGTATGCTTTTACTGTGTTCTTTGCCAGACTCTTGGGATCATCTGGTGATGGCTATTGGGAGTACAACATCTAGTTTCAAGATGGAAGATGTTGTTTCTTTGTTGTCAGAAGAGATGAGAAGGAAATCTTCTGAGATGGTGAAGGAAGCTCTTGCTGTCAGAGGAAGACCGAAAGAGAAAGGCAAGAAGAAGGACAAGAAATCAAAATCAAAATCAGAGGGGAGATCAAAGTCTCCTGGCAAGAAGTCCAAGGTGAAATGTTGGAACTGTGGGTAACTTGGTCATGTCTGAAAGGATTGTAGAGAGGAGAAAAAGAAGAAGAAGGGCTCTTCTGATAATGGTTCTTCTCATAGTGATGGTGACGCCTTCATTTTAGCCTTGGCTTCACAGGCATCAGATGATGTCTAGTTGATTGATTCTGGAGAATCTTTCCGCATGACATCTCATAGAGAGTGGTTCACAAAGTATGAAGAATATGATGGTGGAAAGGTGTACTTGGCAAGTGATTCAACTTTGGAGATAGTTGGTCGTGGAAGAGTCAGAATACAATTTCCTGATGGCAGAGTAAAGGGAATTAATGATGTTATGAATATACTAGGTCTAGCTCGAAACTTACTTTCTGTAAGTATGCTGAATGATATTGGAGTACAAGTCACGTTCTCTAGAAATGGCTACAAGATGACTAGAGGTTCAATGGTGCTGGCTAGAGGTGCTCGAATTGGTACCCTGCCCAAGCTGGATGCACATGTTGTTCAATGTAACGGTGTCTCTAGAAAGTCACTGAAAGCTGCTCATGGAGGTAAAGAGGGAAATATCCCTAATTATGTAAACTCTATGGAAGTAAAACTTCTTGCAGAGAAGACTATGCTTTGGCATCATAGGTTAGGCCACATAGGATAAAAAGGTTTAAAAACCTTGAAGAATAAAAACTTGGTTGAGGGGCTTGAAGATTGTAATCTCAAATTTGAATTTTGTGAGCATTGTATATATGGAAAGCAGCACCATTTTTCTTTTTCTTCCAGTCCTCATAAATCTTCTGGTTTGCTAGATTATATTCATTCGGATGTATTTGGTCCAGTGGATGTTCCTTCTTTTTCTAAGTCAAGATACTATGTGTCATTTATTGATGATTACTCAAGAAGAGCATTTGTATATTTTCTGAAAAGTAAATTAGAAGTATTCAGTCGGTTTAAAGAATTTAAAAATCTTGTTGAAAATCAGATTGGTAGAAAAATAAAATGCTAAAGGACTGATAATGGCAGTGAATTATGTTCTGATGAATTTGAAAGATACTGTAAAGACCATGGAATTAAAAGACACAAGACTACACCTTATACTCCGCAGCAAAATGGAGTTGTAGAAAGGTTCAATAGGACAATGATGGAGAGATCACGAAGTATGCTCAGTAGTGTTGGCTTGGAGGAGAAGTTCTGGGCTGAGGTTGTATCTACTGCATGTTATCTAATTAATCATTCTCCAAATTCTACTCTTGTTGAGAAAACACCTTTGGAAGCATGGTCTGGTAAGAAGCCCTCTCTTAGACATGTTCATGTTTTTGGTTGTGAGGCATATGCTCATGTGTCGGATGTGAAAAGATCTAAATTAGAGAACAAGGCTGTCAAATATATTTTTATTGGCTATAGTGTTGTGATAAAAGGATACAAGCTTTGGAATCCTGATATAGAGAAGGTTGTATAAAGCAGAAGTGTAATCTTTCGTGAGCTGAAACCTTCCACTTTGGATCTGCAGTCAGAGAATAAGTCAAAAAACAATAAGGATGTAGCATTAATTCCTCCTACACCAGAGAAAGAGGAATTGGAAATTCAAAATATACCTAAAACTGAGGAGAGCTCAAGCAGTTCTAAAAGTTTTGAAGAAGAAGAACCTCAGCCTCAGCAAGTGAGGAGGTCAACACGTGAAAGAAAACAACTAGATAGGTATGGGTTCTCTTTGATTGATTCTACTTGTGCCTATGCTTTAATTTCTAGCACTAATGAGCCTAGGACTGTAAAGGAGGCATTTAAAATGTCGATTCGGACTCTTGGTTGGAAGCCAGAGTGAATGAAGAGATGGCATCATTAGAAAATAATGAAACTTAGGTATGGTGCCCTTGCCTAAAATTAGAAAAGGTTGTTGAGTGTAAAAATGGGTATTTAAGAAGAAGATAGGTCTAGATGGTAGTGTAGAAAAGTACAAGGTGAGATTGGTTGTGAAGGGATATTCCCAAGTAGAGGGAATTGATTATGGGAAATATTTTCTCTTGTAGCAAAGCTGACATCTATCAGATTTATTTTGTCACTTGCAACAACATATGATTTAGAGATCAAACAGATGGATGTGAAGACAACATTTCTTCATGGTGATCTTGAAGAAAAAATCTATATGTCCCAACCTGAGTACTTTGTTGAGAAAGATGCTTAGTATGCAAATTAAAGAATCTTTGTATGGGTTAATGACCTCCTAGAATGCGATTTTGAGAAATTTGATACTTTTGTATTGTCTTTGGGATTTGTGAGATCAAAATTGGATCAACTGTGTATATTATAAAGTGAAAGTGATCAAGTACTTGTTATTGCTCTCTATGTTGATGATATGTTGTTCATAGGCAATAGTAAGCTAATGATTTTTGATCTTAAGTCGGTGTTTGCTAGTTGAAATGAAAAGATCTTGGTGCGGCAAGGTATATTATGGGATGGAGATAACTTGAGGGGCGAGGGGAGAATAGAAAACTTGGCTTAGTCAGTTAAGTATATAGGAATTTACATTCTTGAGATATTTTGTATGAATGATTGCAAACAGCTAGTGGTTCCAGTCTTGCAGGGAACAAAGCTATCTATTGAAGATTGTCTAAAATTTCCAACTGAGATGGAGGACATGACTAGTGTACCCTATGTTAGTGCGGTTGGAAGTATTATGTACGTAATGGTCTATACAAAGCCAGACATTTCCCAAGCAGTGGGAGTTCTTAGTCGATTTATGGCTAATCCAAGAAGAAAGCATTGGGATGCTGTGAAGAGAGTGTTTAGATATTTGAAGGGGACTTCAAATTTTGTTTTGTGTTACCATAGCAACTTGGTTGAATCACAAAGGACTCTCAACATTCGTGGATATGTAGATTTTGATTGGGCAAGGGACATTGGCGGAGACATGTCAATGTCCCGCTATCTAATCTTGAAAGAAGTCAACAATTTCAATAAGGTCAAATGTATTTTTCATGTTGAATGGTGAAGTGCTGATGAGTTGGATGAGTAAAAGCGAAGGTTGTGATAAGCTTTGCAATGTACTATGGAGAAGAAAATACATAGTAGCTACTCATGCTTGTAAAAAGCGGTTTGGTTGAAACATTTTTTGTTCCTAACATTGGTTTTGATGCAAGGAAATAATTATTTTTACATGTGGCGGTCGATTACGAATTTGTCTAGCAAGAATCATACTTTCCATGCGAGGAATGAGAAACATATTGATATGCAGTACCACTTTGTACAAGATATGATGGAGGATGAAAGGTTAGTTAGAAAAAGTTGATTATTGACAATTTTCGTTGAGATGCATTTTTTGTTTTTCTTTGTTGTCCCATTTTCTTCTTCAACTTAAAGATGACTCTAAACAAGTCCTCTACCAACTTAGTTAAATTATCCTCCAAATTCTGCCTTGATTGATAAAAATGAAAAATTGTCCAGCTCCAATATTTGCCTCCTTGATAAATGTGCAAAAACTTCTCCAAAATCTATGCTCCAAGTGAATCAAAATTATTCAAGTGTACATGGAATAACTAGATCCTCTAGTTTAAATGAATCAAGTAGTAAACAAACAAGTTATTTCATTGTGGAGTTTTTTGTTATTTAATTCATAGGTATGCACAACATATCTAGTAATTTTAGAATTTTGGTAAAGTGTCAAAAATGTATAAATATTAGAGGTATAATTTAGTTGAATTTCAAGTTAGTTTTCAAAAATGTATAATAGAGGTATAATTTGAATTAAATTTTCTTAATTAAATATTTGAATTGAATTTCAAGTTACTTGTAAAAAACGTATAATAGCTCGATATAATTTGAATTGAATTTCAAGTTACTTGTCAAAAAGACTATATCTTGTTCTCAACTCAATGGTTCATGTTGCTTAAGTCATTTTTAAAAAAATATTTATTGTGATCAACATAAATGAACTTAATTATAAAATGGCATTGATTTCCCTAAAATTCTACTAGAGATCAAATGTATATTGAATATAAGGAAATGTAAGATGTAAGAGGTCATAAAAAAAGAAAACATGTATGTATATTGAATATTTAAAGCAATTGCATGTACATATATTATGTGTAAACATGTTTAAACCATAAGCAAACACATGTACATATATGTAAAATAATTCAATACATATAAACATAACGCATATTATATGCAAAGAGGAAAATGTATGTATATATCATATAAGAAAATATATGTACATATATCAGAAAAGAAAAATATAAATTGAAGATCATCTAATGTTGAATACTAAAGATAAAAAAACAAGCAAATGTATGTATATCATATAAGCAAGTGTAAGAGATCATCAAATATCAAATACTATTTTAAAGATCATCATATATAATCAAATACACATGTGATAAAGATCATAAATCTAGAATGCATGGCCTAATAAAGAATGTCTCTCCTAGGCGATTGGCCATCTGAGATGAAACGGTCCTACTCGATGGATGTCTTGAGCCACCAAATAAAATTGTGTACAAGATGTGTTAAATACATATAATTTTATTAAATAAATTTTATGAAAGTTATTTTTAAATGAACTTGTATTTTTAAATATCAATCTACAACATGTTATCTATGCATACATAAATATATATTTTATGAAAACTCATGTCCACTGATAGCAGATTCATCCACAGAGTCACATCAATCATGCACATGATTTGGACCAAGGCTAGGAGTGATATGAGGTATGTACACCTATAACAATATATATACACATATATATCAACTTAAATGAATATCTAGTTAAAAGAAATTTAAAAAATAATGAAAAAAGAATTGAAACATGCACATGCACACATACATGCACATCATCTGATATCGGATGACCTAAGTCCTCTGAAACAGTCGCCTCCACCATATGGACCAAATGATCAAGCGACGAATCAATATCTGCATCCATCTGATCTATCCCATGTCGTGCTAGAAATGATGAATGTAGAGGACTATGAAGGTGAGATGGCACCGGTGATGATGAACTAGAACCAATCAACATATCAGTAAAACCCATAGTCTGTACAGCTACCGTATGAATTGTAGGTGGATTCTGATGCGCACTAGTGCTCGTAGGAGAGTGATGGGATCCTGGAACTGAATGACCTGTAAGTGAACAGCCTCTATGTCTTAAATGATCTCTAACATGCTCTATATCGATCCCATTATCTGATGCAATGTGGGAATATGCCTCCAACAGGTCCTCAGCCAAACAATGTAGAGTCATACGTGACATATCTCTTGTAAGTGCATCAAGCTATGTAGGAGTAGGGATGTTGGTCATTGTAAAAGGATCCATGGTGGTCCACTGTGCTGAAAATGGTGTGGATCGGGAATGTCTAGATATCAAATACTGACCTACACGATCATCAAATATCCAAGTGGTGGCAACCGCAATGTCACCTACAAATTCAATTGCTTCCTTTTGGGAAGCAACAACAACCTCATCTACTATGGGGGCTAGAACCGGGGTGAGAACAGGAGACCTATCACCAACCAATACCCTAAACATTGGAGGTGGTCTATCTGCTCGACGATAGGTGGGCCTATCAGCAATCCTACCATGCCCTTGACCAACATATGGTGGAATGTCTAGGTAGTTAACTTTGAGGCCCAAATGGACCTTAGCATACAACTGCTGAACAAAATACAATGGAATCTGGTCATTGTTTGGGTATATACCCTGTGCTACTAGAAATCATGGGTAGATCAATGAGGCCATAGCATGATCAACACATCTAGTGACCTGGTATCCCCTAACCTTACACACATTTTGATAAAATGGGAAACAAGTGGATTTTATCATTTCTTTGGTGACACTATCTTGTATTTGTTTAAGTGGAATCATCGCCATGTACTTCTTTATAGGAAGAATAGATCATCTATAGAATATTTAATTATCTAGAGTTCGTTTTGATTTTTCTAGACTATGCAATATTAACATGCATGGTTCCTGCATATATCCACAGGTTTCTTGTGCTAATGAATCTCTTATTTTTATCTCATTACTAGTATTTGCAAACAAAGATTCTACCACAGGTGGAACATGATCTACATTTTTCCATGTTATATATATATACAGTACACCTAAAAAAATAATGAGACTTTGGTAAATAATATATCTAGATAAAAAGAATACAAATCTAAAATAGAACTTGTAATTTAATTCATCTACTCATCAATAATATTTTCATACTATTAACTTGATTTAAAAGAATTGGAAGACAACTATAATCTATAACATAACATCCTTAAATGGTTCAAATTTTAAATGAAGCGATGAAAGAAAGAATAAGAATACAAAAGATTAAAGTATAAAAATCATTTGAAAATAGTGGGATAAAAATATTTAATCTAATAGTTGTTAACATAAATGAACTTCAATTATATAGCCTTGAGAACATCAAAAAATTATAGATTGGAAAGCAAAATAAATATGTCATATTACTTGAATCAAATCTAATAAAGTTTGACTTTATTGCATACTTGTTATAAATATCTCACATGAACCAATGAAATTCAATGTGCCTCTATCTACCCTTGACATTAATGTTTAAAGGCTTGTTGAGATGAAAAGTAATGTTGATTCCTTACCTAATGGAAACAAAAAAAGACATACATATAAAAATCAAACACAATTCAATTTCTATTAAAAATTTTACATATCCATTTTTGTTGGATTTTTGGATCCTAGATTTGAGATGCACAATGTTAAAGGAGATCCCATGACACATTCAAGGTTCTTTAGTGCTACATATTTGGATTTTTGTGTGTATGATGATAAGTTTATTGGCTAAGTTCTTCCCATGAAATTTAATAGTATTATCCATTTGGGTCTATTTTAATATTGAAATTGGCCAATGCAAATATTGGGAATGTTAGATTGAAGTTTATTATTTTAGATTTTTTGACTATAAACAAGGATCTACAAAGTATATACATTCTTAACATTTGCATGTGCAAGTGAGATGAATGTTAAGAACTAAAGTTGTTAGAGGCTGCCACACTTAATTATGGATCTTCTAATGCTTCATCTACATCATCCTACCCTTGTAAATTTGAAAAGAAAAATTATTTCCAAAAGGATAGTAAAAAATAATGGAAATGGCCATTGTACAAACTATACATTATAAATGTTTCTAATATAATTATGACTCTAAAAGCCTTCCAACTTTTTCCTTTGTAAAATGTGCTAAAAATTTACTTAGTGCTTGCATGATTACACTTCCTCCTATTAGGCCATTAGATAGAAATCTAAAGTTATTCCCAAAAGATATAATGAGAAAGAATTTTGTTATTAAATTGTAGAGTTAATTGTAATTATACTCAACATTTTATGGGATTAGGAATAATTGATTAAGGTTTTTGATAAAAAAAAATTAGGTTGAGGGGGTTAATATTGGGGTCAATCCTTCAATTGTTCCTCCTAATGAAAATTTAAATATTTTACACTAAATAAATCTAATAAAATGGTTTTATATGAGGGTCATGAGATTGAGGTACATATACATTTTGGCGAGCTTGAAATCCAGATTCACCTATGTATGTGAGGAATGATAATTTGTTGGTATTAATAAAAATTATAAGGGTACTTATTCTTCTTCTTATGTACTAGTGATTGACTTTTATATAAATTTCTATGGACTAACTAGTATTCAAACTTAGGACCTCCCATTTGGTGTTAGGATGCTCTACTATTGAGCTAATGGCTCACATTGTGATGAGTCTTTTTATGGCTTAGGTGTGCATCATTTCTCCAACACACTTCCTTGAACCACAACATAGGTGTCAAATGCACCTAGCTTGGCTCTAATACCATACAAGGATACCAATTATGAGGACCTCCTATAAAAATATGACATGAAAAACCGTGAACAATATTTAAAAGATAATCCATAGTCTATCTTATTATTTATGCATATTTTCTAGGACCACCTATGCCCAAAACACAAAATAGTTTTTGTAAATACACCAATTAGATCTTATAAAATGCATTACTTAGATCAAATTATATGGTAAATTAAATATAATTAATGATTACTTTTTCTTTTAGTATGAAAGAGGTTAAATTCCAATATATGTTCTAGTGGGCTTGATTGAGTGACAAGGTGGAGTGATTGTTGTAATGAAGAACTTGCTAGGAAAGCTAACCAAGTTAAAATGTACACCTATACATACATCATTGTGGTAATATAGACCTATGTCATAAAACACAATTGAATCCTATTAGTTCCAAAGTATTTTAGCAAAGAAGAGATAGAGGAATTTCCAACATGAGGCATAATTCAATCATAATATAATAAAACCATTAATCCATAGTTCTATGTATAAATGGAACTGTTGTAGAGGAAAAGATACACATTTAATTTGCAAGGCATAACTCAACAATATGAAAACATATAGTAGAATATTGTACATTATTCTCAGGATTTTTTCTTATTTGTGAGAAATGCAAACCTTCCATGCTAATTTTCTCTAAAACACTCAAATATAGGGGGCAGTGTAATAGCCCACCCTTTCCTAAATTTTTCCATAGCTAGTGATATGATAATATCCCAACAACTCTATGAATTTTAAAATTGAATGTTATGGACTATATTAAAATTATTTTGTGGACTAATAAACTAAAGAATATTCTTGATATTTAATTACACGTCTCTTGAGAAAAATAATGATTTAATATCTTATGAGTATTAAATTAGATTATGAGTATAATTTAAAGAATTATAGTCATGATTTTGTAATTGTCATGTAATAGACATAAATATCATTCCTTTTGTTGGTAAAACTACATATTTAGAGTAATATTATGAAGGTTAAATTTAAATGGTTTATCTAGCACTCAAATAATCATTCTAGACTAATATTTGATTTAAAATTTCTTTTACAATGATTATTGATTATATTTAATAAAAAATACTTGATATTCCCACCAAGTTATTAAGGGTGCAAATCAACTATTGACATGGACTAAACTATTGCAAACAAGGTAAATATATATAGTAGGAGTATCAACTAATGGTGAGGCACTTTAAGTCTAATCAAACATACAATATACCAAATAATATTAATGAAATAGTGGAGAAAATAAATAAATATTCAAACCTCATGAACACTAGAATTATAATATGGAGAAACCCTTTCCAAAAATCCCACTACTAAAGAGATATGAAACTTTTATTAATATTCATAACAAGATTATAACAATCCAATCCACTCAATCTTCTTTAGTCTAATGTTTTGGCTATTTCTACATAACACTATTTAAACCTTATGTCATACATTAAATTATATATAGAGCAAGGGAAACAAGAAATGATCAATTAATTTATGTAATGAGTGGAAAAAAATCATGGTCCACAAGAAAAGAACCCATGCCCCACTATGCATTGGAACATGTACACAAAATATAAACGAACTAATGATATAGGACCTTAAATCCCATAACCTTGATAGTAACCACTCCCAATACTAGTGCTTTATGATGAAGATGTCAATTACAATAAGTCTCATCTATTATGAAAAGATGCTCCACTCTTCCCAATGTAACTCCTAGTACAATAATCATCACGATCTCCTTATTTAATTTTATTATAATAATATCTTGAGCCCATTGCTTACCTTTTCATTTTTTCTCACATATCACACTATAAAATTTTGGAGCTCATTTTCACTTTGCGAGAGTCTCTCGAGGGTTTTAATGGTGTCCAAATTGATATTTTTTAGCTTAATGCATCATGCTCATTAATATTTTTAATTTTAAGAAAATATTAAAATCAAAGCTCTAGACTATAATTTATGCCCTTTAGAAAGAATTTAGAAAAAAACAACATTAAAGATAAGATTTTAAGTGAATGGAACACTAATCCCAACTTACACCAACCAAGTACAAATGGGTATTTAGCTTCATGGAGATTCATTCATGGTTGGTGATGGTGCATGAGTAGGCTAATAGAGGAAGAAAGACCATATGTTCATTAAGAAGAAATTGGGAGAAAAAATAAGCTAAGTTTAAATTTGTAATGATAAGATGACCTTGATTGAATTATATATATATAGTTCATATGAGAACCAAGGATAACATACTAGAGTAAATAAGCTTCGATAATAAAGGAATCTTGTAAGTATGGGGAAGAAAAAAATATCAAACTAAATGCACTACCAAAAGATAGATCAATTGGGATTTTTTTATAGGAAAGTGTGATATTTAATTGAAATCCTAATGTATTAATATTGTATCTTCAACAATCTTGGAATGAGTACTTGGATGCCTATGTTGTCAAAAGATATTATTATTTTACTATTAATTCTCCTCATGTTGAAATTTCCATGAACTAGTTAGAATGCAAATCTCCACCACTAAGCTACCCACCCACTTTATGACAAGTCAATTTACGATTTAGGTATGCTAATTTTTTGACACCTTTTTCACATTGTGAGATATTACCAAATAATTATAATGGTCATTTGGTTTTTTCTGGATCATGAACCATTTAAGGGTGTGTTTATTGATCTTACTCGCCAATAAAATCTATTCATTGAATAATTTTTGTTTTATCATCATTTTATCAACAAGCATATGCATATTTGAAGGTATATTTAAAATTGACTAATGATATGTTGATTGAAACTATAGGATACACTATTTTACCTTAATTTTTTGGTCTAAAAGATGAGGGAAGTTCTTATTCTATGTCATATTCTTTCTTCTTTAGATGTATCTCATATTTTATTTGGGTATCCATGGATAAAGCAATATCAAGCAACATCATCTATGTTATGCCATCAAGGTATCAAATATGTTTGAACACTAGTAAAGAGGTTACAATTGCAAGAGATTCGTATATGCCTTTATTTTAGATTAAGTCATTTAACCTTAAATAATTTTAAGAACATACATAAGGATCCTCTATATAAGTGCAAGGATTCTTTGCCTAATTTGTAAAAATTTTCAAAAGGAATAACAATGGTGGGAAAATCAAGACAAGATGCAACAATTTAGAATTCCTAAAGGGTTTACAATTATTAGAGCCAAAGTAGGTTATATGTAGGTTTTATATTATAAAATGATTCAAGAATCTATAAGGCCAAAAGAACCATAAGCATTGCAAACTTTAGTTTAGAAGCATAAGGGATTCAATATTTTCATTCCTAAACATGGTTTTCATAAAAAAAATTACTCATGTAGCAAACACACTATAGAATTCACAAAGAAGGTTAGGGTTTTTAGCTTCATTTGTTATATGGAGATATTTTATTGTAATGTACGTAATCAATGATATGATTCTTGATTTTTTATAAGATTTAATATTATAACACCTTAACAAATCAAGCTATGACTTTCATGGTTCACTCCTACATGTATGAAATTTGCATTTTCATCTACAAGTTTAACCCTAAATTTGTAGTTTTAAAATTATTTTGTGACCTTGACCCCTACACTTCTAGTCTTTAGGAATTTATTTATCTCCATTTTTTAGACTATGTTGAGAGCCATTATAATGTTTTTTTGCACTAACTTTTAGAGGAAACTCATTTTTCCTTACTCAAACCCTTGGATTATGCAAAACGGGGAAGCAAAATACTATATTGAAAATGCTTTAAAAACTTTCAAACAAGTGCAATTTGAATTCAACAAATTTAAAAAAATTTGCATAGAGGGTTTCAAAATTAAACAAATACATGCATTTTGAACTCAAAAAAATGGAATTTTAAATACCTCGTGCTCAATAGTGGTCAATATGCGAATTGGAATGATGAAGTTTGAAGAGAGGACCCAAAATTTGCTTTCACTGGTGAGAAATTTTGTTGGGTCCCCGTTCAGATTATGTTCGCCGCGCGCAGGGACAGTGACTGACTGGTAAATTCACAATAAAAATGTGAAAGTGAAAGCATTTTTTTTGTTTTTTTCATATTCAAGGGGTTCGGCCGAACCTGCTTAAATATTGTTTTTTATTAGGCTCGACGACTGGTTCGGCCGAGCCATGGATTCGGCCAAACCATATGGTTCGGCTGAACCAACTACATGGTTCGGTCGAGCCATATGGTTCGGCCGAACCCATTTGATATGGAAAGTGGGAAAAATTCAAATTTTCCTTCCTCTTCAAAAGTGTAAACCACTTATGTGGCTTCACCTAGGAGTCAAAATTGCTTCAAAAATGCAATGTTGTCATAGTGTAATTTGTGTAAACTCATCATTTAAGTTGTAAATCCCTTAACCAATGGCTCCCTCTTTCAAAAAATAGTTGAGGGTCATTGGAAATGATGTGTAAAAGTTTATAAGGCCTCCTTTTGGTTAGGGAAGAAGGTTGATTGGAAGTTTGAAGCATTTGAATATTAAAAAAACTCTATTTTTCTTGATTTTCCAGTAGTTTTGACTATTCCTTCAATTGGTACGACCTGCAACAGCATTGTAAAGCCCTATAATGAATATGGTTTGATAGAGGGTAGAGAATGATTTCTTTTGGTGGTGATTTGAATTGATTTCATTAAGTATTAAGAAAATTACTTCAATTTTAGTGAAAGAGGGTCTGAAACCCTACCAAACAAGGGTTTGGTCACCAAAATGGTCATAATTCCCATTTCCACCGTGGGAAAAATGTAAAACTTAGTAGAATGTTAGGTTTAGGGCCCGTCTTCATGTTCAAATTTTTTTCAGAGTGAAAGACGGAGGTTTTCAAAAGTTATTTGATGCCCTAGGTCAGTTTTTCCCTTGTTAATGCATGAAAATGGTCTTTAAAATGCACTTTTCATAATTTTCTGAGTATTTGTGCAATACTAATGAATGGAAAGCATATAATAGGTCTTGGGGAACCTGTTAGAATATTTTAAAGGAATTATGGGTGTTTGGGTGTGCCTTGAAAGGTTGAACACTTCCTTACGCAGGCCTAGTTAAGCCTCGTTTATGGCTTGTAAGTCAATCTTTTGATACATTTATGTTGGGTGTTTGATCCTATGCTTTTGGGAACTTGTGGAGGATATTTTTAGGAGTCTAAAAGAATGTTTCATTTTTGGTTAATTCCTTTAATCATTTTTTATTTTGACTATCCTATTGGTGAATGTTGCAAAGTTACATGGGCTTGTGTAGGAGCGATGGAAGAATGGATGTTTTTGGGTACAAGGTCTATTTTTTTGGTCATTTTCTATTGTGTGAAGAGTTTTACATCATCCCCAAGTCATGTTGAGATTTTTGATTGTGTGATTCAAGTTGAGTGATCAAGTTGCATTGTTGAGTGATCAATTCAATCAAAAACAACAATGGCAAAGTCTGCCCTTTCAAGGTTTTATGAAGGGAAAGAGAGTCCAAATTGTAAGGGAAACAAGAATTTGTTAAATGAATGTCAAGTTGAGTGTGGATTGAGATTTTTCTTCCTTTTCTCTACATCACATTAAGCCAGTTTGGAACACATCTCAAATTGGACATTAGGTCCTTTTAAAGTCATCTATTTTAAATTAGGACATTAGGTCCTTTCAAATTGGAACACATCTCAAATTGGACATTAAGACTAGTGATCTTGCCATTATCATCTATTTTAGTTTAAAGTCCCTTGGAACACCTCCTCTAAACTCTATATCCTTGCATTCAATGGTGTGCTTCAAATTGTGTTTGTATGATGCCTTGAATTGTCATAAGGTTTCTTAATAAGTCTTTGAAACCCTTGCTTCTCTAACATTTTTCTATTCATTGACTATCATACTTAAAATATTCCTTCAAATTCCTTCAAGGTGTTTAGGAATGATGATTTAGTGGTGAAAAGTCAAAGAGAAGATTTTGGAAGTGTGTGGAAGTCAATTTTTCAAGAGGCCCTAGTTTTTGGAGCAATTTCATGAGGGTTTTGTGTTTGAGCATGTTAAGGGTGTCATAGGAGATTAAAACCTAGAAAATACTTGGTTTGGGAACAATTTAAGATACCGTAGAAAGTTTCATGGTCAGGTGATAAGTTTTGAATAAGGTTGCTTTGGAAAAAGGGGGCTATTTAGGCTAGTTTTGGTGGGACAACAGATTTTTGAAAGGTTTGGTCTAAAAAAAGTGCTATCAATATTTTGGTATGTTGTGTAGCATCACAAAAAACACCTAATTCAATCATTATTTTGGTGAGTCTTTTGGAAAAGTTGTTAGAAAAGTCAAAAAAACCACCGTTGGAGGCCTAGTTGGCTGGAAGCCTGGTCAAGGTGGAAAAGTGGGTTTTTGTTTGAGTCAGAGGTTTGGGGCTTTGAAAACATTCAAGAAAAGTTTTTTGGTGTCCCTTAAGGTCATTCCAAGGGTTTAAGTCAATAGGAGAAAGATTGGAGTCATAAGTGCACTTTGAGGCTTCTTTCCTTAATGTTGTTTAGAACATGGTTGAGATTACTTCATTGAAAAAACCTTCAAGCCTTTGAGTTTTGTTTTGATTCCCATATCCTCTACATCATAGTGGTATCAGAGCAGTAAGTAGGTCCTTTAGGGATTGAAGAATAAGCAATGGCACCTAAAAATCAGTTAGCAAGAGAGTTGGAGGAGTTGAGGGAAACCTTGGAAAGGGAGAGAAGGGAAATAAGTGAACAAGAAGTAGCAAGAGAGTAGGCTAAAGCAAGGGAAGAGAGGCAATGGAGAAGGGAGAGAGAATCTATGTAGTCTAGGATCAATAGCCTTGAGAGAAATAGGCGAGGAGAACAAGGAGAACAAGAAGACAATGATGAAGAAGAAGACTGATAGGGAGGGGGTTGGAGGAATCAATCACAGATTCCTGCTCTAGGTCTTGCTTGCAAGACCTCCTTGGTGTTTTGTTTCACCACCTTAACCTATAGGACCCTTCTCAAGTTTAGATACCCCTGGTCTGTCTGGCCAACCCCACTTCTATCACAATTCCATCTACCAAGTTAACCTTGGTGCAATGCTTCAACTCTTCCTTAGCCCTTAATCTACCCTACAGGCTAATCTATTCTCAACACTCCATTAGTTCTTGTAGGGGTGTAGAGATGTCTTCAATGGCTTCAAACCAACCTCCTAGGGTTCTTGAAGGTTCACCAAAACTCCACCTTTTCATCGCTTTCACCAAACCCTCATCTAGGGTTAAGAAGGCTACTAGTCCATGACCCCCAATTAGGTCTCCATCACCAGAACAACTAGTTATTACTCAAAAATTTCAAAAGACCACCTCAATCTTTCTTCAAGGTCCTTGTCCCATATCAACACCTCTCAAATATTTTTGAGGTCCTAAGCTTTAACTATCCGTATAATGCTTAAACTTGAAAATGGTCATTTCCTAGGGATTTAAGCCATTTTCTGGTTGTTTTCAAACTGTCAACTTGTTCTCACATCAATTGAACTGATGGAGCTTTCTCCTTCATGTGGAAACTAGGTAAGACACTTGCCTACCTCCTCCAAAAATAAATTTATCAAGAATTGGTCACCCCTACAAGTTATATGCTCTACACTTCTTGTCTTCCCTAGTCGAACTCTTCCTGGCTCGCCTAGGGAAAGACTTTGCCAATAGCTCCTGTGTTCACACAAACCCTATATCTTACCATATTTACACACATGGAGTCTAGTCACTATTCCCAAAGGGCCATACAATTTGTACAGTGGGAAAGTGATCTAAACCTCCATTTGCTCAAGATTGCCTAGTTCCGACTAGCAATAGTGTGGAATCCAACTTATTTACAAACAGTGCTTGAAAATGAATAAAATGACTATCTAATGACACACAAAGCTTTTAGAAACACCACTCTACATCCTACATAGGTCTTGATGCTATATCAATCCATTAAAGCTTCAAGTACCCTAGGAGGTTGGTTTGAAGCCATTAAAGACATTCCCACACCCCTGCAAGAACTAATGGAGAGTTGAGGATAGGTTATCCTTTAGGATTGATTAAGGGCTAAGGAATGATAGGGTGTACACTGAGATTTCACATTGAAAACTACATGAAAATGATGCCTAAAGTGTAGCAGCAGGAGATCTACCTTAATGAGGGGCATGTTTTTGAGTTGAAGGTGTTTAGGAATAATGATTTAATGGTGAAAAGTCAAAGAGAAGATTCTGGAAGTTTGTGGAAGTCAAATTTTCAAGAGGCCCTAGTTTTTGGAGCAATTTCATGAGGGTTTTGTGTTTGAGTGTGTTGAGGGTGTCATAGGATATTAAAACCTATAAAATGTTGGGATTATGGATGCACAGTCCTTGAAGCTGCAGACTTCGATGGAGGACCTTTAAGCCAGGAAAGATAATCAACCACCCAGAAAGTGTTGCAACTATGGAATGCTTGATTAAAGATTCTATTGATATGATGAAAAAGATTGATTACAAATGTACAAGATGCCTGATTATATAGGCAAGAGCTAAACCCTAATATGCATGAGATTTTGCTATGTGTCTTGATCTAACAACATGTGACAACATGTGAACCCTATCTAGATGATCATTAAATGAGGAGATAAGTTCTAGAAGGAATCTTATCCCACAAACTAGGAAAGGGAATATTATCCCAATTATTAAATGATTGCAACCTAGGACTAAATGATTAAATGCAAGACCTAAGTTAACTTATGCTAGTGTAATAATTAATTAAATAATTACACCAACACCCCCCCATAAGTGCAACTTAGGGAGGAAAATGAAATGATTATGCAATATGATGATGGGTCTCATAGCGCATAGTCCTTGAAGCTGCAGACTTCGATGGAGGACCTTTAAGCCAGGAAAGATAATCAACCACCCAGAAAGTGTTGCAACTATGGAATGCTTGATTAAAGATTCTATTGATATGATGAAAAATATTGATTACAAATGTACAAGATGCCTAATTATATAGGCAAGAGCTAAACCCTAATATGCATGAGATTTTGCCATGTGTCTTGATCTAACAACATGTGACAACATGTGAACCCTATCTAGATGATCAATAAATGAGGAGATAAGTTCTAGAAGGAATCTTATCCCACAAACTAGGAAAGGGAATATTATCCCAATTATTAAATGATTGCAACCTAGGACTAAATGATTAAATGCAAGACCTAAGTTAACTTATGCTAGTGTAATAATTAATTAATTAATTACACCAACACCCCCCCCATAAGTGAAACTTAGGGAGGAAAATGCAATGATTATGCAAGATGATGATGGGTCCCAGCTACGAGGCCATGTTAGGTACCCATGTACATGATAGATGCAAAAAATCTCCCACAACCAGAGAAAAGGGGAAAACCCAATGGGAACAAAACCCCTCTCCAAAAAGGAGATGAAAATGCAGAAATGTGAGATAGGATGGGAAGGATGGAGGACTCCCAAATACCCCCCAAGTACACCATCTGTCACATGGATACAATAGAGAGAGACTAAATAGCCCCCCTAGAAGATGATATCACCTGCAAAAAAGGTAAGTGTCTGAAGACAGAAAAAGATCCAATGTCGACAAACAACTTGTCTCCCTTTCGGAAGAAACAAAACCAACTACAAGTGGAGAGATGATTCCCATTCTGGATAAGAATTGAAGGAAGGAAGGATGAACATGGATGTCGATGATGTCTTTGAACTCTGCTCAAGTGTCTCCTTTCCTGATGATGAAGAGGCCACAATCAATGAAGAGAGTGACAAACCAGGACAATGCAGAAACTGATGCTGAACAATATCCAAAGACAGAGATAAAATGAATATGATGGATGTGATGGAGACTTGATAGCCCCCCCTGAATGAAGTGTCCTCAAAACCACTGAAGGAAGTTTGAAGCAAATCCAATGGTTGATGATGAAGAAACCACAAGTCCTGAAAGGAGTAATAGGGAAGAAGTCTCGGATATGAAATATCTGAAGAGAAACCAAGTGCCTCCAAGATAGTCTTTGGATTCCCAATCAAGGTCGAGACAAAGGAATGAGGAGACTCAAAACAACTCTCCAAAGTGTGATCTGAATAGAGGAGTGATATCCCCTCAAGAATGTCCTCCAAACCTGTAGAAGTGGCCAAGGCAGTGATACCTGAAACAAAGCCATCATTTGATGTCAAGTTTGAAAAATGGAATGTGTCTAGATCGATGATGATAGTGGAAGCCTTAATCAATAATTCTGGACAAGGAATCACTGAATGTGAAGGGATACCAACTGTCTCTGATGAAGAAGAAGCATAGAAAGGGACCTTGTCAACCTCTTCAAAAAGATCAAGGTAATCAACTTCCTGCATAACAATATCATCATAGGGAACTTGATCTGAAGCAAGACATTTTGAATCATGACCATTGGGGAATGGTGGAGTATCTGAATCTTCGTAGATCTCCCAAAGCTTAGTCCAAAGAATGTGAGGACAATCGCAATGATCAAGAGCATTCAAAACATCACAATCAACTTGCATAGAAATAATCTCCAAAACACTGTATCTGCTGCAACTCCAACCAAGTTCATGAATACCTTCACTTGGATGAGGAACAATACCAAATAGATGTGGTAACAAATCAAGTGAATGAAGATGGTGGTAGATCCCATCTCGCCATTGCAAATAGTTACCCTTGTGCAACATAACCAAAGAAGGAGAGAAATATGCAAGCCCCATAATGAAATTTCTCCACAAAAAACAAAGACAAATGACCTTCAACAGCAAATAAAGACTTCCAAATATGATGTATAACTGAAGTGATGCAAACCAAATCAAAAAATCTTTTCCCAAGCTTTAGGATGTCCAGGTTATTGAACAAATGCACCAAACTAAAAAAATCAATGCAAGAGTACCTGGAGCTGAAACTGATCAAGGGATCTGTACTGATGAAAAAAGCTCTGAATCACCTTCCTGATGCCACTGGAATCACCGAAATTTGATCAACGGTTGAGAAGATATGCAGCTTTGAGTCTAGATTAGGGTTTTGTCTTCAGTTGGATGTACAAATTTCTGCAAGCAAAATTTTGCAGAATGGATCTCACCACTGGAAAGTACGTGAAATTCCCTTTCCTACGGTATATCATTTGCAAAAATTTGATACCCTAGGTGAAAGTTGTGATCAAACGAAAAAAATGCCCTGATTAGGCACTTGCAGGCTAAATAGGGTCAAAAAATAAGCCCCTCCGGGCTAAGCTCTCGGTTGTTGATATGACCGTAGAGAGTTTAAATGGCAAAAAAAAAAACATGCCACCCCAAGTGGTGGCGGGGTGGCAGGAAGCAGTGGCACCGCTGGTGGAGGAGCTCTGCCGGTGGTGGATAACCACCAGTGCCGATGGCAATACACGGGCAGTCGGCGAGAGACAAAACATGATCATCGGTGGTGAAAACTTCGACCGGAAGGAAGAAACTCCGGGCAGTGGCTGCTTCGTCGGCGGGGCCGAGTAGATACTCCAGTTGGTGGGAGGAGAGTCACGGAAGCCAGTGGGAGGAACACGGAAGCCGACAACGGAAGAACAACTGACCGGTGATCAATATGGGTGGATGTAGCATGTCGGGTACCAAAAAACTAGTACGATGAGCCGTCCCTCTCCTGCCAAGAAATTAATTCGGCCGACAAACTCTGCAGACTTAAAAATAAAAGTGGCTGACAACATATATATATGATTTATTTAAGATTTTTAAATATTGCAAAAAGCAATTTAAAAATAAAAAAACAATATATAAGCCGACCATATAAAAAGAATAATGCCGACGGGATTTTAAAATGCAGGTCGCTCGAAAATAAATATTTTTTCAGAAACTATAGACAATGCCCAAATAATATATTTTTTGCCAAGGAGATATAGATAAATGCCCGAATTTTTCTTAAACGAAAAATGGCCTACTTATAAAAAAATTTTGCCTCAGAGGACAACTGCAAGGGATAATTTTTTTGCTGCAAATTGTACGGATAGTACGATTGATTTTGCAAACCCTAAAAATACCTTTGAAGCTCTCGGGTTGATGTATCTAATTTTGATGAATGGGAAGGTGATCCTAGGGTTTCGAGGCCTTCTGAAGACAATGGTGAGCTCGGATCTGACTCAACCTGCTCCAGAAATTAGCTTGGTCCCTGGGTGGAAACAAGTAGCCTTCAATGGAAACCTTCAGCCTGCAAGAATCTCGCACACCAACTTTCTTGATCAAGGGTTGACATTTCACTGGATAAGCTCTGATACAATGTTGGGATTATGGATGCACAGTCCTTGAAGCTGCAGACTTTGATGGAGGACCTTTAAGCCAGGAAAGATAATCAACCACCCAGAAAGTGTTGCAACTATGGAATGCTTGATTAAAATTCTATTGATATGATAAAAAAGATTGATTACAAATGTACAAGATGCCTAATTATATCGGCAAGAGCTAAACCCTAATATGCATGAGATGTTGCCATGTGTCTTGATCTAACAACATGTGACAACATGTGAACCCTATCTAGATGATCATTAAATGAGGAGATAAGTTCTAGAAGGAATCTTATCCCACAAACTAGGAAAGGGAATATTATCCCAATTATTAAATGATTGCAACCTAGGACTAAATGATTAAATGCAAGACCTAAGTTAACTTATGCTAGTGTAATAATTAATTAATTAATTACACCAACAGAAAATACTTGGTTTGGGAACAATTTAAGATACTGTAGAAAGTTTCATGGTCAGGTGATAAGTTTTGAATAGGGTTGGTGGGACAACGAGATTTTGAAAGGTAGGATAGTCTAAATAAAATCCACCCACAAGCCTATACTAGGCTCAAACTACTAAATTTAGGCAACTATGATATGCCTCTACAAGATCCCAAAGTCTCACCTTTTGACAGTGGATGGAAGAACAACCATGGACCAATGTATCACTGTCCTCGAGAGGCTTAATTTGCTTATCACACTAGGATTTTGATTTCCTAGGCTCACCCCTTCACCCCAAAGCCCTGATTCAGATTTTTACAGACTAATTACAACCATTTCCATCACTCCTAAGTGCCTCTTTAAGAAAAATCCACACAAAACAAGCAAAACTCACTGCATGTTTGGGATTCTTTAGAAGCAAAGAAGTTGGGACAGCAGGCATGTGTTCCAAAAAAAGTGTATCTAAAATTGATATATGTTTTTATTGCCAAAAATGGGTACCCTAAAATGTATTTATCTTGTAAAGATTCATTTTGGTTTGCATGTTACACCCGATTTAGTGTTTTAGCACTTACAAGCAAATTTGGTCGTCTAGTGCAAACAATTTTCGTTCTGCAATTCGTGCAACCAAATAGACTGTTCCAATGCATTAAAATAGGCATGTTTACACTAGGCATGGTCCTCTTTCACACCCAAACACACAGAATCACTCCGAGCTATGTTCAACCGGATCGATCCCTTAAGGGTCCAAAGGGCAAAATGGCTGCAAACTTCAGCATGAGGTTACTCAGACACTATGATGCTTATAAACTTATTGTCTGATCCTATGGGATCATGTTGGGCCCCTCTACAATAACCTATCTCAGTTTTTGTTATCTCGGAGTGGTTTTTCCATGGTATCCAATTTTCAGTTGATGGAAAGAGTGTCAGATGGAAGCAGTGGAAAGTTGTAAGGTGGTGCAATTTTCGTTCTGCAACTCGTGTGACCAAATGGAATGTTCCAACACATTCAAATAGGCATGTTTACGATAGGCATGGTCCTCTTTCACACCCAAACACATGAAATCACTCCGAGCCACGTTCAACCGGATCGATCCCTTAAGGGTCCAAAGGGCAAAATGGTTGCAAACTTCAGCACAAGGTTACTCGAACACCGTGACACTTAGAAAATTTTCCTCTGATCCTATGGGATCATGTTGGGCCCCTCTACAATAACCTCTCTCGGTTTTCTTTATCTCGGAGTGGTTTTCCTGTGGTGTCCAGTTGTCAGTTGATGGAAAAAGTGTCAAATGGAAGCAGTGGAAAGCTGCAAGGTAGTACAATTTTTGTTCTACAACTCATGTGACCAAATGGACTGTTCCAACATGTTCAAATAGGCATTTTTATGCTAGGAATGGTCCTCTTTCATACCCAAACATGCGGAATCGCTCTGAGCTACGTTCAACCGGATCGATCCCTTAAGGGTCCAAAGGGGAAAATGGCTGCAAACTTCAGCATGAGGTTAC
>VDFB02000008.1:358957257-359106895 GCA_007258455.2 Sequoia sempervirens
TACAACTAGCCTTGTAATTAAATAGCTCATATAAAATATGGAGACTATGTTTAAACTATATCATTCATCTTTCCTATCTACTTGTAGTTCTCCCCTTGAACCTTCACAAATTGAAGATAAATATAAAAATAGTTATGAATCCATTGTAACACAATTCCTAAAGTATTTGTGTAAGCATCAACCTCCTTATTACAACCAATCAACTTCCAAAACCTCCACCTCAACTCACTTCTCAACCTCAACCGAAAAAAAAAATGCCATGATGAAAAAAGATAAAAAATTTAAGAGAATTAATTTTTTATGGTCGAATCCTCTCTAGCTTCTATTATTTCATAGGCACCAAACATTCCTCCTATACCAAAATGCTAATTAACTTCTATATTATTAGGGTCATTCCTAGCGCTATCCTTCTTTTATTCTAGTCGTCTATGTTCATTGTCCTTCCTCGCTACTCTTGTCATTCAATGTCCATCAGCCTTCGTTCCCTAATTCCCTTAACACAAACACCCTTACATTTTTATCCATCCCCATCTGACCTCACTAGTAGCCTTGGTCCAAAGCTTATGAGTTTATTTATTGTCCTTTATCCCCCAATATCCCTTTTTCCTTAGGATGTCATGGCTTCTCTTCCACAACCTTCTGATCTTGGCACTATTAACAATGTTGACATTCTTATGGACCCTAGGCTTGTGGAATCCTCTCTACGCGAGCTAGTAGCTTGCTTAGATGATGAATATCTCTTAGCTTAGTTGTAAATATCCCTTCGCTCTCAATTAAGATTCACTCATTCACTGGCCATTTCACATTGTTTAAACATTCTAGAGGATGTTGACCCTCTGAATCTCTAGAATGCTTATATTCTAGTTCTTCTATTATTGCAATGAGGCCTCCCATTTGTACTGTATGATTTTATATTCTTGAGTCGCTAGATAACCACTGTGGCTAATGTATTGCCGAAATTATGTTTAACCGTGTGATTCAAATTGGAGAGATGTAAACATCAACTTGCAATGAACAGTGTGAAAGTCTTTCTCATTGTGGGCGAAAAAGGAGGCAGAAAGTATATGAAGGCCGCCTTCTTCAACTGCAAGCAGAAGCCCAGAGAGAGTCGCCTGCCCTTTCAACGTATATGTTGTGACTAGCACAAGTGAACCCACATGACTTAAATTCACTTGAGGAAACGCCTCATACTCACGGAAGGGTCTATCATTGTCCTCTTTGTAAAAGTATTGCCTCTCATTCATCTCCATGTTTGAGGCATTAATTCACCCCTTCTTGTCCTTATCATTGTTTTTTATTATCGCTAATGGTGGACAATTTGTACTTTTGGAAAAGAGGTCTCAAGTTCAAATCCTGCAGGGGTTAAGGTATGTACACTTCGTATTGTGGAGCACGAATTAGGTGCCTCCCTCATATTGGGAGTACAAGGACTCTCATATACTGTGAGCTGTCTGTAGACTCAAAAACAGATCACCTGGTATCGTGGACTATAAAAGGACCTTTCCTTTTCTTTCCTAAATTTCTCAAAAGAAATACACTGCTTAAAATGTGACACGGTTTTACCATCTCCTGGCTCAAGCTAAATCTTGATAGAATTCAGGCAGCGAATAGTTGTGTCCTCCGCTCCGCATCTCAATACTGGAAACAAATACAGAAAACACGGATGGAAATTTTCATTCATCTTCTTTGTAAGAGAGCGCAAAAGAAAGTGTCCATAAAGAAGGTAATCCTCAAAAAGAGATTTAGAGGAGATTATGCAAATTTTGCGTCTCTTCGAATAACTGGGAAATGGTGATTTGATTTCATAGCAATCTTAACCTTCCTAACAGCAGTACAATCCTCCAAATATTAATTTGACACACAATATAAAGTAGGTAGTGGGTGAAAGATGATCGGTAAAGCTGAACAATTGTAGTAGTTAACCATGAAAGAACATTATCTTATTCAAATCAAACAATCAAAATCGTCCGATATCGTACATGTGCTTTTTCCAGGCTCCACGGCACCACCACCCATTTTCTCCGTACGATCTGGTTGCTGAGAATCGATTTGAGGAATCCACCAACCAACCTCTGATGCCTAATTTAACTCTAGTGGAAGACACTTAATTTTTTGGGAATACCTTGTCTACTACCGAAGAAAATCTGTCGTGATCCGAATTTTTTCCAGAGTCTTCTCGGTTGATGTACGTTTTCTGTTTTGTTTTAATTGTTTATAGGTGTGGGTTGGAATCAAATTATCTTGTCATCCATTAAAATTTTAATGGAAACTAGGGAAAATTCAATAGTCGTGACGTGTCTAATAGCGCACCTAATCAGAAATGCAATGCACCAATAGTCGCTTATATAATGTCCAATAGTTGTGATTTGACTACCCATAATTAAACAAAATGTATGCTTTTGATCTAAAAGCAACCAATCATGTGATACCACATCAGCGCTCAACTACTCATGATGTAATGCACGAGAATTGGTCTCACTATTTTTTGGGGCCTTTTTTGACACCTTGACAAAACGATGCCGGATGTGGGTACTCAAGTGATTTGATGATGTGGCCCCGAAACCTTAAGCGGCAAGCAGAGAACTTGCTGCAGCCGTTGTAAAAAATTAGAGTGATTTTGAAATTTCGGCGGTAATTGATACATCAATCAAATTTAATTAGATGTACTACTGTAAAGGGCTAAAGGTCATAAGCAAGGAAAACAATCAACTATAATGTTAAATTTTATTTTGAAATCAATTTTGTGATTGGATTAAAGATAAAGGTGAGATTTTGGAAGTGTATAACTTTGAATAAAGATAATCACAAGTATATCATTCAAAGTCCATCAAAAAACATAGAAATTAAGAAAAGGGTCTATAAGGTTGAAAATCAATAACAAGACACATAAAACAAACAATATAAAGACATCAAAAACTATAACAAGCTAATACTTCAAATTCTACTTATAATCCCTACACTGACTCATAACATCTCTTATGAGCGTAAGATCTCACATTCTTTTTTAAATTTGGCATTTTTGTGTGACACTAAATTGTAACCATCTAACCTAGCATCATTATCATCTTGATCCTTGTGGGAGCGAATTGCCTTGATACCCTCTATTTTAAAGTGCTTCATGCATATGATTTCCTAAACTTGGATCCTTCCAAAAAAAAAAAATGCTTAAACTCACAACTTTCGGTTTCAATTCTTTGTAATGTACTTTAGGTTTCGATTCTTTGTAATGTACTTATAAGGGGAGCATCTCACCATTCTATGAAGTGCTATTGTATGGGGAAATAGGATTGATATCATGAGATTTGACATATCTACTTTTTAATTAAATCTAGTTTTTCCCAATATAGTTGTTTCACCTAAATCCTTTAAAACTTAATCCAAAATGAAGCCCTCAACATCATGAATAAAATCGTCATTCACCTCATTCATCTTTATAGAGACATCTAGAGCTTGCAAATTCTTTAAGTGGAGACAAGAAAGAGTCATGCAAGGGAAACTCAATTAGACACTCCATTACTTCTAAGAAATTGATAATCTTGAAATACTTAGTCAAATAAAATCCCTTCCTCATATCACCATTGCCTTAAATATTAATAGGGATTTTAGACATAAAAAGTTCAACCTAGTGAAACTTCATAAACATCTTTTGTTCATATGGAGCTAGACCAACTTTTCTATATTTTTAATATCTAAGCATAAATTTGATAGTTGACCAACTCCGTGATAATTCCAACATCTAAATGTTATCTTTTTGTAATTTAACATTTTTTTCATTTTGTCTCACCCATGTGCAAGCATATTTCCTCAAGCAAATGCATATATATTCATATCTACCAAGATATATTCATATATACTATACATGCACAAATGGTACCTCTAGAGATTACTATAAGCCTTCATAGCTCATTATCAATACCATCCAAAATATCAATCCAACTATTTAAAGGTAAATTCTACAAACAAGCCCAAAATAGTGTTGAGCTAAAAAAACTTAGAGATGGGATTAAATCCAAGCAACCAACAAAATTCATACAAAGAGAAATTTATCCCAAAAATAAAGAACCTTTGGCTAAGATAGTCACCCTACCATATTTTAAATCACAAGCAATAATTAAAAAAACCTTAGAACAAGGATATATCATAATAGATCTAGACAAAAAGACCAAGTATCATATACCCATTTGGTAGGTATATAAACCTCATCCATTATGAAGATAATTTGCATTCTAATGTCATGTTTTTATACACTAAAGTTATTCATCTAATAATCAAAACATCATCATATCATCCAATAATCATTAATCACATTATTTTACTATATCATTAATTAATAATTTATTAATCATCATATTTATCATCTATTACCATTAATCGTCATTTATCACATCATTAATAATTATTTGTGAATATATTTATCTACTTAATTTAATAATATTTTATTATTTGAATAAATGAGAGCTAATTATCTATTTTTCAAATAAAATTTTCATTTTCATCTCATTAATTAACTTTGTCTTCCATCATGAGTTAACTGCTTCTTGTTTTAGAAACTTGTTCTTCACCCATCAATTGACTTTGTCTTTGAGTGGAACCTTATTCCACTCATTTATCCATTTATTGAAATAAATAATTTATTTCAATCCTCTCATGAGTTTGAAATGGAAAATTTCAAAATTTCTATTGAGTTGACTCCATAATTAGTTTAGTTAACTCAAGTCACAAATCTTACCCTCATCTTCAATTTATTTTTTCTCAAAAAATCTATAAATACTCTCATTCATTCAACATTTTCATCAATCACTCTTTATACAAATGCAATTTATCAAAATATATTATTTTAATCAAATTAAAGTGTTATGTTACGAAGTTACATCCATGTTCCCAATAGGTGAAGTGAAATTTAATTTGAGGTTTGCAATGATTATTAAATATGAATTTGAGTTATTAAAGCTATTGTGTTTAGTGTTTTCAAGTTAACATTTTTCTATTTTGTTGCTTCATTTGGTGACCCTATTATAAAGATGCTAATATTTAATCTATCTTACTATTTGTGAGTGTCTAGTGTTTCTTATCTTGCATATTGTAGCTCGATTTGTAAAAGGTTTTTAAAAAATTATAGGAACCTTCTAGCATGAAATGGAAAGTAAGTTTTGATATATAATAGTCTATACCTTTGTATAGAATAACATTTTAAATAATAAAAAAGTATTTTTTGGGCACTCTTTTTTGTAATCTTTGCATTTATTATATGGATTTGTACTTGTTGGATTATAATTGAATTGCTACACATCTTAAATTCTATTAATAATTTGTTTTGTTTTGTTTACTATTTAAAAGAATTTTTTTCATAGAATTTTAATCACTTGACCAAACTACTTGCCCTTCCTCTTTGTAATTTTCAAAAACATCAAATTATATAAAACATTTGTATTATTTTCAATACTAATTAGTTTTTTTAATTTTTATAGGTGTTGGAAAGTAGGTTCCAAGTTGAACATTGTGGATTGGGCCATTTACTTAGATAATACACCAAAAATAACATAAAATCACTCAAAGTAAGTTTTTCTCTTTAAATCTTCAAACAAGCATATTTTCACATATAATCTTGTTTTATTAACATATATTTTGTAAATTTATTAAAAGGTTGTGACCAATCTAATGGTATAGTTTCTTTTTTAGTTTTCAATGTCTTTTATTTTATTTATTTAAATAATCATTTAATGCAATATCCTTTCACAATCAATGTGTAAAACTAAAAAATCATCATTTCCACAAGACAAATAATAAAAAACACAATTTAACCCATTGGTTTTGTAGGAAAATTGTTTAGAAGATAATTTTTATAGACTATTTTCTCTTTTTTTCTATTTTTTTCATGTCCTTTTTCAAACTATTTCTTTGAGGAATTAAAATAAACTTTTGATTTGGTTAAAAAATAACTAGAATTTGTAATCTCAAGGAATGTGTATGTATTGTCGTATCTTGCACAGTTGTGTGACCTTGAGAATTAGAAACACCATGGGTGAGTACAGGATCATGGGCCAAATAGTAGAAATAGGAAAAATACTCTTTTTCAATTTGCCAAAATCATGAAACAGATATTTGAATAAGTAAAAAGTGATTTTTTCTTTAGTAAAAGAGCAAAATAGATATATATATATATATGTTTTGTACACCTATCTTATTTATATAGTATATACTATATCTAATATATTTATATGATATATAATATATATATAATAAAATAAAATAATAATCTAGTATATTTATTTAATATAAATAACATATAAATATATATTATTTTATTTTATTATTATATTTATATATTATTATGTATTTATATTTTATAATATAATAATATAATTATATAATAAAATAAAATAGTAATATAATAAAAAGTATAATATATTTTTTTAATATAAATGATGTATTTTATTTTATTTTATTATTATATATTTATATTTTATATATATAATTATACATTATTTTTGTATTATAATTGTAGACATTTAAATTTGATCGTCCACATTTGGTCAAATTTATCCTTGTTTCATCAACTTCATCTCCCTATCTGCATTATTAAATAATACCATTATTATTTAATCAATATTCATCATTTTCCTAAAGTCCTCTAAGGTATTTAATTAATTAAATAATTAAATACTTTATCCCTTTTATCCCCTTTCTTCTCTAATTTAAATAAATAGACCAATTTATTTAATTTAGTCATTATCCCACATGAATTATAATTAATTTTTAATTCACTCTCTTTCTCTCTCCAAATGTCATCCTCCATAATCCATGCCTAATCCTACTTAACTTTCATAATTTCTAATTAGGATGTGCACACCTTTAATCTTGGATTAATGTCACATGCTCCATAAAGTGCAAGTGGATGCCTAACCCTCATTATCCCCCTAATCACTCACCTAATGGGTCAGTGCAAGATCATGGGGGTCCAACTAGGCCCTTAAGTGGCAATGAAAACTCAAAAAAATAGAGTTAATCAACTTGACATAAAAATTTGAGTAAGTTATTAACATAATTTGAAAAATATTTAAGAACAAAATTTGTAGAAATTGAATATATTTTCTAAGTTACTATTTTTTTTTTATAAAAAAGTAAATATATTTGGTGAAAATTTGAAATTTCAATGTAGTAGTACTAAATTTTTAGGAAAAAATAAAGAGTGGGTGTATGTCTGACCAACGTAAGTACAAGAAAAAAAAATCTATTTTTTTGAAACTTTCAATATGAGTAGATGAGACATGCTCGAATGTGTCACATTTTTTTTGTATGGGTATGTGTAGGATCAAGATGGGCCAAAAAGTGGCAATATGATGCCCGTATGCACCTAACGGCTTTTTTTACCCAAAATTGATGAAACGAAAAGGGTTTTAAAAAGAGATTCTCAAATTTCCACCAATATAAATTATGCTTTACTTTGAATTTAATAAATAATTATTATTCATTTTCTATTTGAATTACGACTAAAGTCTGATTGATAGGCTGATTGAAAAACATCTATAGCTTTCAAAGCGGTATCACATTTTTGAATCAAACATGCATCACATTCTATGCTTTGTGTACATATAGGATTAAAAAAGAAAAATTGAATTTCATGAATTTTGACCAAGTTAAGGTGGTGAGACATACAAGTTTTATATTTTTTAAAATTTGTGATTAAAATTCATAATTAATTATTTACTAAGAAAAAAAATTACAAAAAAAATATGCATCACAGGGCATGAGTCCTCTACTTATATCTAAAATCTTATAAAACAAATATTATCATTTTATTGTGGTTAGGGTGGTTAGACAGACACCTACTTCTTATTTTTTCCCTAAAATTTAAGTACCACTGCATTGAAATTTCAAATTTTCACCAAATAGATTTTTTTCTTTTTTGAACAAACCTAGTAGTTTAGAAACTACAATAAATTTTCTACAAATTCTATTCCTACATATTTTTGAAATAATATAGATAACTTATTCAAATTTTTACGTCAAGTTGCCTAACTCTAATTTTTCTGAATTTTTGCCACTGCTTAAGGGCTTGTTTTTTCCATGATGATCTTGCACATACCCGTATTTTTTTTTCAAGTAAATAATTAGTTATGATTTTTTTATTAAAACTTTTTAAAAATATTAAAACTTATTTGTCTAACCACCATAACTTGGTCAAAAATTTATGAAATTCAATTTTTATTTTGTTATCCTAAAGTATTGGAAGCATAGAATGTGGCACATCTTTTGGATTCAAAAAATGTAAAATTGTTTAAGAATTATAGATGTTTTTCAATCAACCTATCAATTAGGACTTTAGGAAAAATGCATGTAAAAAATTAATAATAATTATCTATTTAATTCCAAAAAAGGCATATCTTATATTTTTGGGAATCTAACAATTTTCTCTATAAACCCTTTTTGTTTCATCAAATTTGAATATAAAAAAAGTCGTCAGCCACTTTTTGATCATATCGCCAATTTTTGGACCCCCATGATCCTGCACTCACCCTAATCTCACGTTTGCACAATAAAAATCCATGATTAAACCTAATGTCATTTATGGACCATCCCAATTCAACACTTTCATTAATGACTTTCTCCATTTGGAGAAGTCACCCCCACCTCTTATGGAATTTTAAATTCCAATTTATTATCCCTAGACCTTTTGAGTAATTTTTAATTCATCTCCCATCCCCATATTAAATTCCTTGTGGGTTGAGATGTCTTAAGACATCTCAACCCTTGATATTTCCCCTAGAATCAATCCTAGCCATCCAATCTATTCTCCCCTTTGCTAATGACAAAAACACTTAGTCATTTTCACTCTCACCTTATGCAATCAAGCCTTCAAGCACTCATATAGCCTCCATAGCCATAATTTTGCAATCATTTTTTGACCAAACCAAGCTACAACAAGGTGTTATGTTGAAATCGTGAAAGGAGCACACAAAGAAAAAAATCTTTAGGGAAATCTCACCATCAAGCTCAACCGGTACTTCATTTTGTGGTTTATTTACAGGTTTGAGCTTCATCATAGCCCTTAACTTGAGTGTTTGTTGTGTCTTTTAATTCTTGCTTGGTTTGCATTATTTCCTTGCATTTTAGTAGATTAAAACATTCCACACAATATTATTATATATTTATAATTTATATGTAATATTATATATATATATTATTTATATAATAATATTATACATATTAATTGTATATTATAATGTAATATATAATCTATACATATAATAAAATGAAAAATAAATATATGTTCTAAATAGATATTTGTTTCTTTATAAAATAGATATCCATTTTGATTAAGTCAATATAAAGAAGAAAATGAGTATTCCTCTACCAAAACATGACCCATGATAGAGGAGGGGAGCCAAGTGATAGAAATGAATATTAGAAAGGTAAAGAATAATATCCATTTTGTAGATTTAGAAAAAAAAAATCAAATTTCCCAAGCTAGATTTCTTGATTCTTTTTATTTTTTAGTTTTATCAAAATTTATTGAATTTTTTTAGTATTTAATTAAGTTTTTTTTAATTTAAATTTTAGGAATTGGTTAAAATTTATTAATTTCTAAGTTTAGTTGTAAATAGGTTTAAATGATAGAGGAATTTGAAAACCCAAACCCTCCCCTAGAAAAGCCTCCTTCAATTCAAGACCAAATTGGTTGAAATATTACCAAATTGAAGAACATTGTAGAAATATATCATCAACACCTTCAATTGTCTATAATGACACCCACCTTAGAGGGAATTATTTATCATGTTAAAACTCTCACAATTCAACATGATTCATTTTAGTAGTTGAAAGAATCCAAGAGGCATGAATACTCTATTGTCTTGTCATATGATCAAATGAAGCAATTATACATTATAGAGGAGGGGGACCGACTGCCCAAGACCCAAGGTAATGGAAGGGTCTAGAACAATAGGCTGCTCTAATCTACCTCAAGCTAATGGATTGTTTAAGATAAGTTTGATGTTTAAAAGGGTAAAAAGGAAGGACAACTGATCTACCTCTTTCCTTCTACCAACCTAAAATTCTCAAGAAGTCAAGTGAGCACATTTCTAGAATTCAAACTATGACTTAGGCAACTCACTGCCAAGGGACTACAATGTGGGACATGGATTTCATCACAATACGCTAGCATCTCAGTGGGGTGCTAGCGTCCGTACAGGAAGAAAGCGTAAAGTACAATCCGAAAACTAAGAAAGCCTACTAACAACCTAACAGGTGTGATTTAATGCAATAACAAAAATAGAAAAGAGCTAAATAATGAAATATTGAGAAAACAAGTTAAGATTGAGTCTAACTATGAAATGATGAAAGAGGGTGAGGAAAGTGCACCTTCCTACCCACGAGTTGATATCTTCAAAGTCTTCACTCGACAAGCAACCTACACAGACAAGACAAAAAATATTGGGGTTGTGTAAAGAGGACTGCAACAGTCAATTCCCCACTTTGGTGTTTCCACCTCCTTAGATAGCTAGTATAGCAATGATAGGAGAAAATGCAATAAAAAAAGATATTGAGATGAAAGTACTAAGCACTATGCTATTACAACAATATGCTACAAAAATAATACGATAATTCTAAGTAAATGGAAGATGGAATAATATCACCTTCAATCACATGCACCCAAGGAAAACAGGAGAAGGAGTGAGCTTGTAAGCTTGCAAATAGTATAGACGTTGCTACAAAAATGAGGAGATTGAGTATGCAAAACACCAGCTTGCACCTTTAATGGAGGTGAGAATGATATGAATGAAGTGTGTAGAAGTGAGAATGATCAAGTAGAATGCCAAGAAGATGAGTTGAATGAATGAGATAGGAATTTGAAGATGAAATTGGAGACAAAGGAGTCGAACTTGAGGTTAGTCAAGGGAGAAAAGACGTTACACTTCGTTCCCAATGGAGAATTGTAACGTCTCTATGGATTCTAGAGGTAAGAATCCTATCAAGATGGCAGTGCGTTGTGCAGATGTTCACATGCCGCATGCTAGCATCTCCAATAGAATATCCTCCATTGATAAAAAACAACTACCAAGTAGATGGGAAGCAAATGAAGTACATGGAATTGCATTATAAAATTCAATTTTCTAAGGTAGTAGGTATGTAAATGTGGAATTTGTGAATGCCCCCACTTTAGCGAGCATAAGTGTCAACAAATGCACGGTAAAGTAGAGTGAAAGATGAGAAATGTATACTTGGACCATCTGTTGGAACTGTTAAAATCTTATGATTTTACATGTTTTGCATCCCCTTGAATTTCCAAAATAATTATCATCATATGCACAGGGCCCTCCATCATGACATTTTGCTTACATTTTTCCATATGGTCCCATAGTTTCCATCGGGTCATGCATTTTTTACATTTGTGGTCCATATCGACATAAGTCTATCTAGGTCTCCCTGACCCATGATGCTTTTGTGTTAACATATGTTCGCTATAGGTGATCGGCAAGACTTGTTCATTGTTACAGCGATCGACATTCACCTTTAGGATTCTATCGGCAAAGTATTTTCTTCAGGGTAATTTCTTCACGAGTGACCTTCGGTCTCGCCAATATTACACAAGAGGCTCGTCGGTGAGAGATTTTCCTTTAGAGTAAGTCATAGCAACTTCACATTGTCTCACCTACCAACGGTGGAAGGATGCACATATCGGAAAGAGTTAAAGCTTTCGGCATGTGGTCTTGGCGAGTTTGGTTTGTCTTATCGACTAACAACATAAGGATATGCATCTCGGTATGACTAATGGGCATCGATGTAACATCTTGGCGATCCCGTCCGGTCTTGCCAATTTTTTTTCTCATGCCAAGATACAGATTGCATCGGTGTGAGAATGTTTATGTCTCAGCAAAATAAATGTATCACGGGGTGCTTTCGATAAGACACAAGATAATCTACAAAACGTCTCCTCAACTATGCATTGTCTTGGTGACAGTGAATGAAACGAAAAGGGCATCTTGGTGGGAAACTTGCTTGTGTCTCAGCGAATGAATAATACACTAAGTGAAGCATATCAATATAACAAAGGTTTTCGGGGTGAGGTCTTGGCGAGTGACCTCCGATCTCGCCGATAATCCACATAAGGACTCTGTCGGTATGAGAATTGAATTGTCTCAGCGATGCAAGATAGATGAAGACTTTCGGTAAGTCATAATATACTCTGTGAGATGTCTCCCTGATATCATAAAGTCACAGTGACACACAAAAGGTAAAAGAACTCTCAGGGAAACAAAAAGTGATCTACAGGATATCTCCCCGACTCAAATATGTCACGACGAAAGCAAATAAAATGCGGGGCGACTATAGCGATTGAATTTCCCTCGGCATAGCTAACGAAATATCTTGGTGACTTTTCTAGTAATGATTAACAAAAATTAAAATACTATGGCCAACATGTGGATGTTCAATTACCGTTGCAGGCCAACATGAAATGAGCCTGAATTAAGCAGTAGGCCGACATGGGATCTCAATATGATATTTTTTTGATGTTGGTGTATAAATAGGAATTTTGTAATTGTAAAAGGATCATCAGCTATTAGTTATTCAATATACAGTAGGAAAATTAGATGGATACAGTACAATAGATTTATCATATCGGAGACTATGATGCATGTTTTCAAAATGGAGGTATTTATGAAAGTTAATTGATGTTGTTGCACATTTCTGGTGTCGATTATCTATTGAATTTAATGAAAGTATTGCTAAGTTGTCTCCAAGATGGATTCTTTCTTATTGTTTAAATTGATATAACAAGTTTATATTCAATTCATCAGTGCACATTTGTTGTTTCTGTGTGGTTAATCGATTGGTTCTTTCAAGCAAAGATTAAATCCTTTTAGTTGATCATAGTAATCAAAGAGATTCATTTGGATTTTTAAAGTAGAGCTTAGTAATTACAATCTTGCATGTTTATACAAGTGTAAACAGAATGTATGCCAGATAATTTGAGTTTTCTCCAAAGAGTGTTGCTCATCTTGATTTCATTTGACTCCGCATACCCAATAAGGCACTAGTCTCTATAGTGTTATCATTAAGATTCTTTTATTCTCTTTAAATCTGTTAATTGAGCATTTTAGGATTTAGATTAAGAAGATTGCCGTTGTGCTTGAATTCATTTGTTCATTTGCATCTTCCATTGTGGAAAAATCATTGCAAGAAGGATAACCATAAGTCAAGTCTGCTTCATTTAGAAGGGTACACCCGCCTAGGTTTAGCAGCACCTGAAGAGTAGAAGGTTGAGTTCTTTTGACCTTGTTTGTTACCCTAAAGTGTATCAAGAGATTGGCAGCCTCTTGAGGCATTCTGTCTGCATTTTTGAGAGCTAACAAATTGGTGACTCCATTGGGGATACATTCAGAATCAAGGCCTTAATCATAGAGTCAGGAACTTTATACAGACTCCACTGGGAATAAGAAACATCAATTTTTTTCTCATTTTTTGACAAAAGTGAGTGGCGACTCTGACAAAAAATTTGCAGTTGTTCAAACATGAATGGAAGAAGATCTCAATATAGGGGAGGTCATACTAGAGCTCCTGCTGGCAGCAGTAAGTGGACACACAAAGATGACAAGGTTGATAAGGGAAAAGGGATAAGTGAGGATATGTGCCTAACAAATAAAGACAAAGTATCAAAAGCACATTGTGAAACATATGATCGCTACGATACATGGAGAAACAATTTGAGTGTAGAGCCTTGTACTCCAGAAGATCAAAGAAATCCTTTCTCTTTTCTCGATCCTCAGAAATAGGCTGAGTTTAGAGTTGAACTGGAGGCTGAATGAATCATAATTCAGCATGAATATGATCAAAAGATGGAGGGTAACCAAAATGACTTTGTTGATCATGTGCTTTATGAGGAAGTAATTTAGCACAGTTTGAATCGCAGAAGAAGGAGATAGAGGAACTAAGGGCTACATTGTTGAAAGCCCAAATTACTTCTTAGACAGCTGATTTCCCCCCAAAGTATGTACCACCTCATAAGCAGGGTAATCATAGTGCAGGGCCTTCTAATCCACTTTTGTCTCCTCACCATCAGACTTGAAATCACTATAATCAGCCAAATCATCCACCTCATATTCCCACACAGGATACAAATATGCAGCCACCTCATGGTCAACCTTTTGTCCCATAGCATAATGCACAATATAACAATCCTATGAACCAATATCAGTACCCGCCTTTTCCTCCCCCTCACCAGTATACAGCAATGATCAGACAGTTTGATTTGACAGGGTTTCATCTATACCCTTACCCTATGGATGGCAGCTAGAGAAGTCTGGTACCTAAGTTTATAGGGAGTAATGAAATTACTGTTGAAGAAAATTTAAGGAATTTCAATGTGTTCATCCAAGACATAGGTGTGTCATATGAAGATTTACATATGAGGCTATTTATGATGTCACTTCTTGAAGAGGCTAGGAATTGGTTCAACAGCCTGCTAGCATCCTCAATTAATTCTCTTCAAATATTCCAGGATAGATTCCTAAAGAAATATGGGAATCTAAATGCACCATATGCAACTCTTCATGAATTGATGCGAATTCAGAAAAATTAGAATGATTCAATTTATGATTTCAACTGAAGATTCAACAAGTTGCAGACTAAAGTACCTCCTAGATCAAGGTTGCCAGATTCTATAGCATTGAGTGTTTATTTAAATGCATTTGATCCTAAAACAGGGTATGAACTGAGAAATAGGGTCCCAAGAGATCTGGCTGAAGCTTAGAAGATAGAACTAACAATTGAAAACAATAGGAAGGATGTAGGTATAATCAATAAAAGAGACAACCCTTGGGATCCTCACCAAAACAACAATTATCAGTACAGACAAGAGAATACAAACAGGAATGAAAGGCCGAGGTTGCATGATATGCATTATAATACAGACTGGAAGGATGGAAAACCTATAACAGCTAGGCCAAGAAACAAAGAAACTCATGATCCATTGAGTAAGAAGGGAACCTATATGGTGAGTAACAATTACTTTTGTGAAGCTTGTGATAAGCCACATTCCCCAAACTATTGTGTTGTAGCTCAAAGGAACCAAGAGGAGGGAATGTTGATGGAAATAATGGAGAAGATCACAGTGTGTATTTGACTTCAAATACATTTCACCATGTTGAGGAGAGGTACTCATCTTCAGAGGATGAAGGTTATGAGTATGATGTTTCAAATCAGAGATACAATGTCCATATGGTTGAACAACAGGTTCTTTCTTATTCTAAAGAAAATTATATAGAGCCACATTCGGTTGAGTTCCTGCTCAATGCAGTATGAGGAGACTTACTGAAGATGAAATAGAGAGACTCACTGTTGCTGCAGTTGAGGAAGCAAGGAGTAAATACTGGTTGAGAAACAGAACAGTAAATGAGAAGGAAGGCGTTCCTAGGGGAATCTTTATAAAAGATCAAAAGGTGACCCAAGGAACTGTGAAGAAATAAAAAAATAAACAGCATGATAAATGTGAACAGAAGCCTATCCAAAAAGAGGAAGTGAAGGAATTACACAAAGAGATACAAAAGCTTGATCAGCCTAGTAAAAGAGAGAAGGAAGAAAACAAAGGAGAAACATTGGAGCAAAAGAAGATTGTTAAGGTGGAGGGCTCTTCTTTTGACTTCACTCAAGCGTTATCTCAGGTAAAAATGTTTGTTCCACTGCTTGAAATGATGAAAATTAAGGAGTATAGAGATAGTGTTGTTCAATTGATAACAAATGGAAATGAAAAACATGTGAATTCTAAAAATAGAGTAGTTGTTAAGGTAGTCAATAGGCAAGAGAAAGTAAATATCCCAGAAGTCGGCTTGAGTGATGTGTTAGCAACTCCCCCACAAGTAGATCCTTTTTTCACTACATTACTCATAAATAACAAATTGCTGAGGAATTGCATGATAGACTCTGGTGCTGCTATAAATATTATGCCAGTAGGAGTTATGAAGCAGCTTGGCATGTGGGTTGATACATGTGAAGGGAAGTGCTATGCAATGGATAATAGACCTCTACCTGTGGTAGGTATTATGAGAGGTGTTGAAGTCAAACTGGCTACTTATCCACAAGTGGCTTATAATATAGATATAGCAGTAATTGATACACCTCCGCAGTTTGGTATGCTTCTGTCAAGGCAATGGACAATAGCAGTTGGGGGAAACGTCCAGTTTGATTTATCTTATGCCACTATTCTAGTGAATGGTCAGGAAGTCAAATTGTATAGAGAGCCAGCAATGAACCAGCTTGTTGATTGTGTACCACAAGATCAGATCAACTATTTTTGTGATATTGATCTTGGAAGTTTTAAGATTGAATCAACCCAGCCAGAATTAACTAATAGTGATCCAATTGAAAAGCATGTGGCACAAACCTGCAATGAAGTGTGGAAGATGTATTTTGATGGAGCATGCAGCCAAGAAGGTAATGGCGCTGGGATTATTTTTGTTTCACTTGAAGGTATTACATTTAAATATTATTTCTTGTTGACATTTGAGTGTACAAACAATGTGGCAGAATATGAAGCTTTATTGATAGGTCTGAACATAGCTGTGAAACATAAGATTAAGTTGCTGGCTGTTTTGGGCAATCCTGAGTTAGTTGTTTCACAAATCAAGTTGAAATATGCAGCAAAACATAAAATATTGAAACAATACAGGAACACTGTATGGGACACAATTGAGTTATTTGATGCCTTCTCAATTGAGTGGATTGACAGATTGAAGAACATAATGGCTGATTTTTTAGCAAATGTGGCACTGAAAAGAGATGATATCACATTGGCTGGGGTCTTCAATGATGATACTGACCTTTTGAAATTCCTCAATTGTATAGATCAATATGAAGCCCAGGAAATTGAGTTCAATGCTTTTGTTGAGGAAGTGTATGGGAAGCAAACAGTGTTTGGCAAGGAGATCTTACAGCTCAAAACAAATAAGCTTCCTAAGGGTTTAGTGGCATTGGAGAGGCTGTATGATGGAAATGATCGGTCCCTCATGAAGCAAACACCAGTCAGAAAGAAAGATATTGAAGAGATTAATTTGGGGACTGAGATGTCACCAAGAAAGGTGTACATAGGAAAGAAGATAAGCCCTACAATTAGAAGAATGTTGATAGAGTTGCTGAGAAGGTATAAACACATCTTTGCTTGGTCTTATGAAGATCTAAAAGCATATAGGGAAGATTTGTTTCAGCATGAAATACCATTGAAGCCAGATGCTAAGCCATTCAGACAAAAGCAAAGACCCATAAATCCAACATTGGAGCCTAAAATGCAAGAAGAATTGAAAAAGCTCAGAGATGGGGGAATCATCAAACCAATTAGGCACTCAACGTGGGTCTCAAATTTGGTCCCTGTGAGGAAGAAAAATGGAGACATCAGATTATGTGTGCACTTCAAGAATTTGAATATGGCATCTCTCAAGGACAATTATCCTCTACCCAATATGGAGGCTACATTGCATAAGGTAACAGGGTGTGAACTGTTGTCCATGATGGATGGGTTTTTTGGATACAACCAGGTTAAATTCAAAGAATCTGAGCAATATAAGACAACATTCACAACTCCCTGGGGAACGTATGTATATATAAGAATGCTATTTGTTCTCACTAATGCAGGAGCGACCTTCCAAAGAGCTATGGACATGGCATTTGCAGATTTGATCAATGCTATCATGGTGGTGTACCAGGATGATCTGACTGCTTATTCAAAGAGGGCTGAAGATCATGTTCAACATCTAGATAAGGTATTTATTAAATCCCTAGAATATGGTATTAGCTTAAACCCAAAGAAGTGACATTTTGCAGTCACAGAAGGAAAGCTCTTAGGACATATTGTTTCAAGGGAAGGGATTAGGATAGATCTTGAGAGGGTTGAAGCTATTGATAAAATTCTTGTTCCCAAAACTGTTAAGGCTATACAATCATTCTTTGGACAGATTAATTTTGTTAGGAGATTTGTTTCTAACTTTGCTGAGATTATTAAACCCATATCAAAAATGTTGAAGAAAGGACAGAAAATGGAATGGACTACAGAAGCCTTGGAAGCTTTCATATCTATCAAAAGGGCCATCAAGGAGGCTCATGTCCTTAAATCTCTAGATTTTGCAAAGCCTTTTAAGATATTTTCATTTGCTTCAATGCACACAATTGTTGCTGTTATGTTATAGAAGAATAATGAGGGTCATGAACAGCCTGTGTCTTTCTTCAGTAATTCATTACAAGGGTCTGAATTGAAATATGACATAATGAAAAAATAGGCATTTGCATTAGTAAAGGCTACAAAAGATTTCAAGCCATATCTTGTTGGAGCAAAGGTGGTTGCTTAAGTCCCTCATGCTGTTGTCAAAGATATTCTGACACAGTCTAAAGTAACAGGAAAAAGATGCAAATGGATTAACAAGATCTAAGAGTTTGACATGGAGATACAGATTACTAAGCTAGTGAGAGGTCAAGGCTTGGCTAGGTCGATGGAAGAATCAAATATTGAAGCAAATCAGGTTTGTAATGTAGAAGAAGGGACTGCAATTGCAAGCATTGAGCACACTCCTTGGTATACTGATATTATGCATTTCCTTAAGTACATGAAATGTCTAGAAGGATTGAGTGACAGCCAAAAGAGAAATTTGAAGTTGCAGGAATCTAAATATGTTTTCATGGATGGAGTTCTGTTTTGGAAGAATAGGGATGGTATACTGTTATTGTGTTTGGACGAGTCTCAGGCCAAGCATGTTCTAAGTGAAATGCATGAAGGGGTTTGTGGATGAAATTATTTAGCAAAAACAACTGCACACAAAATTCTTAGGGTAGGTTACTACTGGCCTAAGGTTTTCAATGATTCTTTCACACATGTAAGAAAATGTGAAGCCTACCATAAGTTCTTTGGAAAGCTGAAATATCAAGGTGCCTTGCCACTTCGACTCTTGCAGGCTAATGCCCCTTTTCATCAATGGGGAATTGATTTCATTGGAGAGATACAGGAAAAATCAAGTAGGGGATACAAGTGGATACTGGTTGCCACTGATTATTTTACTAAGTGGGTGGAGGCAATCCCAACTAAACAGGCTACAAGCAAAGTGGTGACAAATTTCTTGATGGACAACATTATCACCAGATTTGGTGCACCACTAAGGTTAATCACAGACAATGGGACGTGTTTTAGATCAAATGAGTTCAAGAGCTTCTGTGACACATATGGCATTACTATTTCTTATACAGCTCCTTACCATCCACAAGCTAATGGTCAAGCAGAGTCTACCAATAAGAGTCTTTTGAAGATTATAAGGAAGATGCTGAGTCAGAATAAGAAAGCTTGGGATTCAAAATTAAAACTAGTTGTGTGGGCTGACATGATTACTGTTAAAAGAGCAATTGGAAAGTCCCCATTTGAATTGGTGTATGGAGCACAAGCCAGGATGCCTTTGCAGAATTTGTTGCCATTCTACAGGTTTGTCCTTCAGGAAGATTTGGATATTCCTGAACCTATGGAAGAAAGAATGGAGCAACTAGCTAAACTTGATGAAATAAGGAGAGTTGCCCGAAATCCAAACATGAAGTTACAGACACATATGAAGTATCTATTTTATAAGAAGGAAGAGGATAGAAAATTTGAAGAGAATGACTTGGTGTTGATGTGGAATTCAAGGTGTCAGGAGAAAGGCAAGCATGGTAAATTTGAAGCTTTGTGGCTGGGACCTTTTGTTGTTATTGGAAAGAAAGGTGAAGATTCATACTATCTACAGAATATGGCCGTTGAAGATCAGGAGTTTCCTGTTCATGGGAAATTCTTGAAGCATTGTTTCTCTTGAGCAACACAGAGGATTAAGGGTTGCCAGTGCATGGACGACTCTTCATGATCCTCTTTAAAATTATTTTCCATGCACATTAGTTTAGGATTCTAGTTCATTTCCATTTTGCATTCGCTTTCCTTTCATTCCATCATGTTGCATGTCCACTTCCATTCTACTCATTGGTTCATCATTTTGTGTCTGGTCTGCTCACCCAAAGATTTGGATCCTTGCAATGATCTCACTATCATTCATCCCCAGACAGAGCCACTGTTGGAACTATAAAAATCTGATGATTTTACATGTTTTGCATCCCCCTGAATTTCCAACATAATTATCATCATATGCACAGGGCCCTCCATTATGAAAATTTTCTTACATTTTTCCATATGGTCCCATAGTTTCCATCGGGTCATGCATTTTTTACATTTGTGGTCCACATCGGCATAAGTCTATCTAGGTCTCCCCAACCCATGATGCTTTTGTGTTAACCTATGTTTGTTGCAGGTGATCAGCAAGACTTGTTCATTATTAGAGCGATCGACATTCACCTTTAGGATTCTATCGGCAAAGGATTTTCTTCCAGGTAATGTCTTGGCGAGTGACCTTCGGTCCCGCCGATATTACACAGGAGGCTCATCGGTGATAAATTTTCCTTCAAAGTAAGTCATAGCGACTTCACATTGTCTCACCAACCAGTAGTAGAAGGATGCACGTATCGGTAAGAGTTAAAGCTTTTGGCATGTGGTCTTGGCGAGTTTGGTTTTTCTTAACGACTAACAACATAAGGATATGCATCTTGGTATGACTAATGGGCATCGATGTAACATCTTGGCGATCTCGTCCGGTCTTGCCGATTTGTTTTCTCAAGCCGAGATGCAGATTGCATTGGCATGAGAATGTTTATATCTCAGTGAAATAAATGTATCATGCGGTGCTTTCGATAAGACACAAGATAATCTACAAAACGTCTCCCTGACTATGCATTGTCTTGGTGACAGTGAATGAAACGAAAAGGGAATCTCGATGGGAAACTTGCTTGTGTCTCAGCGAATGAATAATACACTAAGTGAAGCATATCGATATAACAAAGGATTTCAGGGTAAGGTCTTGGCGAGTGACCTTTGGTCTCGCAGATAATACACATAAGGACTCTGTCGGTATGAGAATTGAATTGTCTCAGCGATGCAAGATAGATGAAGACTTTCGGTAAGACATAATATACTCTATGAGACATCTCCCCGATATCATAAAGTCACAGCAACATGCAAAAGGTAAAATAACTCTCAGGGAAATAGAAAGTGATCTACAGGATATCTCCCCGACTCAGATATGTCATAGTGAAAGAAAATAAAATGTGAGGCAACTATAGCGATTGAATTGCCTTCGGCATAGCTAATGAAATATGTTGGCGACTGTTCCAATAATGATTAACATAAATTCAAATACTGTGGCCGACATGTGGATGTTCAATTACCATTGCAGGCCAACATGAAATGAGCCTAAATTAAGCGGTAGGTCGACATGGGATCTCAATATGATATTTTTTTGATGCTGGTGTATAAATAGGCATTTTGTAATTGTAAAAGGATCATCAGCTATTAGTTATTCAATATACAGTAGGAAAATTAGATGGATACAGTACAATAGATTTATCATATCAGAGACTATGATGCATGTTTTCAAAATGGAGGTATTTATGAAAGTCAATTGATGTTGCTGTACATTTCTGGTGTCGATTATCTATTGAATTTAATGAAAGTATTGCTAAGTTGTCTCCAAGATGGATTCTTTCTAATTGTTTAAATTGATATAAAAAGTTTATATTCAATTCATCAGTGCACATTTGTTGTTTTTGTGTGGTTAATCGATTGGTTCTTTCAAGCAAAGAATAAATCCTTTTAGTTGATCACAGTAATCAGAGAGATTCATTTGGATTGTTAAAGTAGAGCTTAGTAATTACAATCTTGCATGTTTATACAAGTGTAAGCAGAATGTATGCCAGATAATTTGAGTTTTCTCTAGAGAGTGTTGCTCTTCTTGATTTCATTTGACTCCGCATACCCAATAAGGCATTGGTCTCTGTAGTTTTATCATTAAGATTCTTTTATTCTCTTTATATCTGTTAATTGAGTATTTTAGGATTTAGATTAAGAAGAGTTCCATTGCGCTTGAATTCATTTGTTCATTTGCATCTGCCATTATGGACAAATCATTGCAAGAAGGATAACCATAAGTCAATTCTACTTCATTCAGAAGGGTACACCCGCCTAGGTTTAGCAGCACCTGAAGAGTAGAAGGTTGAGTTCTTTTGACCTTGTCTGTTACCCTAAATCATATCAAGAGATTGGCAGCCTCTTGAGGCATTCTTCCTGTGTTTTGAGAGCTAAAACCATCAAGGAAGCATATCGCAATCTAGAAAACTCGGGTACAAGAGAGAGTGATGGCTCCATAGGTACTCGATCCTAAGGAGAGTTGAAAAAATGCATCGCAAGCCCTCAGACCTATGAAAGGTGAAAAAAAGGATTTTTAGGTGCTTGGTCCTATAGAGGAGGCACCCCTAGTGCTTGGTCCTGAGGGAGGCCGGATGTGAAAGGTTCTGTAGAGTCTGATAGGCCCCTAAAAGTGCTCGGTCTTGTAAGGAAAGTTTGAGGTGCTCAGTCCTCCAAGCTTGACTAAAAAAGAAGCTTCACAAGTCTTGCAAAGAAACATGTCAATCCACAAAAAAAACATGTTAGATAGAAAAAAAAATCCATGCAAGAAGACAGACAATCATGCAGACAGTCAAAAATTGAAGGAAAAGATTTCAAAGGGGTCCCTTGAGAACCCTTCAAAAGAAAGGGGTTTTCTCAAGGGACACTCTGTTTGAAAGGAAATGACATATTTTCATAAATGATTCTATCATCAAGGAATCCTTTCAAAAGATCTCTTTCATCAAGGAATTCAAAAGGAAGAATACTCCCTCGCAAGGGCAAGTTTTTAGACTTCTTCATCAGAAAAAGTACTCCCTTATCAAAGGAAAAAAATTTAGATTCTCTCTTTACGAATCTTTGATGAAATAAAAATTCCTCTAGGGGTCCTTGTTGAAGAATGTATATTTTTAAAAATAAAGTATTTTCAACGAGGGACTCATTGGCCACTGAATACACCTTTTGAAAATCAAAGAAGTATGAAAGCCCCCCTTAGGATGGGGTAAACCCACAAAAGTGGTTTACAATTTGAATGAGGAAGGAAAACTTTTAAAAAATGACCCCATGCCAAAAAATTTCATTTTGGGGGTTCAAACGAACTAGCTGGTTCAAATGAACCAAAAGAGGGTTCACTTGAACCAAGGTTCAAGCGAACCCATTTAATGCATGTGCACGGACAAAAAGAAAATGAAAACTCCTTTTGGGAAGGGGGTTCACTTGAACCTAGGTTCAATTGAGCCTAGGTTTGATCGAACCCTTGGGGATTCATTTGAACCCCCCTGGTTCAAGCGAACTGGCCTTTTCCTTGATTTTTTACCTTGTTCACAAAAAAATTTAGAATTTTTGCACTTCGGAGCTTGCGTTGAAGATGAAAATGGTGAAGACTTCATAGACCCAACTAGAATCAGGTAGTCCTTGGAATGAGCTATCCAATGAATATAGTTTTAATATTTTTTGGTTTTATTATATATTTGTTTTTTTAGTTTTATTAAACATAGGTTTTTCACCGAAAATCAAGCTCTCTATTCTGCAAGTGTGGAAAAATAGCAGATTATGAAAAAAAATTAAAAAATATGAGTACACTAGATATTGGAGTCTTTGATCCAATAAAAAAAAATTGAATTTTGATACATACAAAAAAAGTTACGCATTATATGGTCTACCTATGTCTGAATTGTAATTGGTTTGACTTCGAAACTTGATTAAAGAAAAACTATTCAATAAAAAACTATCTAACCAAGTGGAAGCACTAGATATCAGAGTTACAAATCTAAATTCAAAATAATTAGAATTTTATCCTTCATGGAAAAAAATTTATGTGTTATACGGTGTCACTTTTTAAAAATGTTGTTTTATGAAAGAAACTAATTTTCAAGGGAGATGGAAAAATAAGTGCAATCTAATTCCAAAATTTTTGAAATAAAATATATTTAGAATCTATAGAAAAAATGTCATGAAACTCTACTTTGCATCATCTTCAAATTCCTCGCATTTTAGCCACTATAAGTGCCCAAAAGTGAAGATTTAGTTGAAAAAAAACATTTTAGTGTCTAGTTTGGCCAAAAATTGTAAATCAGTATTGTGGGATCACCCGATGGTGTGTGTTGAACACAAAGGCACAAGTGATGTTGTGTCTTGTGATACATGATTAGATGTAATCATGGAAAAAATTCCACACATGTGAGGGACAACACATAGGTACCACAACATCATGAAACAAGCAAAGAAGAGAGAAATATAAAAATGCAACACAAGTAAAAACATAGAAATCAAGAGATAAGGGGATCTGATATTTTGGTGTGAGAACTACTCATAGATATAGATAGATAAATATAATATATTAATATGTATAAACTATCATCAATCCCCTACTATATCATACCATGTGAAGAAAGGTACGTGAAGATAAAATAAAGATAAAATATTGGGTCAACATGGAAGGGAGAACTAAATGCCCCCAATACTTCGCATTGTCCCTAATTGTCGAAAAGAAAGGCACAAAAAAGGAAGAATGATGTGACATATAGAAGAAGTTTACAACATAAAACATTGATGTATCCAAGCACCTACAAGGGTGACAAGGGTCCTTCGGGAAAACATAAAACAAGCATTGGGGAAACACAACACGCACACAAATCTAATCTAAAGATAAAGAAGAGGTACCCTCCTAGTCCTCATCAACCAAGAGGTCCTTGTTCTCCCAATCTAGATCATTATAATGGGAAGTTGGATGAGCCTACAAGGGTGAGATAGCAAGGGGAGCACCCTTAGACTCTCTTTCAATAAGAGCCAAGGAAGAGGGCCCCTCAAGGTCTTCTTCGCTCAACTCTTATGAGGTAAACGTCATTGATTTTGAAAAATCATTGATAGAGTTGGGACATTGTCCACTAAGTTGAACATGCACTTGACAGGAGTTCCATGTGTTAACTGAGCGAGCGGCGAAGGAGGCACCTAAGATCCACTATCAACCTCACTGAAAGACTCAGGGGCAGTGATGAACTTAGGGGATTTCGGGGCTGCCTCTATCACTACGATGGTACAAGCCAAGGTAGAACCAACTTTCGAAGAAGGAAATAGCTTCTTCTGACCCCTATTAGAAGTAGGTTCATCCTCCAACTTGCACTTCATCAGAGGATGTGAGATCCCCATAGATGAAGCGAAAGCCAAGAAAGAAGCACATAAAATCATAGTGGAAACCATCAAGGTATTCAGCATATCCATGGGCTTAAGAAAAGGTGGGATGTCTAGGAGGGACATCAAGAGAGGAAGCTCAATCAAAGGAGTGATGAAAACTTGCACCCTTTTAGGGTGAGGTTCATCCACACTCGTGAGGGGAGCTAGAAGAAAGATTGAGGTGATGGGAACCGAAGCAGAAGGGGTGGAAGAGGAGGGCACAACAGAAGAAATAAAAATAGGAGTTGTTGACTTCCCTTCCTCCTTTTGTAAAGTAGCCTGCTCAGTGGCTAGAGCCTTCCTCTGATGCTTATGCTCATGCACAAGGTGGTTTCTTTGACTCTAGGAGCTAGAAGCTACAACTTGAGGAGGAGCAAGAGGCTCCTGTTCTATCATCAGAGTATCCATCATAGCCATTTTTGGCATAGGGAGTGACTCCTAGATAGAGATAGGAGGAAGAGATGCAAGAACAAAAACAACCAGTGAAGAAGTAGACTCAAGGATCTCGGTGATGAGCCTCTTGCCATTTTTCACCCTATAGCTAGGAATAGTAGGTCATGAAAGCCTAGATGCAAAACATACTCCATGAGGGCCCTTCCCTTTACAATACAGGATGGATCAAGGAACAGTGGGAAAGACAGGAAGGTCAAACACTTGACACTTTGCCTTCTACCAAGCGGGAACCATCAGACTCCCCAAGACACGCATAGGGGAAAAATTCGATGGCATCATAGAAAGATGGGAGGCAGAAGCAGGTGGAACTATAGAGGAAAAAGAAGGCTCCTGAGCAAACTTCTCTTCCTTTTGAGAGGAAAATGCAACTTGATGTTGCGCCATCATGCAAGCCTTAACCAAAATAGTATAAGGGGGAGGATAGGTCACTTTTGGTGCTATTCCCCCATTCTTGTATTTTACGTAAGTGCAATACAATAGGTCCATCTTAGGAGGAAGCATACCAATAGGGGTAGGATAGAAGTGATCTAATGAATAATCCCCATGCAACACTAGGGGTTTGTACCCAATGTCATGCACAATGTGCACAGAGCCCTCATGGGACAATTTCAAATATTATGGATCACCAAATGGATTGAGTTCATGGAAACTAGCCAATGAATTCCTAGCTTCACTTTGAACAAGTTGGACTCTAGGATAATATTGAAAAGGGAATTCATAGTCCTGGGCCCAACAAGGACTGAAAGGGTGAAATAACCAATGGGAAGGACAAAATTCCCATCATGCGTACATATCATGCTCTTAGATTCGTCATACCCATCCTTTTTAATAACATTAACTCGACATGTAGGATCAACAAGAATTCTAGTCACAGTATTCCTGTTGATACAAGCGAAGATGTACAATAGAGATGGTTCCCTATTAGTATTCTTCAAAAATTCTTGCGAGGTGAAGGTTATAGAAGGAGATCCATTCTCAAGCTACACAAATGGGATGGAAAGATGCATGAAAGAAGCCATCTTCTACATACACTAGAAATGACTTTCTCAGAAGCCCCTAAGGGTTTAACAACCAAATAGTAACCTCTTCTATATTTCTCTTTGCAACATTTGGGGACTCTTCTAGTTACGCCACTAGGGTTCATAGGTTGGGTTGCAAGGCTAGGCTCCCTGCAACACACACACACACCTACAACACACCTAGAATATGAGAGAAGAATCCTTCAACACTGCAAAACTGAACCAAAATAGTTCATGTCAAGTTCACCAAAATGTAGAGTAGGGGGACCGACTGCTCACAACCCCAGGTCACAGGAAGGTCTAGAACAAGAGGTTGACCTAATCTACCTCAAGTTAAGGGATTTTTTAAGATATGATTGATGTTTAAAAGTGTGAAAAGGAAGGACAACCAATCTACCTCTTTCCTTTTTCCAACTGAAAAGTCACAGGAAGTCAGGTGAGCATGTTTCCAAAATTTAGATTGTGACTTAGGTAGCTCACTACTAGAGGACTACAACACAAGACACAGATGATGGTGTGGCATGTTGGCATCTCAGTGGGGCACTAGCATTTGTACGGAAAAAAAGCGTATAGTCTAAAAACTATCAAAACCTACTAACAACCTACTGGGTGTGATTTAATGCAATAATAGAAATGGAAAGGAGATAATTAACATAATATTGAGAAAACACTAAGATTGAGTCTAACTACAAAATGATGAAAGAGGGTGAGGAAAGTGCACCTTCCTACCCATGAGTTGATATCTTCAAAGTCTTCACTCGACAAGCAACCTACACACACAAGATGGAGAAATGTTGGGGCTATGTATAGAGGATTGTCGTAGTTAATCTCGTGATTTGGTGTTTCCACCTCCACGGATAGCTAGTATAGCAACGATAGAAGAAATTTGATAAAGAAAGATATTGAGATGAAAGTACTAAGCACTATGCTAAACAACAATATGCTACTAAAATAATATGATAATGCTAAGTAAATGGAAGATGGAATAATATCACATTCAACCACATGCACTCAAGGAAAATGGGAGGAGTGAGCTTGCAAGCTTGCAAATGCCAACATTTTCGTAACAACAAGGAGCTTGAGTTGGAAAAACACCAACTTTCAACTTCAATGGAGGTGAGAATGGTGTGAATGAAGTGTGTAGAAGTGAGAATGATCAAGTAGAATTCCAAGAAGATGAGTTGAATGAATGAGATAGGAATTTAAAGATGAAATTGGAGACAAAGGAGTCATTCGAGGTCGGTCAAGGGAGTAGAGACGTTACTCATTTTCACCAATAGAGAATTATAACACCTTTGCAAATTCCAGAGGCGAGAATCTTGTTAGGACGACAGCATGCTGCACAAACGTCTGTGTGCCATGCTAGTGTCCTCGATAGAATATCCTCCATCAACACAAAAAATAACTACCAAGTGGATGGGAAGTGAATGAAGGACATGGAATTGCATTATAGGATTCAATTTTCTAATGTAGGAGGTACATAAATGTGGAATTTGCAAGGGGTGCAAATTCATGCCTTTACATACATAATCAAAGCCTAATTAGCAATACATTTTGTGAATCCTAAAACTAGATTACCTATAACCTATTTTTTCATCAAATGCTGCTCACTTGAGAGTATGAATAGAACTTTTTTGGATCATTGGTGGATGTTTCTTGATAAATCACCCAACAACAATCTTGATGTCCCTCTATATTTCATCTACAAACTATGTGTAAAGTTTGTTTTAGGTCATCATATGAACCTTTTTTACTTTAGATATTCGTAAGGAGTAGGTAGAGGAATGCCTCAAGGGAGACCTGGGGAAATGTAAATAGTGTAAGGTCTATTTATTCCCCCTCCTATTCCTTCTCCACTTCCAATAACACACCCAAACATTGTTACAGATACAACAATTCATAGCCACCATGTCATACACTCTTTGACTAGCCATTTGATAACACGGACTTCTTAATTTGCACATCCACATGAGAATAATACTCATATTTGATCAATTTATGTTGGTGGACCCTTCTCATCTACACATATTTGTATTCCTCATTGTTGGACTATGTAAAATTATTTGTGTTTCGTTACTCTTGAAGAGACTAGTGAGCCACCCCTAAACACATAATACGATATCCATCATATGACACCTAGAGTATATGACCTAGCATGGTATGAAACATGTGAGGAGGAATTGAAGGCAAGAACATAAAAAGAGCCATTAGGGGTTAGAGAATATGTGCAAGGTCAATCCTACGTACAAGTAAAACTTAAATTTATTTCATAGTACATTTTATTATAATTAATATAACAAACATTAGTACTAATCTACATATATTTAAGTGGGATAATAGTTTATTAGAGAGGAGGAACTTAGAGATGTTTAGCATGGTACTCTTTTGGCCATTAAATTTGACAGACTTGGCAGTATAATTTTTCTACAAGTCTAACTTTTTTATTGTATGTATACAATTTTATGACTAATTAAATATATTAATTTATGTCTTGATCTTATTTTAACTTTTTAGTGTGCTCCAAATGTGAATGAGGTGGCACCTTTTCTAATATATTATATTAGAACACTTGATCATCCTACTTATAGAACTTATTGTATTGATTTAGATGTTAATTTTAAATTTATATTATGATTATTGTAGTCCATTTTTTATCTTTGACATTATTTAAATATCTCATTTAAATATTTTCTTCCAGGTCTTAGTTTTTTTAGTCCAACAAAATAAATTTAAAGTCATTAATATCATTTAAATAACTCATTTAAATAATATTTTGGTTTTAATTGAAAATCAAATAGAGTGATATTGTTGTTTCCATTATAAAGTCTTGTTAAGGTTTTTATTTAAAACTTAACATTTTTCCTCAATATAAAATTTCCATGCCATTTTAATAAGACAAACTAAAGTTCCCACACCAAATACAAAGAGATTTAATAAATTAAAATAAAATGGAAAAAGGAAAACTCATGTTAAAAAGAAGAATAAGAGAAAAGCTTAAGTTTCATGAAAAAAAGAAAATAGAAGACTCCTTGTTGGGCACTGAAAATAGAGGAAAATGAAAAAACATCACATGAAAAGAAGCTAGGGCTTGTTTTTACTACTAGAACTAGAGTTGGGAGTAGCTTGCATGGATTTTGAGGAGGTTTCAAGTGATTTTTCACCATGAAGAGCAAAAAACAAGGATTTGTAGCAGATTATGAGCCTTTCCAAGCACGCCTAGCCATACAAAAGTGAAGATATGGAGTCCATTAACAAGTGCACTAAAAATAACTTATTTTTTGCATTTAATCTTTCATTCAACACTCTTGAACACATACACATCAGTTTTATTTTTAATATTTTTTTATTAGTTTTTATGAGCAAGTTCAAGAGGGGAAAATCACAAAGGAAATTCAAAAATGTGTCAAAACCCTAACCTACACCCTTAGTTGTTTACAAATAATAATAATGAAAAAAAATTGCTCAAAGTTGGTTGTGTGTGGAGAAAAATGGGGCTCCCTCAAGTTTTGAGCTCAACATACAACCATACTACCTTAATGTAGCTCATCTAAGGTAGGTTGCAAGTAAACCACAATCAAAACATTATTGAAGATTTTTTGAGTTCACCAAAGTTTTGAAAAGGTTTTGAAACCCTAGTGACAACTTTAATGACTGAGAAAGAGATCAATGGTCTAAGGTTGGTATAAAAATAAAAGGCAACAACCATCATGCACAAGACCATAAGCATGAATAAGTCAAAAGAAGGCAGTCCTAAATACATGTCATGCAAGAGTGAAGCAATGAGATTTGAGACAACCACTTTGCAAAGGATGGAGTAATGAAGACCTTGGCTTAAAAGAGGATTGCAAGATCAAATATGAAAGGTATGATAGCCATGAATCAAAAAGGACAACAGGGATAAAATGTGTAATATGGAAATCCAATCAAAAAGGTAGATTCAAAGTTTCTCATGGAGAAATAATATTTGAATGAGAATTTGATGGACAACCATTACAATGGTCTTATATTAAGGTTTTCATGGAAATCACTTTGCAAGGGGGGTAGTTGAGAAAAGTTCCACATGACAATCTTAATACTCATAATATGGGAAACCCTTTCAAATGAAGGTTTTATGCATAAAGGGGCAGTGATTCCTCAAATTGAAGGAAAGTTTCAAACCTAGGAAAGAAGAGGACATCCATTTCTCATGTTAGTGTGAATAAATTTCTTGTACCTAGTTAATTCACTCACTAGGGACTTAGGGGACATATTCACATATTAAGTTTACTTAGGCTCTAAGATTTCTTTTAGAAGGATGAGTTGTCTTTTCTAGAACTTATCTTATCCTAGGTTTTTGTGACTTAGTTGTCTCATGTGATAGTATTAAGACACTTTTCATGACCTCATCTACTCCTATTCCTCGCCTTGTCTATATAAGGAAGGCATCATATGTACATTACCATATTTATTTTGGTATTCTTGCATCGTTAATCATAGAAAGATATTTTTTCCATTTCTCCTTTGTGGAATTTATTTTGTCTTACAGGTGATCCTAGGGTGTTTTAGGAGTTCACCATAAAATCCTACATGGTATCAAAGTTTTAGTGCTATAGACTTCTTCTTAGATCTAAGGGACCAATCTTGGCATGAAAGTTTTGTTGAGTGTGAGTTGGGGTCTTGATAACCTTGCCATTGAACTATTTTTATTGGATCTATTTTTATTTTTGCTTCAAAACTATAGCTTCCACTCATTGGTAAGAAAAATTATTTTTGGGGTTTTATTCCCAAGGTCAAAATTCCATTTGGGTATCAATTAGATTTTGCATACCTTGAACAGATCTATAAAAAAATGTTTTCCAAAAAGTGTCACACATCATTTTTTTCTACAAGTTGAAGGTTAAATTCATTTTTTCATCTTCTTCTTTCTAGACCAAAATTGTTTTGTTGGGTTTTGTTCTTTGCATTAAAATATTTTTTGGTTTTATTTATTGTCTATTCATAAATTGAATAGATTTTTCAGAAATCAAATCAGAAGTAAAACTTTTTTGTTAGAAAAAACCATTTTCTGTAGGCTAAATTCATCTATTGTTTTTTAAAATTCATAACTTTTGCCTCAGTTATTGGATTTTCATGATTCAAGTGGCATTGCAAAATTTATCTAAGGTCATTTGTATTCATGGAGATAGATGTGAGCATTCATCAGTGCATGCACTATTTCTTTTTTTGCATGCATTAGGTTTGTATTTTCTCTGCTCCTCATTTTAGTTCCAGATCATTTCCCAATCGACTATTGCTTCATAGATTCTGGGTGAACCCACAAAAGTGATTTACAATTGGAGTGAGGAAGGAAAATTTGAAAATAAATGACCCCATGCCAAAAAAAAATATTTTGGGGTTCGAGTGAACTAATAGGTTCGAACGAACCAAAAGAGGGTTCGCTAGAACCTGGGTTTGAGCAAACCCATTCAATGCAAGTTCCCACCATCTTTCCAAAAAACACAATAAAAACCCCTTTTTGAAAGGAGTTTTCAGTAGGGTTCAAATGAATCTTGGTTTGCTTGAACCCCTAAGGGTATGCTTGAACCACCTGGTTCGAGCGAACCCCCCTTTTCCCACCTTTCTGCTCTCTGGCACCAAAAAAGATAGAATTTAAGCCCTTCAAAGCTTGGGTTGAGGATAAAAATGGAGGAGACTTCACAAACCCAACTAGAATCAGGTAGTCCTCAAAATGAGCTATCCAATGACTATAATTTTAATATGTTTTGGTTTTATTATGTATTTTCTTTTTTAGTCTTATTAAACATAAATTTTTCACCGAAAATCAAGCTCTTTGTTTTGTACATGTGGAAAAATAATAGATTACCAAAAAAAAATTAAAAAATATGAGTGCACTAGATATTGAAGTCCTTGATCCAACAAAGAAAAATGAATTTTGAAGCATACAAAAAAGTTACGCAGTATACGGTCTGCCTATGTTTGAATTGTAATTGGTTTGACTTTGAAACTTGATTAAAGAAAAAATATTCAATAAAAAACAACTAACCAATTGGAAGCACCAGATATTAGAGTTACAAATCTAAATTTGAAAGAATTAGAATTTAATCCTTCATGGAAAAAAATTTATGTGTTATACGGTGAGTGTCACTCCTTAAAAATGTTATTTTCTGAAAAAAACTAGTTTTTGAAGGAGATGGAAAAAGAAGTGCAATATGATCCCAAAAATTTTGAAAAAAATATATTTAGAATCTACAGACAAAATGTCACAAATCACTAGTTTACATCATCTTCAAATTCCTCACGATTTAGCCGCTATAGGTACCCGAAAGTGATGATTTAGTTTGAAAAAATTATTTTAGTGTCCAGTTTGGTCAAAAATTGTAAACCAGTATTGTGGGATCACCCTTCCAAGTGTGCCAATTTTTTTGTTTTCTATTTTTCCTTGGCATCAGGCCTACTATTCCTTATCATGATTCTAACCTAAGTCCTTGAGTGACTTTAATATGGTTTCTAGCATACACAAGTATTTTTCCTTGCTTGCTAGATCGAGGATTACAATGTTACTCCACAAGTGTGCTTACAATGCTTCTTTACAATAAGTTATCTCATTATGGGGGGTTGTATTATTTCTCTATTCATCCTTTGTGTGGATGGAGATTGATTGGATTTGTGATGGATATCATTACAGTATTTATCTCTCTTTTAGGGAGGAGTTTTGTCCCACTCGGTTTTATCCTTTTATCTATTTGTGAGAGATTTCATTCACATTTGTATATGGGTACCTAACATGGCCTCATAGCCGAGACCTATCATTACTTCTTTGAGTCATTTGCATAATAATATTCTCTCCTAAGTTGCACTTAAGGGGGGTGTTGGTGTGAATAAATGTCTTGTACCTAGTTAATTCATTCACTAGGGATATAGGGGACATATTCACATGTTAATTTTACGTAGGCTCTAAGATTCCTTCTAGAAAGATGAGTTGTCCTTTTTAGAACTTATCTTATCCTAGCTTGTTATGACTTATATGTCTCATGTGATAGGATTAAGACACTTGTCATGATCCTATCTAATCCTATTCCTCACCTTTCATATATAATCAAGGCATCATATGTACATTTCCATATTCGGTTTGGCATTCTTGCATCCTTAATCATAGCATGATATTTCTACCATTTCTCTCTTGTGGAAGTTATTTTATCTTGCAAGCGATCCTAGGGTGTTTGAGGATTTCACCATAAACTCTTGCATCTCATGTTAAAGGCATAAACCCACAAGATGAAGGGTAGTGTACAAGTTTAAAGGGAAGTGGGTTCATAACACAAAAATGAAGAACCAAGAGATCATTAGAACAATTTAAGAGGAAATGGCTTCATAATGCAAAAATGAAGACAAAATCCATTTTTCACAATCAAAGATGATGGTTTTGCAGCCACAAATGGATAGTGATATGTTTGACAGCCATGAAGAACATTAAATGTGTCATAAAGAAAAATTAAATATTTTAATCCATAGAGATAAAAGGTTATAAGTACAGGACATGTATAAAATTGAAGACGACATTCATATATCAGTTTTCCAATAGATAATCACAGTCATAAATGAGTTTCACAAAGGAGGATAGTCATGTGCTATTGATACTAAGGGCAGAAATAATACTCTCTCAAATAACAAGTCTATTTTGAAGTGACAAGTTTGAAAACCCTAAGCAAATACCAAGTCTAAAAATGAAAGTAACATAGATAGTTTGGAAGTATTTGAGAGAAAGAAGTAGAAAATTTATTCATAACCATGAAAGGATAGCATGTAATAAAGGACAGTCATAATTCTTTATGACAGTCATAAAAATCCACCATGTATACAATGAACCCAAAAGATAAAGGATAGATTCAAAGCATGATAGCAACCATCACAAGGCATAGCACCATTTCAATAGATTCACCTCAAGGTGTTTGAGTAGGGTTTGGATCTCAATGAAAGATAGAGGCATTCACAACAAGAGAAGGGACAACAACAAGTTTGAGCTTAGGTAGATTATATAGCCTTATGACTGCAATATAGTTTAAGGAGAAACCTTTCCAAGAAGGGACAACAAGTTTGAGAGGTTAGTAGTAAAATTACAGCCATCCATGATAGAATAGTAATATAAATATGAAGGTTATGCAATCAAGAATCCAACCACATGGTCATAATGAGAATAGGATACAAACAACAACCATGAAATGAAGGAGGCTTCAAACAATGCAATGAACTTAGAGAACATTACAAAGGACAGTGAACATAATGTTGAGGACAACCACTATGAAGAAGGTTAACGAAGGCATTATTGAACAAGAAGATAGTAGGGGCAGACCTATGATAGTCTTAGGTAAATAAGCATGCATATGAAAAGGAACATGCATAGGAATTTCTTCTTGGGCCTATGAGAACCTTGCAGCACATGGGAATCTATAAATTGGAGGTTGCATTGGTTTGTAAGTAACAAACACAAATAACCAACTAATGGAGGAAGGGGTAGATTACATCCATATCCAAGGTCTTATTGAATGGAACAAGGGGTATATTGTATCCAATCATTTGAACATCTCATTGAATATTACAATTTTCTACATAATATAGTTAGTAGGAAATTAAAACTGCCGCAATCTATTTTTTCCACTGCCACAGTCTGTCTTTTCTCTCTTAAGAGGGTTTTTTAGGATAAATATAGTGTTATTAATTCTTCATTATAAGGGTATATTGCATCCATTTCCAAGATCTTATTAAATGTAACAAAGGGTGGATTGTATCCAATCATTTGTACACTCATTGAATATGACACAACCAAAAAAATGGAGCTCTAATATCACTTTATCCTTAATCACTAGGTTTATAACCCTAGAGATACATTAAACATAAAAATTATCTTAAGCTAGCTATTCTCCTAGAACTCTTGAGAACATAATGAGAAAATCACACAAATGACTCTTATTGGCTAATGACATGAAGATGCAGATAACAAATTACAATGGTGAATAATGATGGCACATAATGTTAGGAGTGGAATTAACTTGGGTAGGATCTTCTTCCAATAGGTGTACTCAAGTTAAATAAAATTATCTTATTTTGGTGATGTAAATGATTTGGTTTTTAGGTAATCACTTTTATCTAGTTAATTTTAAGATCATATCACATCACTCTCATGTAATTAGATGTTAGAGAAGTGCATGTCAAGTGTGAAGGTATCTAGTGAAGTTATAAGAACACATTATCAAGAAAATGGTTGGAATGACCTATTGATAGTGGATGTGGTGATAAAGGGGCGGTAGTGGATTTTCTTTGTAACCAAGTTAAAAAACCTATACAAATCAATCAAATATACAAATCCATCTAGCTACAAGGAAAAATAGTGAATTCCACTAACTATGATGGAAATGGACCACTATAAGAAATGCAAATGGAATACATAAGAGGGTAAGTCCAAAAATATGGGGGGCCAAAAAGGGGACTTAAGTGGCCACTTTTTTTCTGAAATCAAGAAATACTAACCTTGGATGTGAAATTTAGGATAGTTACACTCAAAATTTTGAGAAGCAAAAAAAACAAGGATCATAGTGCTCTGAGTCTAGTTTTTAAACTGCTAATTTATTTTGAAAATTGTTGAGATTAAGGGGTTCAAAAGAGGGATGCATAGAAATTGGTGTTTTTTTGGTAAAAAAAACATAATATAGCAACCTTTGTGCGTACCTAGCACAATGAACTTTTTTTAGTATTTTTAAAATCGCTTCAGTGAGAAATTAGCTAGCAGTATTTAGTTGATGCACGATTTTTCTAATAATTTTTTAATGAATATTTGATGTTTTACTAATTTTCAAAGTGGACACTTCCTAAAAAATAGAATTTTGGCTATGCTACCCCTACAAATTTTGGAAACTAATTAAAATTTTCCTTTTTTAAAAAATAATTGTAGAATGGAGTCTAGTTTCTAAAAATGTGATTTATTTGAAATTTTGATGAACGGTTAATTTATAACAAAAAAACACCAAACACTATTTTTTGCCAAAAAAGACAAACAAAAGAAGTTATAGATGAAAGTCTTAACATTTTCAAAAAGTGAAAAAAAAACATTGTTGGATGGCTAAGAGAGAGCCTAACATTACCCAAGTGTTCAATTTGTTTGACATTGAAACACATGCAATCTTGATGGTGAGCACGAACCCGATTATGTGAAATATTGTAGAATTTGCAAAAACACGTCTCTGGTCATTAGGAAGGACCTCCAAGCCTTTGGGTTGGTATTCCAAGGAAAATACCAAGCCTAAGGCTTGGGGATTCCCAAATCAAGATATAATGCACTTATGATATATCTTAATTTTTACATGGTTTTTAACATTTTTGTGGGACATGTCTAGCAAGGCATAACGTGAGTGTGGTATAACACGCTTGTGTTATGTCTTTCTTTATGTTAAATGCTAATTTATTGAATGTATGTTTATATATTTGTATGTGTGTATGTACATGTATGCTCGTATGTCATGTATGTATCAATGCATGTATATATGTATTCCTATATGTATGTAATATTGTATCTACATATGTACATGTACTTGTATGTATGTAGGATTGTATGTACATATGTATTATGCTTGTATGTATGTATATGTATTTATGTATGTCTTTAGAGAGTGGGAGGATTTTGAGAGAGAGAGACAGAGAGAGTTGTCTACGTAGGGTGGGATGGAGAGAGGTATAGAGGTAGTGAGAGAGAGTCTTGCAAGAGAGATAGGGGTGGAAGGGAGAGTCTAAGAGAGAGGGACTTAGCTAGGTAGGGTGGAAGGGATAGAGGGAGAGAGAGAGAGAGATAGGGGTGGGAGAGAGAGAATTGAGAGAGAGGGAGGGAGAGAGAGAGGGGGGAGAGAGAGAGAGAGAGGGAGAGAAAGAGAGTGTTATGTAGGTAGGGTGCAAGAGGGAGAGACTTGAGAGTGTGAGGGGAGTGAGAGGAAGAGACTTGAGAGATAGGAAGTGAGAGGGAGTGGGAGAGATAGGAAGTGTGAGAGTGAGAGACCTGAGAGAGGGAGAGGGTGTGGAAGGGAGTGACCTGAGAGAGGGAGAGATAGAGGTGGGTAGAGTGAGAGGGACTTATCTAGGTAGGGTTGGAGGGATAGATAGAGAGAGGAGGGGAGGAGAGAGAGAGTTACCTAGCTAGGGTGCCAGAGGGACTGACCTAAGATAGAGAGGGGATGGGAGGGAGAGACCTAAGAGAGAGGGAGAGATGGGGAGTGATGGAGAGGTAATGGGAGGGAGATAGAGAGAGATAGATAGAGGGACTAAGAGAGAGTGGTAGGTATTGATTGAGTGAGAGGTACGTGTTTATGGTGTTTTCTGAATAGCAACAACTTAGAAAAATTTTGATATCCTATCTCTCTTGAAAGGTAAATCTCTATCAGCAAGCCTCAAGAGATAAACCCAAGGTCTCTAATGTAAGGTTTTGACAATGCAGCAAATAACTCAGTGATAAATGTGAAAATGTTGGTAATCACAAGGGGCCTTACAAAAAAAATGTTGAAACTTCAATATTCATCAAACATAGCAATGAGGGTGATGCTTTGTGAATCTTTCTCTAATATTGATTAAAAGAAACATAAAAAGATAAGGGTTTGAGAGAGTTATCTAATCTAAAACCTAAGATCGGTTGTGCAAACAATAGAGTGTTCAAGATGGACCAATCTTCCCAAAACCAATCTTTTCTTAACCAAGATCAAATCCGCAGTATCACAAAGACAGTGCAATCTCCAAAGGAATCTAATGATTTTCAGATTGTAAATATTCAAACATACATTCAAAAATTCACAATTGAACTTGAGTGCAAAATAGAGTAGGCCCAGGATAACTTTACACAGTAATCCACAATTAGTAGATCACTAAAAGTATGGACCGAAGATTCCTTAACACCTCAAACACTTTTTCATGAACATAAATGAATTGCAACTAGTTCCCAGATTAATCATAAACTAACTTACTTAATGCTTTAAAATAAAAGGAGGTGCGGGAACCATCCTCAGATGAATAACACGTAGAAGAAAACCAATGATTAATTCCTTCAATTGTATTAGCTTCACCAAAATTTACAAAAATTCTAGTTCCTCATAATATAACAACTCAACAACTATTACTTATGCCCTATCAACTATGCATTATTCACTACCAACCCTACAAATGAGGAGGATATATCCATTTATAGTAATTCTCAAGTTAGGTTAGCCCAAATTAGGGTTTTACAATTAGGTTGGCCATGAAACCTTTTAAATTCCCCTAATTCAAATTTACAATAAAGTATTATGGGGTGAGCCCCAAAAGTCAACTTTTAAGAGTAAATAAAATCTTGGCACAAAACTCAACGAGTTGCTGACTTGCATCTGTGTCTATCTCGATGTAGATGACACTCTTTTCAAGGTGGTCAAGCATGGTCACCCTCTTTGTCCTTATCTTCTTCCCTCCTTCTGGAAATTTCTTTAACTTTTGCAAGCATTGGGTCTAGGTCAGCCTAAGTTGGGATGGATATTAAATTGATTCTTGATTCAGTTGAGTTTAACTTGCCCCCATACTTAGTCAAAGTTTTCTCCCATTCACCACAAAGACCGTGATATTTATCCAAACTGGAAATGTAAATTGCAGCATCCTCAAGCTGGTGTTTTACAATAGGCCCACTATCACTTGGAGAGTAAACTTCATGTCACCATTTCTGTAGTTGTTTAACATTTAAATTATTCTTACCAAATTTCCTCCTTCTATTGACAATATCCAAAAAGGAATTACAACTATCAAAAACCTCCTTCACCTTGCTCTAAGCCTTGGATATTTTCTTTCGTGTCTTCAGCTTGAGCTCATTTTTGAAGTTAAAGGCCTCTATCCATTCCATAGCTTTATGAGTATTCTCCATCATGAGGACACCTTTGACTAATACATATGAAGGAACTTCAAATATTCTTTCTAACTCCTTGACAATGGTGTCATCTAGATTCTTACATTCAACAAGAAATTGTGCCATATCTTCAAAGAGGAATGATTCCCTTTCATACATTTGTAGTACCTTCTCAATCATGGCATCACCTATTCCACTCACACTTTGTAACCACTCTTGTGTGTCCTTCACAGAAGACTTTAACCTTTCAGTTTTTGATATTTCCTCCTTTGATAGCAACCCCTCTAAGAATGAGGATCCTTCACTACTTTGGGCATGTATTGGTTTTACCAGTTGTTGGAAATAGTTGTATACTTCTTTCAATTTCCTCTATAATTCCTCTTTTTCTTGAGTTTTCTTATCTAATATTCTCAAGATTTCTTGGGATGACTCTTGAAACTCCTCACTTTCCTACTCCTTTGTAGATGGGCCAAGATTAATTGTTTCTACATTGTAATCTAAGGGCCTGACCTCATCTTTGTACTTATTATCTGCAGGGGTGGCAACGTGAATAAACCTATTATTAAATTCATCCCTGGAGAATTTGGAGATTGTCCTAGCTCTTTTTCTCTCATTTGGTTGTCCCCAACTTTCCAAGAACTTGTCCCAATCTAGAGTTTCATCCTCCACAATGATGGCTTTTTTCTTCAACCTTTCTTCTAACCATTCTAGGGTAGCTGGTTGCTCTACTTTAGCATCCTTCTGAGGAACATCTTGTTTTGGTTGATCATGGGAAGGACTATCTTCAATATTCTCTACATTCACATTATCCTTCCCTTGTTTTTGTTGTTCCTCATCCTCATCAAGCTTGTCTACACTTTCATCATTTGTGTGTGATGCATCAATGTGTTCTTTTACTAGAGGTTGAGAGGGAATTTCTATAGTAACCTCAGATGTAGCCTTCTTCCTTTGCGCCTCTTTCTCTTTCAACTATTCCCCAAAATCACTCAATTGTTCATCCTTGGGCATGGGAACCTCTTCATTTTTTGTTTCCTCCTCTGGATTGTTAGGAACATCCTCTTCCTCATTTTGATGTCCAAGTTCATTAGAGACATTACCTTCATCGTTGATTTGCATATTATTAACTAGAGAGATTGGAGGGGAATTATTTCCTGCAGCTATTTTCTTCATATTTCTTATAAGATCATCAGTAGGTGCCTCTTCAATGGTCACCTTTTGCTCTTTATTCACATCCTCTGTTGGAGTTACCTTTTGTTTAGGATAACTTCTCCTTACATATGCTTGTAGCTTCTCTCCAGAAATTTTAATATCAACCACCTTAGATTGAGTGGTTTCCTCTTTAGTGACCTTGGCCCTTTTAGATTTGGCTAACTTTTGGCCTTCAGTGATTATCTTCCTTTTCCTAGAAGGTTTGGCTATTCAGTATCTTCCTCGGCAATTTCCTTTGAGGGATTTCTTGCTTTTTCCACTGCTTGCCTCTTTCAGTTGCCCTTAGCTTGGCTCATTTTTCTTCTTTTGATAATAGATTATGATTTGTCCCCTTCCTCTTCTGAAAGAAGCTCTATTGTATCATCTTTAACTATTTATTCTTCTTCCTCTGAATGGGATTCAAGATCTCCCATCAAATCATATGTGAATTTTGTTCCATCTAGTTACAGGATCTTATGCTTTACTCATAGTTTGAAGTATCTCAAGATAGGGGCATTAACCACATTGAGATCAACAATCTCTTCTTTAGACCAATTAACAACAAGAAGTGGCTTATCCTTATATTTCTTGTAATCATGATGTTGTTGAAGATCTTCATCATCATCACCTTTGGCAATTCTATGTAGTCTAATCATTCTCAATGATAACCTAGAAAATTTTCTCTTTATTACCTCAAATTCATCCCAACAGTTATCCCAATAATCCTCTATATGAATTTTATGCCAGTATTCCCCATTTGCTTGTTTCTGAGCAACTCCATAGGGGTCAAAGTTGTCCCTATTTGTGTGTGAATACAAGTTAAAATGCACCATTTCCTTCTTAGAATAATTAGCACTTTGAATGGAAGGGGAAGCTTCCAGGACTTCAATCCCCAAAGGGAATTTGTCTCAAGTCTTGCTTTGTGCATATCTTTTATCATTGCATCAAAGGCCACCAGTTGCCTAGTCACTTCTAGCAGGATGAGTTCATTTGTTAGGTACCTTGGTAACCTCAATGGCACTGTCGGTGATCCTTGTATTCTAACATAAGAAAACTTCTAGAATTGAATAACCATTGGCCATATTTTCTTATCAACTCCATGGCCTCTGTTGAAATTCTAACATGTAATGCATCTTACAAAAATCTTGTAACATACATGAAGAATGCATCATTTACCCTCCTATAATTTGATGTGTTAAATTGGAGCTAAGAGAAAACATCAGAAATCAAGTCTTGGCCCAGGACTCTACAACTTAGACCCTTATACTTATTCTTCCTAGCCAACATGTGTACAAGATAAGAGGTCATGGTGAATTTATTTTTATCTTGTAGACTTCTTAATTGTTCATCCAATTTGTCACTTATAATGCATGCCCAATGGTAATGGGTTCCTTTCACAGTTTGAGAGATGATGTAAAACATCTAATTTCTAAATATGAAGGAATCCTCCAATCCCATTACTCTGCCTAGGAGGGTAATCATATCATTGTATTTCAATTTAAAATCACTCATGTGTAATTGCTTGGGCATCTTTGAGTAATGTGACCTTGGCTTAGCAATCCAACTGTTGTTCACCATTAACAAAGCCCTGTCAGGATCCTTTGTATAAAAGTCCTCGACATCTTTGATGTTGATCCTTAAAATATTTTGATGTGATCCTATGTTGAATGTCTCTGCTATGGACTCCTCTATCATGTTGGCCATGATTCTCCCTTGAGGCCCAATAATCACTTTCTTTTCTGAGTCATAGTGTTTAGCACATTCCAACACTAGCTCAAGATACTGCAATGTGGGTGGAAATCCTGCATCTTGGGCCAATCTAGTATTAGTAATGATCTTAGCCAACTGATTAGGTGCATCCCCAAACATTCTCTACTTGAAGTCATCATAATCCGCATGCCTTGTGTTTATATCACCGATCTTGCTCCATGTTGAGAGGATCTTGGATTTAGGCCATATCCCCTTGAAATCCTACTTCATCCTTTCTACTCTAGATTGAGGCCCTTCTAAACTAGCTTCAGATGTCTGAGCTTTGTATTTCTTTGTTGGACTAGACTCAACCTACATCTGCAAGGAAGAAGCAACAATTACCATGATATCGAGCATAACCAAGCATTAGACTCAATCATATTATCAAGATTACCATGAACATTATATAATTAACCTTTAAAGCATCATGAAAACCCTAAAATCTCATTACAAAACATCAAGGATGAAACATCACAATACTTAAAAAAATTGAGCTCGGGGATTTTAGACACAGATGCATTTCTGGGGAATCCACCTCTAGGTGGATTCTTTGAAGGTTAAGACAGTTAGGGAATCCACAAAGGAATGGATTTTCTGAAAATATCAATCTTTGCTCAAGTTGAGTCAATGTATCTTCATCCACATCATTCAATCATTTTCATTAATTACAACAAGATTATACCTAAGCATGCAATCATATCATCAAAAAAGTTCAAGATTTTCATGCCTCTCCAGATTTCGAAGAATCCAAAGGCAAGCAGATTTTCTGAATGCTTAGACACTCGAGAAATATAAAGCAGGTGTTATGAAATAGCTTTCACAATAGAAGAATATGATATGAAATATGTTGCAAATACTTGATAATAATTGAGAATAACAAGCCACTTCAAGGGGGAAAGCCTCCAAATATCTCCAATGAGAACACACTTCACCACTTCATGATGAAATGAGACTCTATACCTCCTATATATACCTATTTATGCCTAGGATATCACCTAGGCTGACTTAGACACCCCTATATAAGACCTAGGCCGACCCAACCAACTAAATAATAATATAATAATGATAACATGACTTGATTAGGAGTTAAGATAGCCACAAGCCAACTATTCATAACCTGATGTACACCAATATTAAGGGCGTAGCATGGCCCCCTTCTTCAAAGAAGCATTGTCCTCAATGCTAGTCTAGTTTGGATTTTTTTGAATGAGCTCCATGTCCTCCCATGTGGCATCTTCAACAGGTAAATTCTTCCATTGGATGAGATACTCAGTGATATTTCTATTACTCAACTTCTTTGTGTGTGTTTGATGAATGCACTCTAGTTCCAAAATGATTCTTCCTTCTTTATCTAGATCAGGTAGTGTTGTTTGAGTTGGAATATTATGCCCAATTACCTTCTTCAAACAAGAAACATGAAAAAATGGATGTATCTTTGTTGTTGGTGGCAACTCTAGCTTGTAGGAAAAACTACTGATCTTTTGCATGATTTGGTATGGTCCATAATACCTTGGAGACAACTTATTATTCTTTTTTTGTTGCTTCAATGAGATTTTTTTATAAGGTTGCAATCTCAAGAAGACCCAATCCCCAACTTCAAAACTTCTTTCACTATGATGTTGGTATGCCTATTGTTTCATTTGATTTTGTGCCATGGATAAATTCTCCTTGAGTCCTTAAAGTCCCTATTGTTGATGAATCAAGTGTTCCTCTCCTGCTTGAACTCTTGGTGACACCTTGATTGATGATGTGATGGAAGGATGATGATATCCATAAATTTCCAAAAATGGAGACACTTTTGATGAGCTATGAAAAGATGTTTTATACCACCATTCTGCAAGTAGTAGCCAATCTACCCATTGAGACTGTTTCTCTAAAGTGAAACAACGTAGATATCCTTCCAAACATTTATTAACAACCTCTATTTTCCCATCTGAGTGAGGGTGATATGAAGAGCTATGAGCCAATTGAGTACCCAAACATGAGAATAAATCTTTCCAATAGTGACTAGTGAAGATAGGATCACGATCACTAACAATAACCTTGGGTGTACCATGTAGCTTTTGGATATTCTCCAAAAAATATGTTTCCAATGCACTTGCTATGAAAGGATGTGATAATGCAATGAAATGTACATAATTAGTGAGGCGATCAAATACTACCATAATGACATTATGACCTTTATATTTGGGAAGCCCTATGATGAAGTCCATGGATACCTCTTCCCAACGCTAGCTAGGAATAGATAAAGGCTACAAGAGACCTGGTTTCTTAATTGTCTCCCATGTATTCCTTTGACAAACCAAACATTCGGCCACAAATTTTTGAACTTCATCTTTTAGCCCTTCCCAAAAAAAATCTTGCTTGACTCGATGATATGTCTTCAAAAATCCTGAATGACCACCAACTCGAGACTCATGCAACTTTGTGAGAATCTTGTGTTTAAGAGTGGAATTCTTGCAAAGATACAAACACTCTTTATACCAAAGATTATCTCCGTTGCAACAAAAGTTATATGAACTACTACAATCACTTTTTAATTGTTGGATGAGATTACTTGTCACAACATCATTTTTCCACTCTACTTTGTCTTCCTCCACCCAATTTTCTTGTAATATTGAAAGGGCACACAATAAGGCTTCATCTTTCTCATCCTTCCTTGATAGTGCATCTGCTACAATATTTTCCTTCCCTTTCTTATATACAATCTCAAAGTCATATCCCAAAATCTTAGTGACCCATTTTTGTTGCTCTTCAGAAGATAGTCTTTTTTCCAAAAAATATTTTAGGCTATCATGATCTGTCTTAACCTTGAAGTGTCTACCCATTAGATAAGGCCTCCATTGTTTAACTGCATGAAGGATTGCTAGCATTTACTTCTCATAAATAGGTTTTAATTGATTCTTACCCTTTAATTGACGACTCTCAAAAGCAATTGGTCAACCTTCTTGCATGAGAACTGCTTCTATCCCATTTCCTGAAGCATCACATTCAACAATGAATTCCTTGGTGAAGTTAGGAGTGGCAAGCACTGGAGTTGTACACATAGTCTCCTTCAATCTCTCAAATTTTGTATTAGTGGACTCGTTCCAATGAAAATAATCTTTCTTCAATAAAGTGGTGAGGGGTGTAGCTATACGACCATAATTATTCACAAATATTCTATAGTACCCTGTCAATCCCAAGAAACCCCTTATTTTTTTAATGGTTTTTGGAATAGGCCATTGCATGATAGCTTTAATTTTTTTAGGGTCCACCTTTACTCCATGTGAAACTATGTGTCCCAAATACTCCACCTCCTTAAGACCAAAAGCACACTTGGATGGCTTAGCATAGAGTTGATGATCTTCAAGTATTTTTAATGCTTGATCCACATGTTGCAAATGTTCTTCTCAAGTCTTGCTATAAATCAATATATCATCAAAGAATACTAAAACAAACTTCCTCAAGAACTTCTTAAAAATGGAATTCATTAGACTTTGGAATGTAGATGGTGCATTGGTAAGACCGAATGGCATCACCAAAAATTCATAATGACCCTCATGAGTTCAGAATGTTGTCTTACAAATATCTTCCTCCTTAATCCAAATTTGATGATAACCAGATCTAATATCTAACTTGGTAAAATACATATCTCCATTCAATTCATCTAGAAAAACATCAATGACTGGAATAGGAAACTTGTCTTTAATGGTGTCCATGTTGAGCACTCTATAATTTGGACACATGTGCCAAGTTTCATCCTTCTTGCATACCATCACCATAGGGAAGGAGTAAGCACTTTGGCTATGCTTGATAATTCCTGCCTCTAGCATCTCCTCAACATTTTTTTCTATCTCACTCTCTTGTATGTGTGGATACCTGTAAGGCCTAATGTTCGGTGGTTGGCTTCCTAGAACTAACTGTATGGCGTGATCATGATCCCTCTTAGGAGGAATTCCTTTAGGCGTATCTCCAAGAACAACTAAGTGATGATCAATTATAGCTTGCAAATCTAGATGAGTAGGAGTATTAGATTGAGAGACTTCTAATGAACATAGTTGTGCCACAAATCCATCCACTCCTTTATTAAGCAACTTTTGCAATTGATGAGAGCTTACCATTTGTGGGAATTTTTCCTTCAACCCCCTTAGCTCTACTACCCTTCCTTCTAATTGAAATCTCATGAATAGTTCTTGGAAGTTCATCTCAATCGTTCCCAATGTAGTAAGCCATTATACTCCCAAAACAATATTTGTTGCTCCCATAGATATCGCATACATTGGGGAATCAAGTTGATAATCTCCCATGGATAACTTAATGCTATGACACTTCCCTAAAAAACTAACTGTACCACCATCTACAATTAAAACTTGAAACTATGGAGCTGGAAATATAAAACAATTTAGACAAGTAGCTAACTTTTTGTTGATGAAATTATGAGTACTACCTAAGTCAATCAACATTGTTACCTTCTGCTTCTTTAAGAACCCCACCACCTTGAGAGTTTGTGGAGCACTGAAACCTGAGAGTGCATGACAAGAAATGATTGGTTGAGAATCATTTGATTCCTCATTTGACTCCCTTTCATCCTCTAGTATGGGTTCCTCCTCTTCTTCCTCACTTGCACCTTTAATATTGAACAATTTCTTTTCATTGTATTTATGTCCTCAACTATATTTTCTATCACAATTGAAACACAACCCTTTTTCTCTTTTCTCCTCAATTTGTTGTGGAGTCAACCTAGTAGGTTGTGTTGAATATCCTTGCTCTCTTGTCATATTGGCTCCTTGCTTCTTAGGAATCAAACACTTCTCTACCCTATGTGCTAAGATAAAAGACTCATTTATAGAGCTAGGGCTAAACATGCGTACCTCATGTTGAATGTGATCCTTGAGACCCCCCAAGAATAAATCATTCAAGTTCTCCTCTGTAATTGTATCCACTCTTAAGGATAGATTTTGGAATTGTTGAATGTAATCCTTAACTGATCCTATTTGTTGAAGTTTAGCAAGTTGGCTGAAGAAGTTGTTTGTCACGCTATTTCTATATTGTGCTTGGTGTTCCTCTATAAAAACTAACCATGAGATGGTGAGCCCCTTTTTCCTTCGATGAGTGCAAAGCCAATGATACCAAATGAATTGATCTAGTTCTAGATATAGGGAAGCCATCGTGACCTTTTTTCCATTTGGGATTTGGTGTACTTAAAAAAAAATCTCCATTTGGTTTATCCATGTTAGAGGATCCTTGCCATCAAACTTGTGCATATCCACCTTTGGAATAAATTCCTAGATCCCATAGGAGTATTAAAACTTATGTCAATGTTATCTAACATGTAATTTTCACCTTGGTTGCTTGAGAACTCCTTTCTTGGTTCAGCCATATAGGTACTTAACATGTTCTGTATATCCGATATATCTCCTCTTAGGTCACTCATATCCATCTTCATTAAGGAAATGTCTTCCTTTACCTTACATATTTCCTCACTAGGACTAATATCCTCTATTGTTACCCCATCCTTTTCAGGAGTCTTCCCCAGAGTGACAACATTCTTTTTGCCCCTTGTTGCAGGCCCCATCATGATGGGAACCACTAATTTTGAAATAAATCACACAAATGAAACTTAAATTCTCTAAATTTTTTACTGTGACTTACTATGGCCAAAATAACTCTCACCTAGAAAAATCTCCAAGAAATAAGTATATTTGCAGCGTGGCGAGCGATAATTGTGAAAAAAATAATTTTTCAATAACTTGGTTATTTCTTCTCCAATTCCTCCAGTTGTTTTACTATAATCTCCTTTAGTATTTTTTCAAAAACCTAATAAAAATCAAAGTCTAATTCGACAATATGTATGAGATATACAGATTCCAAAAACATTGTGTAGAAACCCTAATTATGCAATAATTCACTTAATTATCCTCCAATTCTTCTAAAATCTGGATTGTAGTTTCTTTAATATGTTCTTCAAAAACCCTTTAAAAATGAGAATTTTTTTTTCCAAAATCTGAAAGATATGCTCTTACCAAAAGCACCTCCAAATTTGAGAAAAAACCTTGCCTCTACGGTGCCAAGATCATGCTTTGATACCACTTGTTATGAAATAACTTGCACAATAGAAGAATATGATATGAAATATGCTACAAATACTTGATAATAACTGAGAATAACAAGCCACTTTGAGGGGGAAATCCTCCAAATATCTCCAATGAGAACACACTTCACCACTTCATGATGAAATGAGACTCTCTACCTCCTATATATACCTATTTATGCCTAGGATATCACCTAGTCCGACTTAGACACCCCTATATAAGACCTAGGCTCACCCATCCAACTAAATAATAATATAATAATGATAACATGACTTAATTAGGAGTTAAGATAGCCACAAGCCGACTATTCATAACCCAATGTACACCAATATTAAGGGTGTAGCAGTAGGACAGAATTTTCGAAGATGTCAATTCAACTCAAACCTAAGTCACCACTCACTCACCAACTTTGTGTAATTAACTTTATTCAAATGATTAGGTCACATCAATGCATTCATCCTCACCGCTTATAGAATTTCAAAAAAATTGAGCCTTGGAGGATTTTAGTGAATCCACGAGCAGGCATATTTCCTGAACATTTGAACACTTGGAGAATTTGTGACACAACATAATTCCTAAAAAATGGAAACTAATTGGGGTCCAACTTGAAATTCTTTGTTGATGCTCTGAGATCATTCCCAAACCAATTTTGAAGTAACCTTCCCACATCACTCTTGCTTAGAATAATCTCAGAAATATAGAGGGTCGACGGACTCAGAGAATCCATGAAGGTGTGGATTTTTTGAAGGGATTAGCTTTCAAAGAATCCGTGCGTAGATGAATTTTCTGAAGTTCTTCATTGGACTTTGTTTCTTCAATATTTGGAAAACTCAAGTCTTAGTTCACACCTCTTAGTTCAAATAATTATTCAAATGCAAACCCTAGGCAAGAATCTAGGCACAAACTTGCAATACATAAAGATTTCAGCTTCAAACTGTTAGTGTAATTAAATTAATTATTACACTCGCATAAGTTAACTTAGGTCATACATCATTTAGTCCTAGGTTGCATTTTAATAAATCATTTAATAATGGGGTAATGTCCCCTTCCATGCTTGTAGGGATAATATTCCTTCTAGAAGATGAGTTGTCCTTCTAGAACTTATCTCTATCTAGTTAGTTAGGGTTTATGTTGTCACATGTTGTTAGATCATAACACTTGGAAACATCTCATGCATCTTAGGTTTTTACTTTTGCCTATATAATCAGGCATTTTGTTCATTTGTAACATATCATATCATATCAATATAGAATCTCTATTCAACATTCCATTGTTGCAACACTTTCTTTGTGGTTGATTATCTTTCCTAGCAAAGGTCCTCCATTGAAGACTGTCGCTTTAGGGATTGTGCATCCATAATCTCAACACAAACCTCACCACAACGTGCTTACTCGATCATTAAACCATCAAAACCAAAACTAGGGAAAATAATACAATTAGGGTTTGCAATGGGCTTATCAAATCGACCACAATGAGTTACTTCAATTGTCAACATAATTGCTTTCAAAGACTCTAAATTCAAACCCTGGGTTCATAGAATTGTTGCACCCTAATAACAACAAACTTGAAAACCCTAAACCTTGATGCCCTATTTTAAGAAAATTCAAATGAATTTCCAAAAATCTCAAGGGACACCATAAACCATCTTGAAAATCCACCACTCATCGTTAAATTTCAAACAAACAAGGTGCAATGAAAAAAATCAATTCCATGACAAATCCAAGATCAACCAATTGATGAAGAAACAATCAATGAGTAAATGTACCATCGAATCATTAAATCTATCACAAAACCAAATAAAATCACAAGGGATCTAAAGATCTTATCATTCAAACGAGGAGAACAAAACTAGAGAATCAAATGCACTCAAAAATTGATCACAACCCTAAAAATGTTGTCGTTCAAGTCACAAACGCAAAATGTTGAGAGATAATGGAGGTTTTCAAAATCAAAGCACAATGCATAATGAAGAATAAAGGAAAAACCATGACTTAAAACTCCTCAAAATGAAAATAAATTCACCCCAAGTATGACAACCATCGAGCAATAAATGCGGTGACAAGAACCCTCAGAATTCAAAAACATGATTGGGAAAAGGATTCAAAAAATACGGCATGGGCCAGAGTCTCTAAATGGACAGACCTTTTGGGAATCTGCCTAGTGGTGGATTCTCTGAAAGAACATCCATTCAAAAAATTCAATAGGAGACAAATTCTCTAAGACTCCTCCCTGACTTGCATGAGTTAAGGCCTTATCAAATTTGCATGAAAGGCTCAACTTCAAGGCATCATTTGATATCAATATGTTGCAAACAAAGGCACCTAAAGTGTAGATAAGTCATTAATTCAACTGAGTGAAGTAGACCCAAAACTGAAGCAACTCATCCCTTAAGGGGAAAACTTCAAACCTAAAAAAAAAAAGCAAAAAGAGGGTCCCTACCTACGGTGGGGAATGTGTGCAAAAGGTGCACAATAGTATGTAGAAAGAGGGAGAGGGTAGGAGAGATGGAGGGAGAGAGAGGTGATATGTATAGATAGAGAGAAATGGATAGGGGTTGAAGGTATAGGGTTGAGGGATTAGGGTGGAGGACCTATAGGGTTTATGGTTTAGGGTATTGGGTTAAGGGTATAGGGTTAAGGGATTAGGGTTGAAGGTAGAGGGTATTGGGTTGAGGGTAGAGGGTAGAAGGTTTAAGGGTTTAGGGTTAAATGGTTTATGGTTGAGGGTAGAGAGTTTATGGTATATGTTTGAGGGTATTTAGTTGAAGGATTAGGTTAAGGGTCCAATGTAAAGGGTAGAGAGTATAGGGGTTGAGGGTTTATGGTTTAAGGGTTAAGGGTTGAGGGATTAAGGTTTGAGTGTTTATAATTGAGGGTTGAGGGTTTAATGTTAGGGCAGGGAGAGGATAGAGGGTTTAAGGGTTTAGGGTTGAGGGTTTAGGTTGAGGGTAGAGGATTAAGGGTATAGGATTGATGGATGGGATTGAAGGTCCAATGTATAGGGTAGAGGGTATAGGGGTTGAGGTATTAGGGTTTAGGGTTGAGGGTTAAGGGTAGAGGTTGAGGTTGAGGGTTTAGATTATGGTAGAAAGTTTTATTGGGTTTAAGGGTTTAAGGGTTGAGGGTAGAGGGTTTAATGGTTTATGGTTTAAGGTCTGAGAGTTGAGGGTTTATGGTTTAGGGAACTAAGTGTTTAAGGGTTTAAGGGTTGAGGTTTTAGGATTGAGGTATTAGGGTAGAGAGGGAGTGATGGATGGATGGAGAGATGGAGGGATAAGTGAGATAGAGAGAAGGAGAGAAGATGAAGGAGGGATAGAGATATATGAGTGTTGAGGATCCAATCTATATGGTATACAGCTGAGAATTGAGGGTATAGGTTTGAGGACCTATAGGGTTGATGGTTTAGGGTATTGGGTTGAGGGTATAAGGTTGAGGGATTATGGTTGAGGGTACATATGGTTGAAGAATTAAGGTTGAGGGTCCAATGTATAGGGTAGAGGGTATCAGGATTTAGGGTTAAGGGTTTGAGGGTTGAGGAATGAGGGATTAAGGGTTGATGGTTGAGAATTTAGGGTTGAGGGTAGAGGGTTTAAGGTTTGAGGGTTGAGGTTTTAAGGTTAAGGGTAGATGAATAGGGTATAGGGTTGGGGGATTAGGGTAGAGGGTCCAATGTATAGGGTAGAGGGTATAGGGGTTGAGGGATTAGGGTTTAAGGGTAGAGGGTTGAGGGTTGAGGGATTAGGGTAGATAGTTTACATGGGTTTAAGGGTTTAAGGGTTGGGGGATTAGGGTTGAGGGTAAAGGGTATTGGGTTGAGATTAGAGGGTAGAGGGTTTAATGGTTTAAGGGTTGAGGGTTGAGGGCTTAGGGTTTAGGGTTGAGGTTATTAAAGTTTTAAGGGTTGAGGGTATACGGTTGAGGGATTAGGGTAGAGAGGGAGGGATGGATGGAGGGAGAGATGGAGGGACAAGTGAGATAGAGAGAAGGAGAGAAGAGGAGGGAGGGGAAAAGATATATGAGGGTTGAGGATCCAATGTATAGGGTAGAGGGTTGATAATTGAGGGTATAGGGTTGAGGGCTGAGGGTTGAGGGTAGAGGGTAGAAGGTTTAAGGTTTTAGGGTTGAGGGTTTAGAGTATAGGTTTGAGGGTACGTGGTTGAAGGATTAGGATTAAGGGCCCAATGTATAGGATAGAGGGTATAGGGGTTGATGGTTGAGGGATTAAGGTTTGAGGGTTGAGAAATTATGGTTGAGGGTTTAATGTATAGGGTAGAGAGTAGAGGGTAGAGGGTTTAAGGGTTGAGGGTTGAGGGTTTAGGGTTTAGGATGGAGGGTTTATGGTATAGGAGTTAAAGGTTAGGGTTGAGGTATATTGTGGGTAGAGGTATAGGGTTGAGGTTGGTTTAAGGGTTGAGGGTTGATGGTAGAGGGTAAAGGAAGATGGTTTAAGGGTAGAGAGTTGAGTTTTTAGGGTTTATGATAGAGGTTTGAGGGTCTATCCTATAGGGTAGAGGGTATAGGGTTGAGGGATTAGGTTTTAAGGGTTGAGGGTTGATGGTAGAGGGTATAGGGTTGATGGTTTAAGGGTAGAGGGTTGATAGTTTACTTGGTTTTAAGGGTTTAAGGGTTGAGGGATTAGGGTTGAGGGTAGAGGTTTTAAGGGTTTAGGGTTTAAGGTTTGAGGGTTTAGGGTTTAGGTTTTAGGGTTGAGTGCTCAAGGGTATAAGGGTTGAGGGTATACAGTTGAGGGATTAGGGTAGAGAGGGAGGGAGAGATGGAGGGATAAGTCAGATAGAGATAAAGAGAGAATAGGAGGGAAGGAAGAGATATACGAGGGTTGCAAATTAAGGGTATAGGGTTGAGGACCTATAGGTTTGATGATTTAGGGTATTGGGTTGAGGGTATAGGGTTGAGGGAATAGGGTTGAGGGATGAGGATTGAGGGTAGAGTGTAGAAGTTTTAAAGGTTTAGGGTTTAAGGGTTTAGGGTTGAGGGTAGAGGGTTTAGGGTTTAGGGTATAGGTTTGAGGGTACATGGTTGAAGGATTAGGGTTGAGGGTCCAAACTATAGGGTAGAGGGTAAAGGGGTTGAGGGTTGAGGGATTAAGAGTTGAGGGTTGAGAATTGAGGGTTGAGGGTAGATGGTAGAGGATTTAAGGGTTTAGGGTTTAAGGGTTGAGGGTTTAGGGTTTAGGGTTGAGGGTTGAGGGTATATGATTGAGGGATTAGGGATGAGGTTCTATTGTATAGGGTAGAGGGTATAGGGGTTGAGAGATTGGGGTTTAAGGGTTGAGGGTTTAGGGTTTAGGGTTTAAGGGTTTAAGGTTTAGAGTTTATGGTTTATGGTCCATTTTATAGGGTAGAGGGTATAGGGGTTGACTTATTAGGGTTTAAGGGTTTAGGGTAGAGGGTAGAGGGTATATGGTTTAGGGATTAGCGATTAGGGTTGAGGGATTAGTGATTAGGGTTGAGGGTCTATTATATAGGGTAGAGGGTATAGGGGCTGAGAGTTGAGTTTATAGGGTAGAGGGTTGAGGGATTAGGGTTGAGAGTTTACTTAGGTTTAAGGGTTTAATTTTAGAGGGTATTGGGTTAAGGGTAGAGGGTATTGGGTTGAGGGTAGATGGTAGAGGGTTTAAGGGTTTAGGGTTTAAGGGTTGAGGGTTGAGGGTTTAGGGTTTAGGGTTGAGTCCTCTAGGGTTTAAGGGTTGAGGGTATACGATTGAGGGATTAGGGTAGAGAGGGAGGGATGGATGGAGGAAGATATGGAGGGATCAGTGAGATAGAGAAGAGATAAAAGGAGGGAGGATAGATATATATGAGGGTTGAGGACCTATAGAGTTGATGGTTTAGGGTATTGGGTTTAGGGTATAGGGTTGAGGGTAGAGGGTAGAATGTCTAAGGGTTTAGGTTTTAAGGGTTTAGGATTGAAGGTAGAGGGTTAAGGGTATAGGGTGGAGGGTAGAGGGTTAAGGGTAGAGGGTAGAGGGTTAAGGGTAGAGGGGAGAGAGATAGAAGGAGTGAGTGAGAGAAAGAGACAGAGAGAGACTTTAGAGAGGGAGAGTGGGTAGGAGGGAGAGAATTGAGAGAGAGAGAGGGAGTGGGAGAGTGATAGAGGGTAGAGGGTAGAGGATTTAAGGGTTCAAGGGTTCAAGGGTTCAAGGGTTAAGGGTAGAGGATATAGAATTAAGGGGAGAGGGGAGAGAGATAGGAGTGAGTGAGAGAGATAGATATACTTGAGAGAGGGAGAGGGGGTAGGAGGGAGAGACTTGAGAGAGAGAGAGGGAGTGGGAGGGAATGTGAGAGAAATAGAGGGTATAGGGCAGAGGGTTTAAGGGTTAATGGTAGAAGGTAGAGGATTAAGGTAGAGGGTAGGGTTTAAGGGTTAAGGGTAGAGGGTAGAGGGTAGAGGGTTAAGGGTAGAGGGTAAAGGATTAAGGGGAGAGGGGAGAGAGATAGGAATGAGAGAGAGAGAGAGAGAGACTTGAGAGAGGGAGAGGGGTAGAAGGGAGATACTTGAGAGAGAGAAAAAGGGATGGAGTGGGAGAGAGATAGAGGGTACAAGGTAGAGGGTTTAAGGGTATAGGGTAGAGGATAGAGGATAAAGAGAAAGAGAGAGAAAAGAAACCGATAAAAAATCAACTTTCTCATAACATGAGTGTGTTTTGAAGTAGTGGAGATATGGTCGTTATTTAGCAAGACATAACGCGCTCGCATTATAACATGAGCATGTTTTTTTTTGCTCTAAAAATGGTAAAAATATCAATATATGTGATTTCAAGGCCTACATTCTGCATATTCTCTTGGTTCTGCGCATTTTTTGACAAAAAAAAAAGAAAAAGAAAAAAAAAGAAGCTTTTTGGATATTTTGTGAAGTGTGCATGCATGTTTTGGATATTTTGTGAAGTGTGCATGGATGTTTTTCACATTCCACCACCTTTTTCATGATCTTTCCACCACCTTTGCATGAAATAGTAGAGTTTTCACATTGAAAGGAATATAATATCAATTCAAGTCTAAATTCCATTCAAGAGTGATATACAATTGAAGTTTGGAGGGGAACAAGCTTTTGAAAAAGTCAAATTGTTGAGGAGTTTGAAGAAAGAAGAAGAAAAGGCTACATATTTGGGTAGAACTCCTCCATTTGAAACTCTAGTTTTTTAGGTATGTGAATTCTTTACACATTTTTTTTCATTCTATTTTGGCTTTCTTTGATTGTTGTTATTTTTCATATTCCATGTTGATCATTGTTTGTTTGTCATTATAACCTTATCTTTTCAATGCACATTTTAAATTACACTATTCTTTACACTTTCCAATTACATTTTTAAGCCACATTTCTTTGAGGCATTTTGTTAAACAATTGACTTCCCTTGTGTATGCTTCCACATTTTTTATACACATATATATGATAGCAGTTATAATAAAGTAAAATAATACATCATTTTTTAATCCTTTACTATGGATGTTCATATCACTCTCCAAAGCTTTAATTTTGGTATAGGCCTAGGGGATGTTGGAAAATGTAGTTGAATTTGGTTTTACACCTACAATTTGAATATGCTTCAAATTTTCTAAAGTCCTTTCAATAAATCTTTTTTGTACATATCCTACAATCATTCTAGTCCACAAGGATATATCTTATTGAGGCATTTTGTCAAACATTTATACCAAGTAGTAGATTTCCTTGTCTATGCTACCAAATTTTCCATACATGTCAACCAAAGGATTTTATCAAATACCATGGACAAGGTAATCAGTTGTTTGAATAAATGCCTCAAAGAAATGGGGTCTCATGGTGATGTGCATTTTATCAAACATCTGATTGCATTATCTATGCTACCAAATTTTCCATACATGTCTCTACAAATTGGAATATACTCCTCCCACATTCATAGATCTTTGAATATATTTTGGTTTCCATCTCTATTTCTAAATTTACCTCATCACTAAACTTACCTCATCACTTATTTTGTGATTTATTTTAAATGTTTCCTTGATTAGTCTACCTACAAGGGAGTTTGACCCTTCTCTCTATTGTTTCAAGACTCTTTATTCAAGGCTAAGTTAGCAAAATGGGGAAAGTTGTATCCTATCTTGCAAGAGAGTGACCTTAGGTGTATGTAGACATGTCAAGATTTGAATTTAGGAAAACAATTGGTGTTCTAATGTAAAAATCAAGGTCACGTCGCTAAAGGCAGAGGCCGACTCTTACAAGTGTATTTCTTTTTCATGTAAATTAGCAGGAAACTATTTTGTTGTGCTATTTTCCATGCATCACATGCATGTCTAAGTAGGAACAATTAGTAAAAGTTCTCCTTACATATGACCCATCTCATTTTTTAGCATTGACCAATGTTTTAGGGCATAGGATCATCAATAAGGGTTTTAGGGCAGCATCAACATATCTCTTGAGTTGGAGATAAGGCCAAGGTTGAAAATGGTCCTAAAATAGACTAGGGGAGTGGACACTAAAGCAAGTGACAAATAAATCATGAAATTGTGCCTATTCCATCAAGGAGCACAATTTATGATGCTATAGCATTTGGTTAACATCATAGTGATGTGGTGTAGTGATAAAAAGTGTGATTTCAATGGAACTCATTTTTGCAAGAGGTGTGAAATTCTTAAGAGTAATCAACACCAAGAACCTAGAAAAATAATTTGAAACTAATTAAGCCTTATACTTATCCACTAAATGATTCACTCTATTTTTTTTCTTATATATCCACTTGCATGGGAAAATCTTCTTCCCTTATGAAGAGGGAAAATATTCCAAGTGTGGTTCCTAATCAAGGAACTATACTCCTCTTGTTTAGTAAAATCATATTCAAGAATTCCTTATGAATCCTAAAAATATTATGGATAAAAATTAGTAGCTATAAAAACATGTGGAAGCCCCTAAAACTATGGGAATTTTCACTTGGATTCTAATTGATCCCCCACCCAATCACCTATACCCACCATTTCTATCAATTCCATAGATGACTTGAAGTTAGAGAATCAAGAGGAGTATCATTAACATCTAAATTATGGCTAATAGAGGAAGGAAATGAATCCTCATTATCACTCTTATCATTTAAAGTAGAAGAATAATACTTTTCATCATTATAAATCTATCTAGTTGGATATGAATCCTTAGAGGAATTATCATATAGCCTAAGTGACTCCAATTTGAATGTAAAATGAAAATTTAGAGAAGTGGAAAGAGTGGAACTCAAAGATATCTCCTCAAATTGAACACTCCTCTCAATGAATATCTCATATATAGAAGGGTGGAGAAACCAATAACCTTTAACAACATCTAGATAAATTGAAATATAAAAGGTCTAATGTTTGAATCCATTGTCTTATATTTCTCTATAGGAATGTGGATTCCTTTAGTAGAACCTAAAAAATTGAATTGCTTAACTATTTGTTTTATTGATTCAAGCTTCAAAAGGAGTGACTTCCTCCAAGGCTCAATGAAAAACATGATTCTAGAGATTAAAAACATAGTTTATGCCATCCACCAAATACTAAGGTGCAAGAGATCTATAGTGAACCATGTAGTTCACCATTTCCTTCTAAAACCTATTCTTTTGTTTTAGTACATTGTTTTATTAAATATTGTGTCAAAGTAGATGCTACTAAAAAGTCTCTTTATAGTACAAAGTTACTCCAAATGATGATTTACATACTCACCACCATTGTTAATGCAAAAATCCTTGATGGATTTCCCTAACTATTTCTCTACAAAATTTTGAAGCCCTAAAAGAATTCTAAGACCTTAGAATTCTATAAAAGAATGTACACCCAAGTGTATCAAGAAAATTTGTTGATGGATACCAAAAATATTGTAAGGAAAAATTTATAATTAGACTAGGAAACAAAAAATATATATATATATATATATTCATATTCTAAAATATTACAAATCTCAAATAAAGTATGCAAATGGACTTCAATAAAACCAAACAAAACAAAATTTACTATAAAACTTTATTATTGAGTGTAATTTTCTCCAATGATAGTTTGAAAAGTAAATTATCTTGCATAAAAGTTACTCATTTTGAAATTCTATAGTTATCCAATATGAATGGATGAAATGGATGAGAGTGTGCCTTAGTTCATATATTTTTGAAAGAGGCAATGAATGGTAGATATGTGACATAATGATCATCAGTGGACGATGAATGAGAGAACTTCCCTAGGATTGACGATAGAGCATAGGGTTATGATGGAGGTTGCTAGAATGTGATGGTCTAAGATGCACTTACAAAAAATAGTAAGTAGTTGCAACCATGAGGAGTGTGGGGGACGAGTGTACTTAGGACCCCTTTATTCTTCAAAGTTGGTAGAGGGAATATAGCCATGATTAAATAATATTATTATTTAATTATTTTAGCCACATGTGACGTGGAATAAGTGTCAATAATAATAAATTTATTTACCTATATGATACAGGAAAGGGACTAATTAAATAATAGGATAATTCAATTATTAGGTGAAAAGGATTTGACTAGGTGATACAATTATTTGGTTGATTTATAATAAAAGGGTGTACTAGAGAAGTATTCATAGGATTTTATGGTAAACTCAACACCATAGGGTCACCCACAAGACAATAATAACTTTCACAAGAGATAAATGTCAGAAATGTCGTGCTATGATTATGGATGCAAGATTGCTAGATTGGATTAGATTGTGGATATGATGGCTTGCTTATAAAGGAAAGTTGTGAGATAGGATTAGACAAGATCATGATATTTGTCTTAATCTTGTAAAATGACGCAACTACCTCAATAAATATTAAATGACTTAGGACATAAGAATTAAATTCTAAAAGATAATATAAGATCTAGTGACAACTAACACTAACTAGAAAGATTCCCTCCTAGGACCTAAGAGGACTTAACATGTAAATAGGACCTAGATAGGTAAAACTGTTGGAAAAGTATGCCTCAATCATAACAGGCTGTAACCTCTACTGGAGCAAAGTCAGTATGACATCTATTATGTTTGGCCGACTAGCAGCTTTGTTACATTGTGATTTGTACAGGTCGTTGTGACCTAGCTTTTGTCTCGTCGAATGCTTTCATTGTGGAGTCTATCGCTTTGAAATAGAGTAGTCATTGAAACCTCTCACCGCTTGTGGAGATCCCTAGCCGATAGGCCATTCTATCGCATATTGGAATAACCTACGATGGCTCAATGAGAAGTCTTATCAAGATATTAAAGTCTCGTCGACAGTATGCTACATGTTGTGGTCTTCGGTGTATCTTATATTCTATCGGTAAAAAGTCTTACCGATGTGAAAATGTCTCACCGATGAAGGTTCAAGTGTTGATCATCAGAGTAACACAAAGGGTTCTCACTAAGAAGTCTCAGTGATAAACATTTGTCTTGCCGACTGTTGCTTGTTGCTTGATATGACTTAAATTTTTTAGAGTAACGTCTCAGTGATAGCGATAGACTCCTACTGACTACTGATTACTTCAGAGTAACTTTGAACCCTCGGTATGATGTCTCGATGAAAGACAATTGTCTAGCCGATGAGAACACTTAAGTCTATGTGACTTGCGGAGCTTCGGTATAATGTATCACCGAAAGTGCTGAGTCTGGCTGATAGCAATACATGTGGAGAACGTCAGTGTGAGGTCCTGGCGATATAAGGAGGTCTTAGCGATAGTCTCTTGAACTCGGTGTAACAAAAGAAGGCTCATTGGGATGTCTTGGCGAGAGCTATAGTCTTTCTGAAAGGAAAACTAAAGCCGATACAAGTTGTAAGCTCAGTGAAACCTCTTTCCGATGGAAACGATTCTTGGCAACATCGATATGAAGATTTTGGGCATTGAGGAGACACTGTTAGTGTCTCACCGAGATGACAACAAAGCTTGAATCTCTTTTGACCATTGATTGTCCTATGTGGAGTCTCATGGACCAATAGGAGAAGCTGAATCTAAATAGCTGGAAGATTGTTTGTTGTGACAGTTCTGTGAGGAAGCTCGACGGACATGGAATGACATGGTAATACTTTATGATTGCAGATTATGATCAGTTGGTTTGATCGACGGATTGTTGAGTGATTGTATGATCAGTAAATGTAATCTTATCTGTAATGACTATAACTTGAAGGTTCCTGTACAAGGTTGTTCATGGTGAATGATGTTGTAAACATACATCAAAAAGATAAGTCTGAAACTTGTATGTAATCTTTATTACTGTAATACAAAGTGACTTCTCTTGGTGTGGTGGGTTTTTCTCCCATAAGGTTTTTTCCACGTATATCTGGTGTTCCTGTGTGATTGTCAAATACTCTGTTTCTGTTATATTACTTCATAGTGCATCTTAGTTGAAACTGTGATTAAAAATTAAAAGTATATCTGCATTCTTCTCTGAGGTATTGACGTTAGGAGAATTATTTCCACATCTTATTTTCCTTACAAGTGGTATCAGAGCCTAGCCAGTTGTGTTATCCTTGCAGGTACATTGGGTTTTTTGAGTCAATTCTGTTTAGTGGGAGTCTTGTAGAGTTTGTTATTTTTGCTTACAGGTTGAGATTGCTAGTACGTTTGGAAAGTTTGAAATAGAGAAGTTCAACGGCAGTAACTTTGAGTTGTGGAAACTCAAGATGGAGGATCTTGTAGTTGATCGTGATCTGTGGCTTGCAGTGTCTGGAGCTAAACCTACAGGCATGAAGAAAGTAGATTGCGACCTTGCAGATAGGAAGTCTAAGGGGTTGATAAGGCTCTGTTTGGAAAACTCACTTCTTCTAAATGTGCATGAGGAGAAGACCACATCTTCTTTGTGGAAGAGACTGGCATCTATTTATCAGGGGAAGTCCTTGGTGAATAAACTGTTCTTGAGGAAGAATTTGTATTATTTGAGAATGCAGGAAGGAGGGTTTGTAGTTGATCATTTGAATGCATTTAATATGCTAATTTCTCAATTGACATTTGTTGGTGTAAAAATTGATGAAGAGGATCGTTGTATGCTTTTACTATGTTCTTTGCCAGACTCTTGGGATCATCTTGTGATGGCTATTGGGAGTACAACATCCAGTTTCAAGATGGAAGATGTTGTTGGTTCTTTGTTGTCAGAAGAGATGAGAAGGAAATCTTCTGAGATGGTGAAGGAAGCTCTTGCTGTCAGAGGAAGACCGAAAGAGAAAGGCATGAAGAAGGACAAGAAATCAAAATCGAAATCAGAGGGGAGATCAAAGTCTCCTGGCAAGAAGTCCAAGGTGAAATGTTGGAACTGTAGGCAACTTGGTCATGTCCGAAAGGATTGTAGAGAGGAGAAAAAGAAGAAGAAGGACTCTTCTGATAATATTTGTTCTCGTAGTGATGGTGATGCCTTCATTTTAGCCTTGGCTACACAGGCATCAGATGATGTCTAGTTGATTGATTCTGGAGAATATTTCCACATGACATCTCATAGAGAGTGGTTCACAAAGTATGAAGAATATGATGGTGGAAAGGTGTACTTGGCAAGTGATTCAACTTTGGAGATAGTTGGTCGTGGAAGAGTCAGAATACAATTTCCTAATGGCAGAGTAAAGGGAATTAATGATGTTATGCATATACCAGGTCTGGCTCAAAACTTACTTTCTGTAAGTATGCTGAATGATATTGGAGTACAAGTCATGTTCTCTGGAAATGGCTACAAGATGACTAGAGGTTCAATGGTGCTGGCTAGAGGTGCTTGAATTGGTACCCTGTACAAGCTGGATGCACATGTTGTTCAATGTAACAGTGTCTCTAGAAAGTCACTAAAAGCTGCTCATGGAGGTAAAGAGGGAAATATCCCTAATTATATAAACTCTATGGAAGTAAAACTTCCTGCAGAGAAGACTATGCTTTGGCATCATAGGTTAGGCCACATAGGATAAAAAGGTTTAAAAACCTTGAAGAATAAAAACCTGGTTGAGGGGCTTGAAGATTGTAATCTCGAATTTGAATTTTGTGAGCATTGTATATATGGAAAGCAGCACTGCGTTTCTTTTTCTTCCAGTCCTCATAAATCTTTTGGTTTTCTAGATTATATTCATTTGGATGTATTTGGTCCAGTGGATGTTCCTTCTTTTTCTAAGTCAAGATACTATGTGCCATTTATTGATGATTACTCAAGAAGAGCATTTGTATATTTTCTAAAAAGTAAATCAGAAGTATTCAGTCAGTTTAAAGAATTTAAAAATCTTGTTGAAAATTAGATTGGTAGAAAAATAAAATGCTTAAGGACTGATAATGGCAGTGAATTATGTTCTGATGAATTTGAAAGATACTATAAAGACCATGGAATTAAAAGACACAAGACTACACCTTATACTCCGCAGCAAAATGGAGTTGCAGAAAGGTTCAATAGGACAGTGATGGAGAGATCACGAAGTATGCTCAGTAGTGTTGGCTTGGAGGAGAAGTTCTAGGCTGAGGTTGTATCTACTGCATGTTATCTAATTAATCATTCTCCAAATTCTACTCTTGTTGAGAAAACACCTTTGGAAGCACGGTCTAGTAAGAAGCCCTCTCTTTGACATATTCGTGTTTTTGGTTGTGAGGCATATGCTCATGTTTCGGATGTGAAAAGATCTAAACTAGAGAACAAGGCTGTCAAATGTATTTTTATTGGCTATAGTGTTGTCATAAAAGGATACAAGCTTTGGAATCCTGATATAGAGGAGGTTGTATAAAGCAGAAGTGTAATCTTTCATGAGCTGAAACCTTCCACTTTGGATCTACAGTCAGAGAATAAGTCAAAAAACAATAAGTATGTAGCATTAATTCCTCCTACACCAGAGAAAGAGGAATTGGAAATTCAAAATATACCTAAAACTGAGGAGAGCTCAAGCAGTTCTAAAAGTTCTGAAGAAGAAGAACCTTAGCCTCAGCAAGTGAGGAGGTCAACATGTGAAAGAAAACAACCAGATAGGTATGGGTTCTCTTTGATTGATTCTACTTGTGCCTATGCTTTAATTTCTAGCACTAATGAGCCTAGGACTGTAAAAGAGGCATTTAAAATGTCTGATTCAGACTCTTGGTTGGAAGCCATGAATGAAGAGATGGCATCATTAGAAAATAATGAAACTTGGAGTCTGGTGTCCTTGCCTAAAGGTAGAAAGTTTGTTGGCTATAAATATGTATTTAAGAAGAAAATTGGTCTGGATGGCAGTGTGGAAAAGTACAAGGCAAGACTGGTTGCAAAGGGTTATTCCCAAGTAGAGGGAATCGATTATGGGGAAATATTTTCTCCTGTAGCAAAGCTGACATCTATCAGATTTCTTTTGTCACTTGCAGTAGCATATGACTTAGAGGTCGAACAGATGGATGTGAAGACAACATTTCTTCATGGTGATCTTGAAGAAGAAATCTATATGTCCCAACCTGAGCACTTTGTTGAGAAAGGTAAAGAAAAAATAGTATGCAAATTAAATAAGTCTCTATATGGGTTAAAGCAGCCTCCTAGAATGTGGTACCAGAAATTTGATACTTTTGTATTGTCCTTGGGATTTGTGAGATCAAAATCGGATCACTGTGTATATTATAAAGCTGAAAGTGATCAAGTACTTGTTATTGCTCTCTATGTTGATGATATGTTGTTCATAGGCAATACTAAGCTAATGATTTTTGATCTTAAGTCTTAGTTGTCTGCTAAGTTTGAAATGAAAGATCTTGGTGCAGCAAGGTATATTATGGGGATGGAGATAACTAGGGACAGGGAGAATAGAAAACTTTGGCTTAGTTAGATTAAGTATATCAGGACTATTCTTGAGAGATTTTGTATGAATGATTGCAAACAGCTAGTGGTTCCAGTCTTGCAGGGAACAAAGCTATCTATTGAAGATTGTCCAAAATCTCCAACTGAGATGGAGGACATGACTAGTGTACCCTATGTTAGTGCGGTTGGAAGTATTATGTATGTAATGGTCTATACAAAGCCAGACATTTCCCAAGCAGTGGGAGTTCTTAGTCGATTTATGGCTAATCCAAGAAGAAAGCATTGGGATGCTGTGAAGAGAGTGTTTAGATATTTGAAGGGGACTTCAGATTTTGCTTTGTGTTACCATGGGAACTTGGTTGAATCACAGAGGACTCTCAGCATTCGTGGATATGTAGATTCTAATTGGGCAGGGGACATTGACAGTAGGATATCCACCAGTGGATATATTTTCATGTTGAATGGTGGTGCAGTGAGTTGGATGAGTAAGCAGAAGGTTGTAGTCGCTTTGTCCACTATGGAGGAAGAATACATGGTAGCTACTCATGCTTGTAAAGAAGCAGTTTGGTTGAAACATTTTTGTTCTAACATTGGTTTTGATGCAAGGGAAATAACTATTTTCTGTGATAGTCAGAGTGCAATTTGTCTAGCAAAGAATCCTACTTTCCATGCCAAGATGAAACATATTGATGTACAGTACCACTTTGTACGAGATATGATGGAGGATGGAAAGGTCTGTTTGGAAAAAGTTGATGACAATTTTCGTTGAGATGCATTTTTTCTTTTTCTTTGTTGTCCCATTTTCTTCTTCAACTTAAAGATGACTCTAAACAAGTCCTATACCAACTTAGTTAAATTATCCTCCAAATTCTGCCTTGATTGATAAAAATGAATAGTTGTCCAACTCCAATATTTGCCTCCTTGATAAATGTGCAAAAACTTCTCCAAAATCTGCGCTCCAAGTGAATCAAAATTATTCAAGTGTACATGGAATAACTAGATCCTCTAGTTTAAATGAATCAAGTAGTAAACACACAAGTTATTTCATTGTGGAGTTTGTTGTTATTTAATTCATAGGTATGCACAACATATCTAGTAATTTTAGAATTTTGGTAAAGTGTCAAAAAATGTATAAATATTAGAGGTATAATTTGAATTGAATTTTCTTAATTATATTTGAATTGAATTTCAAGTTAGTTGTGAAAATGTATAATAGAGGTATAATTTGAATTAAATTTTCTTAATTAAATATTTGAATTGAATTTCAAGTTACTTGTAAAAAGTATAATAGCTCGATATAATTTGAATTGAATTTCAAGTTACTTGTCAAAATATTATATCTTGTTCTCAACTCAATGGTTCATGTTGCTTAAGTCATTTTTAAAAAAATATTTATTGTGATCAACATGAATGAACTTAATTATAAAATGGCATTGATTTCCCTAAAATTCTACTAGAGATCAAATGTATATTGAATATAAGGAAATGTAAGATGTAAGAGGTCATAAAAAAAGAAAACATGTATGTATATTGAATATTTAAAGCAATTGCATGTACATATATTATGTGTAAACATGTTTAAACCATAAGCAAACACATGTACATATATGTAAAAGAATTCAATACATATAAACATAACACATATTATAAGCAAAGAGGCAAATGTATGTATATATCATATAAGAAAATATATGTACATATATCATAAAAGCAAAATATAAATTAAAGATCATCTAATGTAGAATACTAAAGATCAAAAAATAGCAAATGTATGTATATCATATAGCAGCAAGTGTAAAGAGATCATCAAATATCAAATACTATTTTAAAGATCATCATATAAATCAAATACACATGTGATAAAGATCATAAATCTAGAATGCATGGCCTAATAAGAATGTCTACTCCTGGGCGAATGGCCATCCGAATGAAGCTTGGATCACCGCTATGATGAATTAATCTTGAGCCACATAGAAATAAATTATGTACAAGATGTGTTAAATACATATAATTTTTATTAAATAAATTTTATGAAAGTTATTTTTTTTTTAAAATGAACTTGTATTTTAATGTCAATCTACAACTTGTATTTATCTGTGTACACATAAATATATATTTTATGAAAACTCACATGTCCACTGATAGCAAATTCATCCACAGAGTCACATCGATCATGCACATGATCTGGACCAAGGCTATGAGTGATATGAGGTATGTCCACCTATAACAATATATATACACACATATATATCAACTTAAATGAATATCTAGTTTAAAAAAAATTAAAAAATAATGAAAAAAGAATTAAAACATGCACATGCACACATACATGCACATCATCTGATATCGGATGACCTAAGTCCTCTGAAACAGTCGCCTCCACCATATGGACCAAATGATCAAGCGATGAATCAATATCTGCATCCATACGATCTATCCCATGTCATGCCAGAAATGATGAATGTAGAGGACTATGAAGGTGAGATGGCACCGGTGATGATGAACCAGAACCAATCAACATATCAGTAAAACCCATAGTCTGTACAGCTACCGTATGAACTGTAGGTGGATTCTGATGCGCACTAGTGCTCGTAGGAGAGTGATGGGATCCTGGAACTGAATGACCTGGAACTGAATGACCTCTATGTCTTAAATGATCTCTAACATGCTCTATATCGATCCCATTGTCTAATGCAATGTGGGCATATGCCTCCAATAGGTCCTCAGCAAAACAACGTAGAGTCATGCGTGACATATCTCTTGTAAGTGCATCAAGCTATGTAGGAGTAGGGATGTTGGTCATTGTAAAAGGATCCATGGTGGTCCACTGTGCTAAAAATGGTGTGGATCGAGAATGTCTAGATATCAAATACTGGCCTACATGATCATCAGATATCCTAGTGGTGGCAGCCGCAATGTCACCTACAGTGTCAATTGCTTCCTTTTGGGAAGCAACAACAACCTCATCTGCTATGGGGGCTAGAACTGGGGTGAGAGCAGGAGACCTGTCACCAACCAATAACCTAAACATTGGAGGTGGTCTATCTGCTCGATGATAGGTGGGCCTATCAGCAATCCTACCACGCCCCTGACCAACATATGGTGGAATGTCCAGGTAGTTAACTTTGAGGCCCAAATGGACCTCAGCATACAACTGCTGAACAAAATACAATGGAATCTAGTCATTGTTTGGGTATATACCATGCTGCTAGAAATCGTGGGTAGATCAGTGAGGCCATAGCATGATCGACACATCTAGTGACCTGGTATCCCCTAACTTTACACACATTTTGATAAAATGGAAAACAAGTGGCTTTATCATTTCTTTGGTGACACTATCCTATATTTGTTTAAGGGGAACACCACCATGTACTTCTTCCCGCATGTGGGAAAGAATAACAGTCACTCTATCTGGGGAATATGCACTAGTCCTCTCAAGTTCATCTTTTAGTTTTTCTAGACTATGCAATATTAACATGCATGGTTCACTATATATCCTTGGGTTTGCACCTTGTGCTAATAAATCTCTCAATTTTTTAATCTCATTATTGGTATTTGCAAACAAAGATTCTAGCAGGTGAAACATGATCTACATTTTCCATGTTATATATATATATACATATACCTAAAAAAAATGAGACTTTGGTAAATAATATATCTAGATAAAAAGAATACAAATCTAAAATAGAACTTGTAATAATTCATCTACTCATCAATAATATTTTCATACTATTAACTTGATTTAAAAAAGAATTGGAAGACAACTATAATCTATAACATAACATCCTTAAATGGTTCAAATTTTAAATGAAGCGATGAAAGAAAGAATAAGAATACAAAGATTAAAGTATAAAATCATTTGAAAATAATTGGGGATAAAAATATTTAATCTAATAGTTGTTAACATAAATGAACTTCAATTATATAGCCTTGAGAACATCAAAAAATTATAGATTGGAAAGCAAAATAAATGTGTCATATTACTTGAATCAAATCTAATAAAGTTTGACTTTATTGCATACTTGTTATAAATATCTCACATGAACCAATGAAATTCAATGTGCCTCTATCTACCCTTGACATTAATGTTTAAAGGCTTGTTGAGATGAAAAGTAATGTTGATTCCTTACCTAATGGAAACAAAAAAGACATACATATAAAAATCAAACACAATTCAATTTCTATTAAAAATTTTACATATCCATTTTTTGTTGGATTTTTGGATCCTAGATTTGAGATGCACAATGTTAAAGGAGATCCCATGACACATTCAAGGTTCTTTAGTGCTACATATTTGGATTTTGTGTATGATGATAAGTTATTGGCTAAGTTCTTCCCATGAAATTTAATAGTATTATCTTCCATTTGGGTCTATTTTTTAATATTGAAATTGGCCAATGCAAATATTGGGAATGTTAGATTGAAGTTTATTATTTTAGATTTTTTGACTGTAAACAAGGATCTACAAAGTATATACATTCTTAACATTTGCATGTGCAAGTGAGATGAATGTTAAGAACTAAAGTTGTTAGAGGCTACCACACTTAATTATGGATCTTCTAATGCTTCATCTACATCATCCTACCCTTGTAAATTTGAAAAGAAAAATTATTTCCAAAAGGATAGTAAAAAATAATGGAAATGACCATTGTACAAACTATACATTATAAATGTTTCTAATATAATTATGACTCTAAAGCCTTCCAACTTTTTCCTTTGTAAAATGTGCTTCAAAATTTACTTAGTGCTTGCATGATTACACTTCCTCCTATTAGGCCATTAGATAAATCTAAAGTTATTCCCAAAAGATATAATGAGAAAGAATTTTGTTATTAAATTGTAGAGTTAATTGTAATCATACTCAACATTTTATGGGATTAAGGAATAATTGATTAAGGATTTGATTGATAAAAAAAAAATTAGGTTGAGGGGGTTAATATTGGGGTCAATCCTTCAATTGTTCCTCCTAATGAAAATTTAAATATTTTACACTAAATAAATCTAATAAAATGGTTTTATATGAGGGTCATGAGATTGAGGTACATATACATGTTGACGAGCTTGAAATCATTGATTCACCTATGTATGTGAGGAATGATAATTTGTTGGTATTAATAAAAATTATAAGGGTACTTATTCTTCTTCTTATGTACTAGTGATTGACTTTTATATAAATTTCTATGGACTAACTAGTATTCAAACTTAGGACCTCCCATTTGGTGTTAGGATGCTCTACTATTGAGCTAATGGCTCACATTGTGATGAGTCTTTTTATGGCTTAGGTGTGTATCATTTCTCCAACACACTCCCTTGAACCACAACATAGGTGTCAAATGCACCTAGCTTGGCTCTAATACCATACAAGAATACCAATTATGAGGACCTCCTATAAAAATATGACATGAAAAACCGTGAACAATATTTAAAAGATAATCCATAGTCTATCTTATTATTTATGCATATTTTCTAGGACCACCTATGCCCAAAACACAAAATAGTTTTTGTAAATACACCAATTAGATCTTATAAAATGCATTACTTATATCAAATTATATGGTGAATTAAATATAATTAATGATTACTTTTTCTTTTAGTATGAAAGAGGTTAAATTCCAATATATGTTCTAGTGGGCTTGATTGAGTGACAAGGTGGAGTGATTGTTGTAATGAAGAACTTGCTAGGAAAGCTAACCAAGTTAAAATGTACACCTATACATACATCATTGTAGTAATATAGACCTATGTCATAAAACACAATTGAATCCTATTAGTTCCAAAGTATTTTAGCAAAGAAGAGATAGAGGAATTTCCAACATGAGGCATAATTCAATCATAATATAATAAAACCATTAATCCATAGTTCTATGTATAAATGGACTATTGTAGAGGAACATATACACATTTAATTTGCAAGGCATAACTCAACAATATGAAAACATATAGTAGAATATTGTACATTATTCTCAGGATTTTTTCTTATTTGTGAGAAATGCAAACCTTCCATGCTAATTTTCTCTAGAACACACAAATATAGGGGGCAGTGTAATATCCCACCCTTTCCTAAATTTTTCCATAGCTAGTGATATGATAATATCCCAACAACTCTATGAATTTTAAAATTGAATGTTATGGACTATATTAAAATTATTTTGTGGACTAATAAACTAAAGAATATTCTTGATATTTAATTACACGTCTCTTGAGAAAAATAATGATTTAATATCTTATGAGTATTAAATTAGATTATGAGTATAATTTAAAGAATTATAGTCATGATTTTGTAATTGTCATGTAATAGACATAAATATCATTCCTTTGGTTGGTAAAACTACATATTTAGAGTAATATTATGAAGGTTAAATTTAAATGGTTTATCTAGCACTCAAATAATCATTCTAGACTAATATTTGATTTAAAATTTCTTTTACAATGATTATTGATTATATTTAATAAAAAATACTTGATATTCCCACCAAGTTATTAAGGGTGCAAATCAACTATTGACATGGACTAAACTATTGCAAACAAGGTAAATATATATAGTAGGAGTATCAACTAATGGTGAGGCACTTTAAGTCTAATCAAACATACAATATACCAAATAATATTAATGAAATAGTGGAGAAAATAAATAAATATTCAAACCTCATGAACACTAGAATTATAATATGGAGAAACCCTTTCAAAAAATCCCACTACTAAAGAGATATGAAACTTTTATTAATATTCATAACAAGATTATAACAATCCAATCCACTCAATCTTCTTTAGTCTAATGTTTTGGCTATTTCTACATAACACTATTTAAACCTTATGTCATACATTAAATTATATATAGAGCAAGGGAAACAAGAAATGATCAATTAATTTATGTAATGAGTGGAAAAAAATCATGGTCCACAAGAAAAGAACCCATGCCCCACTATGCATTGGAACATGTACACAAAATATAAACGAACTAATGATATAGGACCTTAAATCCCATAACCTTGATAGTAACCACTCCCAATACTAGTGCTTTATGATGAAGATGTCAATTACAATAAGTCTCATCTATTATGAAAAGATGCTCCACTCTTCCCAATGTAACTCCTAGTACAATAATCATCATGATCTCCTTATTTAATTTTATTATAATAATATCTTGAGCCCATTGCTTACCTTTTCATTTTTTCTCACATATCACACTATAAAATTTTGGAGCTCATTTTCACTTTGCGAGAGTCTCTCGAGGGTTTTAATGGTGTCCAAATTGATATTTTTTAGCTTAATGCATCAAGCTCATTAATATTTTTAATTTTAAGAAAATATTAAAATCAAAGCTCTAGACTGTAATTTATGCCCTTTAGAAAGAATTTAGAAAAAAGCAACATTAAAGATAAGATTTTAAGTGAATGGAACACTAATCCCAACTTACACCAACCAAGTACAAATGGGTATTTAGCTTCATGGAGATTCATTCATGGTTGGTGATGGTGCATGAGTAGGCTAATAGAGGAAGAAAGACCATATGTTCATTAAGAAGAAATTGGGAGAAAAAATAAGCTAAGTTTAAATTTGTAATGATAAGATGATCTTGATTGAATTATATATATATAGTTCATATGAGAACCAAGGATAACATACTAGAGTAAATAAGCTTCGATAATAAAGGAATCTTGTAAGTATGGGGAAGAAAAATATATCAAACTAAATGCACTACCAAAAGATAGATCAATTGGGATTTTTTTATAGGAAAGTGTGATATTTAATTGAAATCCTAATGTATTAATGTTGTATCTTCAACAATCTTGGAATGAGTACTTGGATGCCTATGTTGTCAAAAGATATTATTATTTTACTATTAATTCTCCTCATGTTGAAATTTCCATGAACTAGTTAGGATGCAAATCTCCACCACTAAGCTACCCACCCACTTTATGACAAGTCAATTTACGATTTAGGTATGCTAATTTTTTTGACACCTTTTTCACATTGTGAGATATTACCAAATAATTATAATGGTCATTTGGTTTTGTGTGGATCATGAACCATGTAAGGGTGTGTTTATTGATCTTACTCACCAATAAAATGTATGCATTGAATAATTTTTGTTTTATCATCATTTTATCAACAAGCATATGCATATTTGAAGGTTTATTTAAAATTGACTAATGATATGTTGATTGAAACTATAGGATACATTATTTTACCTTAATTTTTTGGTCTAAAAGATGAGGGAAGTTCTTATTCTATGTCATATTCTTTCTTCTTTAGATGTATCTCATATTTTATTTGGGTATCCATGGATAAAGCAATATCAAGCAACATCATCTATGTTATGCCATCAAGGTATCAAATATGTTTGAACACTAGTAAAGAGGTTACAATTGCAAGAGATCCGTATATGCCTTTATTTTAGATTAAGTCATTTAACCTTAAATAATTTTAAGAACATACATAAGGATCCTCTATATAAGTGCAAGGATTCTTTGCCTAATTTGTAAAATTTTCAAAAGGAATAACAATGGTGGGAAAATCAAGACAAGATGCAACAATTTAGAATTCCTAAAGGGTTTACAATTATTAGAGCCAAAGTAGGTTATATGTAGGTTTTATATTATAAAATGATTCAAGAATCTATAAGGCCAAAATAACCATAAGCATTGCAAACTTTAGTTTAGAAGCATAAGGGATTGGATATTTTCATTCCTAAACATGGTTTTCATAAAAAAAATTACTCATGTAGCAAACACACTATAGAATTCACAAAGAAGGTTAGGGTTTTTAGCTTCATTTGTTATATGGAGATATTTTATTGTAATGTACGTAATCAATGATATGATTCTTGATTTTTTATAAGATTTAATATTATAACACCTTAACAAATCAAGCTATGACTTTCATGGTTCACTCCTACATGTATGAAATTTGCATTTTCATCTACAAGTTTAACCCTAAATTTGTAGTTTTAAAATTATTTTGTGACCTTGACCCCTACACTTCTAGTCTTTAGGAATTTATTTATCTCCATTTTTTAGACTATGTTGAGAGCCATTATAATGTTTTTTTGCACTAACTTTCGGAGGAAACTCATTTTTCCTTACTCAAACCCTTGGATTATGCAAAACGGGGAAGCAAAATACTATATTGAAAATGCTTTAAAAACTTTCAAACAAGTGCAATTTGAATTCAACAAATTTAAAAAAAATTGCATATAGGGTTTCGAAATTAAACAAATACATGCATTTTGAACTAAAAAAAAATGAAATTTTAAATACCTCATGCTCAATAGTGGTCGATATGTGAATTGGAATGATGAAGCTTGAAGAGAGGACCCAAAATTTGCTTTCGCTGGTGAGAAATTTTGTTGGGTCGCTGTTCAGATTATGTTCACCGCACGTAGGGACAGTGACTGACTGGTAAATTCACAATAAAAATGTGAAAGTGAAAACATTTTTTTTGTTTTTGTCATATTCAAGGGGTTCGGCCGAACCCACTTAAATATTGTTTTTTATTAGGCTCGATGACTGGTTCGGCCGAACCAACTAAATGGTTCTGTCAAGCCATAGGGTTTAGCCGAACCCATTTGATATGGAAAGTGGGAAAATTTCAAAATTTCCTTCCTCTTCAAAAGTGTAAACCACTTATGTGGCTTCACCCAGGAGTCAAAATTGCTTCAAAAATGCAATGTTGTCATAGTGTAATTTGTGTAAACTCACCATTTAAGTTGTAAATCCCTTAACCAATGGCTCCCTCTTTCAAAAAATAGTTGAGGGTCATTGGAAATGATGTGTAAGAGTTTATAAGGCCTCCTTTTGGTTAGGGAAGAAGGTTGATTGGAAGTTTGAAGCATTTGAATATTAAAAAAACTCTATTTTTCTTGATTTTCCAGCAGTTTTGACTATTCCTTCAATTGGTACGACCTGCAACAGCATTGTAAAGCCCTATAATGAATATGGTTTGATAGAGGGTAGAGAATAATTTCTTTTGGTGGTGATTTGAATTGATTTCATTAAGTATTAAGAAACTTACTTCAATTTTAGTGAAAGAGGGTCTAAAACCCTACCAAACAAGGGTTTGGTCACCAAAATGGTCATAATTCCCATTTCCACCGTGGGAAAAATGTAAAACTTGGTAGAATGTTAGGTTTAGGGCCCTTCTTCATGTTAAAATTTGTTTCAGAGTGAAATATGGAGGTTTTCAAAAGTTATTTGATGCCCTAGGTCAGTTTTTCCCTTGTAAATGCATGAAAATGGTCTTTAAAATGCACTTTTCATAATTTTCTGAGTATTTGTGCTATACTAATGAATGGAAAGCATATAACAGGTCTTGGGGAACCTGTTAGAATATTTTAAAGGAATTATGGGTGTTTGGGTGTGCCTTGAAAGGTTGAACACTTCCTTACGTAGGCCTAGTTAAGCCTCATTTATGGCTTGTAAGTCAATCTTTTGATACATTTATGTTGGGTGTTTGATCCTATGCTTTTGGGAACTTGTGGAGGATATTTTTAGGAGTCTAAAAGAATGTTTCATTTTTTGGTTAATTCCTTTAATCAATTTTTATTTTGACTATCCTATTGGTGAATGTTGCAAAGTTACATGGGCTTGTGTAGGAGTGATGGAAGAATGGATGTTTTTGGGTACAAGGTCTATTTGTTTGGTCATTTTCTATTGTGTGAAGAGTTTTTACATCATCCCCAAGTCATGTTGAGATTTTTGATTGTGTGATTCAAGTTGAGTGATCAAGTTGCATTGTTGAGTGATCAATTCAATCAAAAACAACAATGGCAAAGTCTACCCTTTCAAGGTTTTATGAAGGGAAAGAGAGTCCACATTGTAAGGGAAATAAGAATTTGTTAAATGAATGTCAAGTTGAGTGTGGATTGAGATTTTTCTTCCTTTTCTCTACATCACATTAAGCCAGTTTGGAACACATCTCAAATTGGACATTAGGTCCTTTTAAAGTCATCTATTTCAAATTAGGACATTAGTTCCTTTCAAATTGGAACACATCTCAAATTGGACATTAAGACTAGTGATCTTTCCATTATCATCTATTTCAGTTTAAAGTCCCTTGGAACACCTCCTCTAAACTCTATATCCTTGCATTCAATGGTGTGCTTCAAATTGTGTTTGTATGATGCCTTGAATTGTCATAAGGTTTCTTAATAAGTCTTTGAAACCCTTGCTTCTCTAACATTTTTCTATTCATTGATTGTCATACTTAAAATATTCCTTCAAATTCCTTCAAGGTGTTTAGGAATGATGATTTAGTGGTGAAAAGTCAAAGAGAATATTTTGGAAGTGTGTGGAAGTCAATTTTTCAAGAGGCCCTAGTTTTTGGAGCAATTTCATGAGGGTTTTGTGTTTGAGCATGTTAAGGGTGTCATAGGAGATTAAAACCTAGAAAATACTTGGTTTGGGAACAATTTAAGATACCGTAGAAAGTTTCATGCTCAAGTGATAAGTTTTGAATAAGGTTGCTTTGGAAAAAGGGGGCTATTTAGGCTAGTTTTGGTGGGACAACAGATTTTTGAAAGGTTTGGTCTAAAACAAGTGCTATCAATATTTTGGCATGTTGTGTAGCATCACAAAAAACACCTAATTCAATCATTATTTTGGTGAGTCTTTTGGAAAAGTTGTTAGAAAAGTCAAAAAAACCACCATTGGAGGCCTAGTTGGTTGGAAGACTAGTCAAGGTGGAAAAGTGGGTTTTTGTTTGAGTCAGAGGTTTGGGGCTTTGAAAACATTCAAGACAAGTTTTTTGGTGTCCCTTAAGGGCATTCCAATGGTTTGGGTCCATAGGAGAAAGATTGGAGTCATAAGTGCACTTTGAGGCTTCTTTCCTTAATGTTGTTTAGAACATGGTTGAGATTACTTCATTGAAAAAACCTTCAAGCCTTTGATTTTTGTTTTGATTCCCATATCCTCTACATCATAGTGGTATCAGAGCAGTAAGTAGGTCCTTTAGGGATTGAAGAATCAGCAATGGCACCTAAAAATCAGTTAGCAAGAGAGTTGGAGGAGTTGAGGGAAACCTTGGAAAGGGAGAGAAGGGAAATAAGAGAACAAGAAGCAGCAAGAGAGTAGGCTAAAGCAAGGGAAGAGAGGCAATGGAGAAGGGAGAGAGAAGCTATGTAGGCTAGGATCAATAGCCTTGAGAGAAATAGGCGAGGAGAACAAGGAGAACAAGAAGACAATGATGAAGAAGAAGAGTGATAGGGAGGGGGTTGGAGGAATCAATCACAGATTCCTGCTCTAGGTCTTGCTTGCAAGACCTCCTTGGTGTTTTGTTTCACCACCTTAACCTATAGGACCCTTCTCAAGTTTAGGTACCCCTGGTCTTGTCTGGCCAACCCCACTTCTATCACAATTCCATCTACCAAGTTAACCTTGGTGCAATGCTTCAACTCTTCCTTAGCCCTTAATCTACCCTAAAGGCTAATCTATCCTCAACACTCCATTAGTTCTTGTAGGTGTGTAGAGATGTCTTCAATGGCTTCAAACCAACCTCCTAGGGTTCTTGAAGGTTCACCAAAACTCCACCTTTTCATCGCTTTCACCAAACCCTCATCTAGGGTTAAGAAGGCTACTAGTCCATGACCCCCAATTAGGTCTCCATCACCAAAACAACTAGTTATTACTCAAACATTTCAAAATACCACCTCAATCTTTCTTCGAGGTCCTTGTCCCATATGAACACCTCTCAAATATTTTTGAGGTCCTAAGCTTTAACTATCCGTACAATGCTTAAACTTGAAAATGGTCATTTCCTAGGGTTTTAAGCCATTTTCTGGTTGTTTTCAAACTGTCAACTTGTTCTCACATCAATTGAACTGATGGAGCTTTCTCCTTCATGTGGAAACTAGGTAAGACACTTGCCTACATCCTCCAAAAATACATTTATCAAGAACTAGTCACCCCTGCAAGTTATGTGCTCTGCACTTCTTGTCTTCCCTAGTCGAACTCTTCCTGGCTCGCCTAGGGCAAGACTTTGCCAATAGCTCCCGTGTTCACACAAACCCTAAATCTTACCATATTTACACACATGGAGTCTAGTCACTATTCCCAAAGGGCCGTACAATTTGTACGGTGGGAAAGTGATCTCAACCTCCATTTGCTCAAGATTTCCTAGTTCCGACCAGCAATAGTGTGGAATCCAACTTATTTACAAACAGTGCTTGAAAATGAATAAAACGACTATCTAATGACACAAAAAGCTTTTAGAAACACCACTCTACATCCTACACAGGTCTTGATGCTATATCAATCCATTAAAGCTTCAAGTACCCTAGGAGGTTGGTTTGAAGCCATTAAAGACATTCCCACACCCCTGCAAGAACTAATGGAGAGTTGAGGATAGGTTATCCTTTAGGATTGATTAAGGGCTAAGGAATGATAGGGTGTACACTGAGATTTCACATTGAAAACTACATGAAAATGATGCCTAAAGTGTAGCAGCAGGATATCTACCTTAATGAGGGGCATGCTTTTGAGTTGAAGGTGTTTAGGAATGATGATTTAATGGTGAAAAGTCAAAGAGAAGATTCTGGAAGTGTGTGGAAGTCAAATTTTCAAGTGGCCCTAGTTTTTGGAGCAATTTCGTGAGGGTTTTGTGTTTGAGTGTGTTGAGGGTGTCATAGGATATTAAAACCTAGAAAATGTTGGGATTATGGATGCACAGTCCTTGAAGCTGCAGACTTCGATGGAGGACCTTTAAGCTAGGAAAGATAATCAACCACCCAGAAAGTGTTGCAACTATGGAATGCTTGATTAAAGATTCTATTGATATGATGAAAAAGATTGATTACAAATGTACAAGATGCCTGATTATATAGGCAAGAGCTAAACCCTAATATGCATGAGATGTTGCCATGTGTCTTGATCTAACAACATGTGACAACATGTGAACCCTATCTAGATGATCATTAAATGAGGAGATAAGTTCTAGAAGGAATCTTATCCCACAAACTAGGAAAGGGAATATTATCCCAATTATTAAATGATTGCAACCTAGGACTAAATGATTAAATGCAAGACCTAAGTTAACTTATGCTAGTGTAATAATTAATTAATTAATTACACCAACACCCCCCCATAAGTGCAACTTAGGGAGGAAAATGCAATGATTATGCAAGATGATGATGGGTCTCATAGCGCACAGTCCTTGAAGCTGCAGACTTCGATGGAGGACCTTTAAGCTAGGAAATATAATCAACCACCCAGAAAGTGTTGCAACTATGGAATGCTTGATTAAAGATTCTATTGATATGATGAAAAAGATTGATTACAAATGTACAAGATTCCTGATTATATAGGCAAGAGCTAAACCCTAATATGCATGAGATGTTGCCATGTGTCTTGATCTAACAACATGTGACAACATGTGAACCCTATCTAGATGATCATTAAATGAGGAGATAAGTTCTAGAAGGAATCTTATCCCACAAACTAGGAAAGGGAATATTATCCCAATTATTAAATGATTGCAACCTAGGACTAAATGATTAAATGCAAGACCTAAGTTAACTTATGCTAGCGTAATAATTAATTAATTAATTACACCAACACCCCCCCATAAGTGCAACTTAGGGAGGAAAATGAAATGATTATGCAAGATGATGATGGGTCCCGGCTACGAGGCCATGTTAGGTACCCATGTACATGATAGATGCAAAAAATTTCCCACAACCGGAGAAAAGGGGAAAACCCAATGGGAACAAAACCCCTTTCCAAAAAGGAGATGAAAATGCAGAAATGTGAGATAGGATGGGAAGGATGGAGGACTCCCAAATACCCCCCAAGTACACCATCCATCACATGGATACAATAGAGAGAGACTAAATAGCCCCCCCAGAAGATGATATCACCTGCAAAAAAGGTAAGTGTCTGAAGACAGAAAAAGATCCAATGTCGACAAACAACTTGTCTCCCTTTCGGAAGAAACAAAACCAACTGCAAGTGGAGAGATGATTCCCATTCTGGATAATAATTGAAGGAAGGAAGGATGAAGATGGATGTCGATGATGTCTTTGAACTCTGCTCAAGTGTCTCCTTGCCTGATGATGAAGAGGCCACAATCAATGAAGAGAGTGACAAACCAGGACAATGCAGAAACTGATGCTGAACAATATCCAAAGATAGAGATAAAATGAATATGATGGATGTGATGGAGACTTGATAGCCCCCCCTGAATGAAGTGTCCTCAAAACCACTGAAGGAAGTTTGAAGCAAATCCAATGGTTGATGCTGAAGAAACCACAAGTCCTGAAAGGAATAACAGGGAAGAAGTCTCAGATATGAAATATCTGAAGAGAAACCAAGTGCCTCCAAGATAGTCTCTGGATTCCCAATCAAGGTCGAGACAAAGGAATGAGGAGACTCAAAACAACTCTCCAAAGTGTGATCTAAATAGAGGAGTGATATACCCTCAGGAATGTCCTCCAAACCTGTAGAAGTGGCCAAGGTAGTGATACCTGAAACGAAGCCATCATGTGATGTCAAGTCTAAAAAATAGAATGTGTCTAGATCGATGATGATAGTGGAAGCCTTAATCAATGATTCTGGACAAGGAATCATTGAATGTGAAGGGATACCAACTGTCTCTGATGAAGAAGAAGCACAGAAAGGGACCTTGTCAACCTCTTCGAAAAGATCAAGGTAATCAACTTCCTGCATAACAATATCATCATAGGGAACTTGATCTAAAGCAAGACATTCTGAATCATGACCATTGGGGAATGGTGGAGTATCTGAATCTTTGTAGATCTCCCAAAGCTTAGTCCAAAGAATGTGAGGACAATCGCCATGATCAAGAGCATTCAAAACATCACAATCAACTTGCATAGAAATAATCTCCAAAACACTGTATCTGCTGCAACTCCAAGCAAGTTCATGAATACCTTCACTTGGATGAGGAACAATACCAAATAGATGTGGTAACAAATCAAGTGAATGAAGATGGTGGCAGATCCCATCTCGCCATTGCAAATAGTTACCCTTGTGCAACATAACCAAAGAAGGAGAGAAATATGCAAGCCCCATAATGAAATTTCTCCACAAAAACAAAGACAAATGACCTTCAATAGCAAATAAAGACTTCCAAATATGATGTATAACTGAAGTGATGCAAACCAAATAAAAAAATCTTTTCCCAAGCTTCAGGATGTCCAGGTTATTGAACAAATGCACCAAACTAAAAAAATAAATTTAAGAGTACCTGGAGCTGAAACTAATCAAGGGATCTGGACTGATGAAAAAAGCTCTAAATCACCTTCCTGATGCTGCTGGAATCACCGAAATCTGATGAACGGTTGAGAAGATATGCAGCTTTGAGTCCAGATTAGGGTTTTGTCTTCAGTTGGATGTACAAATCTCTGCAAGCAAAATTTTGTAGAATGGATCTCACCACTGGAAAGTACGTGAAATTCCCTTTCCTACGTTATATCGTTTGCAAAAATTTGATACCCTAGGTGAAAGTTGTGATCAAACGAAAAAAATGCCCTGATTAGGCACTTGCAGGCTAAATAGGGTCAAAAAATAAGCCCCTCCGGGCTAAGCTCTCGGTCATTGATATGACCGCAGAGAATTTAAATGGCAAAAAAAAAAATGCCACCCGAAGTGGTGGCGGGGTGGCAGGAAGTGGTGGCACCGCTGGTGGAGGAGCTCTGCTAGTGGTGGATAACCACCGGTGCCGATGGCAATACACGGGCAGTCGGTGAGAGACAAAACATGATCATCGGCAGTGAAAACTTCGACCAGAGGGAAGAAACTCCGGGCGGTGGCTGCTTCGTCGGCAGGGCTGAGTAGATACTCTAGTCGGTGGGAGGAGAGTCACAGAAGCCGGCGGGAGGAACACGAAAGCCGACAACAGAAGAACGACTGACCGGTGATCAATATGGGTGGATGTAGCATGCCGGGTACCGACAAACTGGTACGATGAGCCGTCCCTCTCCTACCAAGAAATTAATTCGGCCGACAAACTCTGCAGACTTAAAAAAAAAAGTGGCCGACAACATATATATATGATTTATTTAAGATTTTTAAATATTGCAAAAAGCAATTTAAAAATAAAAAAACAATATATAAGCCGACCATATAAAAAGAATAATGCTGACAGGATTTTAAAATGCAGGTCGCCCGAAAATAAATATTTTTTCAGAAACTATAGACAATGCCCAAATAATATATTTTTTGCCAAGGAGATATAGATAAATGCCCGAATTTTTCTTAAACGAAAAATGGCCTACTTATAAAAAAATTTTGCCTCAGAGGACAACTGCAAGGGATAATTTTTTTGCTGCAAATTGTACGGATAGTACGATTGATTTTGCAAACCCTAAAAATACCTCTAAAGCTCCCGGGTTGATGTATCTGATTTTGATGAATGGGCAGGTGATCCTAGGGTTTCGAGGCCTTCTGAAGACAATGGCAAGCTCGGATCTGACTCAATCTGCTCCAGAAATCAGCTTGGTCCCTGGGTGGAAACAAGTAGCCTTCAATGGAAACATTCAGTCTGCAAGAATCTCGCACACCAACTTTCTTGATCAAGGGTTGACGTTTCACTGGATAAGCTCTGATACCATGTTGGGATTATGGATGCACAGTCTTTGAAGCTGCAGACTTCGATGGAGGACCTTTAAGCCAGGAAAGATAATCAACCACCCAGAAAGTGTTGCAACTATGGAATGCTTGATTAAAATTCTATTGATATGATGAAAAAGATTGATTACAAATATACAAGATGCCTAATTATATAGGCAAGAGCTAAACCCTAATATGCATGAGATGTTGCCATGTGTCTTGATCTAACAACATGTGACAACATGTGAACCCTATCTAGATGATCATTAAATGAGGAGATAAGTTCTAGAAGGAATCTTATCCCACAAACTAGGAAAGGGAATATTATCCCAATTATTAAATGATTGCAACCTAGGACTAAATGATTAAATGCAAGACCTAAGTTAACTTATGCTAGTGTAATAATTAATTAATTAATTACACCAACAGAAAATACTTGGTTTGGGAACAATTTAAGATACTGGAGAAAGTTTCATGGTCAAGTGATAAGTTTTGAATAGGGTTTGTGGGACAACAGATTTTTGAAAGGTAGGATAGTCTAAATAAAATCCACCCACAAGCCTTTACTAGGCTCAAACTACTAAATTTAGGCAACTATGATATGCCTCTACAAGACCCCAAAGTCTCACCTTTTGATAGTGGATGGAAGAACAACCATGGACCAATGTATCACTATCCCTGAGAGGCTTAATTTGCTTATCACACTAGGATTTTGATTACCTAGGCTTAGTCCTTCACCCCAAAGCCCTGATTTAGATTTTTACAGACTAATTACAACCATTTCCATCACTCCTAAGTGCCTCTTTAAGAAAAATCCACACAAAACAAGCAAAACTCACTACATGTTTGGGGTTCTTTAGAAGCAAAGAAGTTGGGACAGTAGGCATGTGTTCCAAAAAAAGTGTATCTAAAATTGATATATATTTTTAATGCAAAAAATGGGTACCCTAAAATGTATTTATCTTGTAAAGATTCATTTTGGTTTGCATGTTACACCCATTTAGTGTTTTAGCACTTACAAGCAAATTTGGTCGTCTAGTGCAAGCAATTTTTGTTCTGCAACTCGTGCAACCAAATGGACTGTTCCAATGCGTTCAAATAGGCATGTTTACGCTAGGCATGGTCCTCTTTCACACCCAAACACACGGAATCGCTCCGAGCTATGTTCAACTGGATCGACCCTTAAGGGTCAAAAGGGCAAAATGGCTGCAAACTTTAGCATGAGGTTACTCGGACACCGTGATGCTTATAAACTTATTGTCTGATCCTATGGGATCATGTTGGGCCCCTCTACAATAACCTATCTTAGTTTTTGTTATCTCGGAGTGGTTTTCCCATGGTATCCAATTTTTAGTTGATGGAAAGAGTGTCAGATAGAAGCAGTGGAAAGTTGCAAGGTGGTGCAATTTTCATTCTGCAACTCGTGTGACCAAATGGAATGTTCCAACACATTCAAATAGGCATGTTTACACTAGGAATGGTCCTCTTTCACACCCAAACACATGGAATCACTCCGAGCTACGTTCAACCGGATCGATCCCTTAAGGGTCCAAAGGGCAAAATGGTTGCAAACTTCAGCACAAGGTTACTCAGACACCGTGACACTTAGAAAATTCTCGTCTGATCCTATGGGATTGTGTTGGGCCTCTCTACAATAACCTCTCTTGGTTTTTATTATCTCGAGTGGTTTTCTTGTGGTGTCCAGTTGTCAGTTGATGGAAAAAGTGTCAAATGGAAGCAGTGGAAAGTTGCAAGGTAGTACAATTTTCGTTCTACAACTCATGTGACCAAATGGACTGTTCCAACATGTTCAAATAGGCATGTTTATGCTAGGAATGGTCCTCTTTCACACCCAAACATGCGAATCGCTCCGAGCTACGTTCAACCGGATCGATCCCTTAAGGGTCCAAAGGGCAAAATGGCTGCAAACTTCAGCATGAGGTTACTCAGACACCGTGACACTTAGAAACTTGTCATCTAATTCTATGGGATCACGTTGGGCCCTTGTACAATAATCTCTTTTCGATTTTGGTTATCTCGGAGTGGTTTTTCCGTGGTGTCTAATTTTCAGTTGATGGAAAAAGTGTCAAATGGAAGCAGTGGAAAGTTGCAAGGTGGTGCAATTTTTGTTCTGCAATTTGTGCGACCAAATGGACTATTCCAACACATTCAAATAGGAATGTTTATGCTAGGAATGGTCCTCTTTGCACCCAAACACGCGAATCGCTCGAGCTACGTTCAACCGGATCGATCCCTTAAGGGTCCAAAGGGCAAAATGGGTGCAAACTTCAGCATGAGGTTACTTGGACACCATGATGCTTAGAAACTTCTTGTCTAATCCTATGGGATCACGTTAGGCCCCTCTACAATAACCTCTCTTGGTTTTGGTTATCTTAGAGTGGTTTTCCGTGGTGTTTAGTTTTTAGCTAATGGAAAAATGTAGCCGGATAGATTGGAAAGTTGCAAGGTGGCAATTTTCATTTTGCAACAGTGTTAACAGTTTCCGCGCATTCAAATAGGCATGTTTATGCTAGGAATAGTCCTCTTTCCACCCAAACAGCGGAATTGCTTTCCGAGCTACGTTCAACCAAATCAATCCCTTAAGGGTTTTGGAGTGTAGTATGTTGAAATAGGCCATTCCTCCTATTGTTCGGGCGTGTCACCGTTGATATGGGCCTGATGTAACTTGAATTGTGGTAGTTTGAATGGGCCTATTGAGTGGTTTGGCAATCTTTGTATTGTATTAGCTTGTTGCTTACTATTATGCTTTGATAGATTTTTTCCAAGCATCCATAGCTTGTTCGAAAGCACCTATTTTAGGCTTTTAGCCATAGTAGCAAGGCAATGAACTGTTTGATAAAATGCTTTGATAGACATGTATGAAAATGTGTTAGCATAGACAAGGTAGTGAACTCTTTGAAAAATCCTCAAAGAAATGTGGTTTCATGGTGATGGAGCGACATGACGAATGCCATGACAAGAAAATTGCTATGGATTGTCATGGCATTCCATCACCGATGAGACCACATTTCTTTGAGGCTTTTTTTCAAACAATTTCTGCCTTTTCTATGCTATTGCTTATTAGTATGCTTTGATAGATTTTTCCAAGCATCCATGTAGCTTTTGGAAGCACCTATTGAGGCTTTCAACCATGGCAACAAATTGAATTGTTTGATATTCACCACCATGAGACCACATTTCTTTGACATATTTTTTCAAAGTTCATTCCCCTTGTCTATACTATTGCTCACTATTATGCTTTGATAGATTTTTCCTAGCATCCATGGCTTGTTAAGTTGCACTTTTAGGCTTTTAGCCATAGCGCAAGGCAATGAACTATTTGATAAAATGCTGATAGATATGTATGAAAAATGTGTTAGCATAGACAAGGCGGTGAACTCTTTGAAAAAATGCCTCAAAGAAATGAGGTCTCATGGTGATGGAATGCCATGACAATCAAATATTTTTTATTCTCATGGCATTCCATTAGGTCATGAGACCTCATTTCTTTGAGGAATTTTTTCAAAGAGTTCACTACCTTGTCTATGATATTGCTTACTATTATGCTTTTGATAGATTTTTTCCAAGCATACATAGTTTGTTCGAAAGCACTTCTTTTAGGATTTCAGCCATAGCAACAAGGCAATACTTGAACTATTTGACAAAATGATTTAGTAGACATGTATCAAAAATGTGGTAGTATAGACAAGGCAGTGAACTGTTTGAAAAAATGCCTCAAAGAAATGCGATCTCATAGAATGCCATGACAAGCAAATGCAATTGGCAGCTGCTCCTAGTTATTAGTTATGCAATGTGAAGTAATTGCATAACTGCTTAGGTTAACTTTGTAAAAACTATATTGTAATTGAAATTTTGTCATCTATCAACATCTAGTTATTAGTTATGCAATGTGAAGCAATGCTTTGAGTTTGAAAGATGTGTAATGCAATGTAATCAACGTTATGAATATAAACTACAAAATTATAAATTAAAGTTCAAAACATAAAAAATGTCAAGTGTTTACAATCAGCCATTATTGATCATTGATCAATCTAAAAAGTGTGAACATTTTTCTGTGTGGAAGGCAAACAAGAAAACAATGGTTCAAAAATGAGGAATTTGTCTTTTGCACCAAATGAGAAATATTTACAATATGTGCTAGGAAGGAATAAGTCCATAAGATTGAGTATGCAAGAACCAAGAATTGCAAAATTTGCTTATGTTTGACTTCCAAACACAAATTTTCACACTTTTCGATGTTCCAACATAAGTCAAAAAGTATATGTATGTAAGTTGTAAAGTAGACACTTGAATACATGTAACGCATATCTATTGAACCATGAATTTATAATTCAAATATGGACATCATCGATAAAAAAGATTTGTATTAATCAAATAGCCATGTACGCATGTACATCAATATATGTCAATATAAGTATAAAATATAGTTACAAAAAAGCCATATAGGCTTACAAGAATGCCATATGGGCATATAATGTCAAATATATCGAATACAAAATATGTACAAAATTTCCATGTAGGCATACAACAAAGGGCTCTACATTCAAAATTCATTTCTCTCCATGCTCTGGTTCAAATACAATTTTCTTTCCCTTTCTTGGATGACCTGATGGTGATAAATCTATCACCTGTTTCTGTTGAGGAGTGCTCCTGCTACTCCTCCTAGGGTTTAGCTCCTGGTCAAGTTTCAACTATTACAATAAGAAGTAAAGACATTAATATATAGAAATTACATTATAAAATTAATATATTTAACAAAATTTAATCACTTACCGCCATCTGACGATCACTCTCCTCGATGGAAATATTTGCATGCTGATGCTCAGGTGTGCTTGAGCCCTGTATAAACCATCTGAATAGGAATTAAACTATGAATCAATAATGGTTTGATTTTTCACTAGAACTAGTTCATCTATAACAACAAATGTAAATTGAAATTTAGTAATTTGCCTCATACCTCCCCTATCAGAGCCATCGAGGATTGTATTGTGGTAGAAACACCGTTATCCATTGCCCTTGTTACATTTGGTGGTGTTTCTCTCACCAACATCTGAAAATAAAACAACAAATTATTCAATCACAAAATAGTTATCAAATTTGAAGTAATGCTTTGAGTTTGAATGATGTGTAATGCAACGTAACCAACAATATGATTATCAATTTTTTAAAAAGCAATAACTTGGGACAATCACATTGAAAAACAACAGACCCTTTAGGACAAATTTTAAGTGAAAAAGTGTCAAAACACAATGTAAAATATGACAACCAATATGAGAAGAAGAGATGATCTAGTCAAAAGGAGCTTTGATAGTAGCCAACTGAGTTAAGTATGACAAATCCAAGTATCAATGTTGCAAGGAATGGAGTAAGAGCTAAATAAAGATACAACGACAATAAAAAATGATGGAGCTAACTTGTCAAGGGCCTATTCTTCAAAACCCTTATTAAACGCTTGTCATAGTTTAAGATATGCAATAAATGTTTGACAATGGAATTAACCTTTTGAGGATGATAGTGATTAAATTGAGGTCTCCTTTTACCATGAAAAGACTGAATATTCTTTCTTTGCCTATCATTATGATTTTTAAGTTTCCTCACTTGAGTTAAATATAATAGTCAAGTGTTTATACCAAAGATGATAGATAAAATAATCATGAAAAGGAGAATATGATGGTGATCAATGATAAGGCAGTGGCACATTTGATAGTTGAAAGAGTAGAGGAATGCATAGTGAACATCATGGAACAACTTATGATATAAATTAAGCCACATGGTTGATGTGCTTTGAATCCTTGCATCTAAAGGAAATTTTCTTAACATAAATACTGCTAGGGAATTTCAATGTTGCCATTGTAGTTGGCATTAAAGCTAGTACCTGCAACATTGAAAATTATCCTTATATAAGAATTCCCTCCATCTTGTTGATTAGCTTGTAACACTCTTGATGGTGGCTGTATGAAATCTAATTATGATTCCTCTTCTACATTAGAGGGTTCATATCCTTGATCTGACTCTTCTGAATTATCAGAATCAAAATCACTAGCTTCCATATTCAAAAATTCCCAACCAACATCTTCAATAAATTTATCTAGATCATTAGTAATAGTCTTACAAATTGGTTGCCAGTTCAAGTTCATTCTACTTTCATAATACTTTATATCCATGGAGTTCATCCATTCCTTGATGCCATCAAGTGAAGATTGAGGAATGGCATACATATGGAGTACATCTCGCTTGAATTATTTGAAAACAATAGCCATATCAAATCCCTTTTTCCCAAGTCCTACTCTCTCAAGGTTAACAATCTCAATCTCACTAATAGTGATTACTAAGAAAGGTAATTCCACCAACTCTACCAAAAAATTTACCATAGGAACAATAAAAGCAGAGGATTTGAAAGGAACTCCATGAAAACCAAGCTCTCTAAATGGTATATAAAACTCTAGTTCAAAATATTTTAGATGAGGTTGCTCCCATAGCTCTCTTACTCACTTGAAAAATCCTTGAAACTATGTATTGATTTTATTTTTCCTGTTCCTCTCTTGTTGTTCTTCCTTAATTTCATTGGTGCAGGAGCACCTAGGAAGCAATAGAGAGCACACTAGGCAAAATGTGGAAGTATAGAATGAGTTTATGACTTAGATGTATGCCTTTAGGAATTTTTGTGGTTGGAATGATGTTTTCTAATAAGGTCATGTTGACCATGGGTGAGAAACAAAAAGGTTCTAGTCCAAAGTTTAGGAATGGAGGTTTTTGCAATTATTGACAATTTTTGCAAAAACATGCTCCTTTTGTGTTTGAGCGGCCAAGAAGGGCCCATTGGAAAAATAACTGTTGGGAAAGCATATTTAAAGGTTTCCTCAACCTTTGTGCAAGGTTGAAAGTATGTTTGTATGGATTGTTTTGTTGGAAATTGAAGGAAAATAGTTTTTTGAGTGAAATTTTCTATTTTTTGGTCTGAAAGAAGGCTCTAATGGATTAAATCTGGTTTGTGTTGTGTGTAGGATGTAGAATAAATCTAGTACAAGTTTTTTGTAGCCTTTAGATAGTTCTTTCAATCATTTTCTTGTCTCTTTGTAAATATTTTGGTTTCTTTGTGCTTGCTGGCCTGAAATAGGCAGTGTTGAGTAAATGGGGTGCTAGAGAACTTTTCCACTATACAAACCATACGGCCTTTTGGAAATAGTGCCTAGAAACCATGCTTGTACATATGTTAGTTGGTAGGTTTTGTTTGAGTGTAGGAGTTGCTAGCAAAGTGATGCCCTAGGCAAGCCAGTGCAAGTCCGGCTAGGAAAAACTTGTTGTGTAGGTCACAAATCTTGCAGGGGTGTTGAGCCATTGAGGATTTTCTTCTTAGAGGAGGTAGGGTGGTGTGTTAACTTGTTACTACATGAAGGAGGAGGCTCCATCTATCCATTTGGTGTGTAAACAAATTGGAAGTTTTCTAACTATCAAGGGAAGGCTTAAAACCCTAGTTTTTGCTCCATTTCATGTTTGAGCTTTGTATGGATAGTGGAAGGCTGAGACCTCAAGAATCTTTGAGTGTTGTCCATGTGAACCAAGAACCTTGGAAAAAGAGTGGGAAGTCCTTTTGAGATTTGTGAGGTCTAACCTATTTTGTAGGTGAAGGAGACCTAATAGGGGCTCAAGGGCTACTAGCCTTTCAAACCCTAGCTAAATGATTGGTGAGAGTGATGGGAAGTTGAAGTCTTGGAGGTTGTTCAAACACCTTTGGAGGATAGTTCGAAGCCTTTTAAGACTTATCACTACCCTTGCAAGAGTTGATGGAGTGTTGAGGAAGATTGATCTTTAGTATAGCGTAAAGGCTAATGAGAAGTTGTGGCAATGAACCAAGGTGGACTTGGTGGTTGGAGTTTGTGATAGAAGAGGGGTTGGTCAGAAAAACTAGGGGCACCTAGTCATGAGTAGGAACCTATAGGTTAGATTGGTGAAGCAAATCACTAAGGAGGTCTTACAAGGAAAGGCCTAGAGCAAGAATCGGTGATTGATTCCTCCAACCCCTCTACCTATCAGATTGGTATCAAAGCAAGGAAAATATTTGGGATTGATCTTGTATGTCAGAGACAAAGTCTAATGGTTCTAGCATCATGGTGACAAATGATGAGTTGGCCAAGAGGGTTGAAGAAACAGAGGAAGACAATAGGGTATTGAGAGAGAAGTTAGACCAACTTGAGCAAGCATTGAATGTTATGCGGTTTGATGGAAGAATAGCAAAAGAAGAAGAGGTTGCAGAGGAGGAAAGAATCCCTAAACCTGACCCTATATTGAAGGAGGATCCATTCTTGAAAGCATTGAAGGCTTTGAGTGGAAAAGCACTTGAAGGAGTACCACTGTTTAGTGGAAAGATGGAGGCTGATTTAGTTATGGATTGGATAGAGGGAATCAAAAACCATTTTGAGTGTGATGGAGTCACTGAAGCACAAAAGGTAAAGGTGGCTAAATCAAGACTAAGAGGTTCTGCCTTAACTTGGTGGAAATTCATTCAGATAGAGAGGGAGAAGGAAGGCAAGTAGCCTATCTCTACTTGGAAGGGAATGGTTGCCAAGGTGAAAGAAGCATACCTACCTGAAGACTATGAAATTCAGTTGCATAAGAGGAGACAGAGTTTGAGGCAAAGAGATCAGTATGTGATTTCTTATACTGAGGAGTTTCAAAGACTTTTCATGAGGTCCAATGTCATAGAGGATGAAAGTATCAAGGTGTCAAGGTATCTCAATGGTTTGAAGTGAAACATTCAAGAGGAGATGGTTCTCTTAAGCCCCAAAACAGTGCACCAATGTTATCAATTAGCATTAAAGATTGAAGAGAGGAGTAAGAGGAAGAAAGATCAGACTTCTAAGGGTAGAGGCAAAGGCAGAGATCAAAGAGATCAAAGAGGACAGTGTGGTGGCTACCAAGGTAGAGGCAATGACCAAAGAAACCAAGGAGAGTCAAAACTCACAGAGCATGGAGGTGAAACATCTACAAGAGGTGGATATAACAGGGGTAGAGGACCTCAAGGAGGTTCAAATAGAGGAAGAGGAGTAGGCAGGTAGGAGCCTTTCCTTGTATGTACCTGCTCTAGGCCTTTCCTTGTAAGACCTCCTTGGTGCTTTGCTTCACCAATCTAACCTATAGGTCCCTACTCATGACTAGGTGCCCCTGGTTTGTCTGACCAACCCCTCTTATATCATTCATCAAGATCATACATTGACCTTCTTGCCCCTCCTAAAGTTTGGACCACATCCATTACCTCCACATAAAACTGGACATCCTTGGTCTTCATGGTTCCCACGCCATGATATGGTTATGCAAATGAAAATGAAGAAAAGTAATCATCTCCTTATCCATTGGCTAGAAGAATGCATGCTTAATGTTTTGATACATGATATCAGCTCTCTCTTCTACTCTCATGGTTGAATATCAAAATCCAGTATGGTGGGCCTCTAGAGTTCTAGTCATCTTTCTTCCTCTTCCACCAACTGTTGTCCTGATCCACATGTCTACCAGCCTAATTGGCTTTGTTTTTGAAAGCTGAAGTTTCTCCCGAGTCACTAGTGTAGCTCTCTCTACCTTTCCAAACTCTTTCATTGCTACAGATCGTCTTTGGGATTTAGTCATTTTTACCACATGGTTGATGTGCTTTGAATCCTTGCATTTAAGGGGTTTAAAACCTTAGGGGCCTTATATGAGAAAAAGAAGTAATGTTTTTCTTTTCTTTTTATGTGAGGACCTAGTAGTGAGATAAAAGAGGACTGTATAGAAAAATGAAAAAAGAAGACATAAAAATTCATGGACCATACTATATCACCTACATGCTATTTAACAAGGACATGAATGTAGTAGATTTAGGTATGATAGGGGTATTGCAAGGTATATTTGAGGAATATATAAGAATGAAGAAGAATTCAATGGATCAAATTAGTGTCAAATGTTTTCCTAAAAGATCTCCCACACCCTATTAGGGAATTTAATCATTTCTAATCATTTTCCACTTCCTATGGGAAAGTTTGAGGAGGCTCCAATAGTTGAGAGTTTAATGAGTACTTATAACTTCTTTCCATGCAATCATGATTAGTTAGAGAACATATAGGGAAACTTGATGAGCTATGCAACAAATGAAGAGAATATAGGGTATTTTGACCTAGTCTTAAGCATCTCCAAGCATCTAGGAGATATTGAAGGAGTCTTGGCTGATAGATAGGGTCGAGGATAGAAGTTTTATTTTTGGTTACATTGACATCATGTAGGACATCCATAGTATTATTCTTAGTTACATTGACATCACAAAAAATTATATAGGATGGAGTAGAATCTAGCTCTACCTTTGTCAGTTCCATGTTAAATTTTGATTCTATATAGCTTGCTAGTGTAGGAATTCTAAGACAAACAATCATGGTAGGACCATTCTTAAAAGATTTCAAATAATAACCTAGTGAACCCATATACTCTTATGACTATATATACACAAATCTAGATTAAAATTAGAATTCATTGACTTTAAGTTCTCTTTATTCTATATTACCTCAGTGAAAGTTTGAGCAAATCTACTAGCACTTGGAGGTGTTTCCTTGAAACCTCCAACAACACCTTGTTCAACATCCAAAATCACATATTAAAATACCATTCGTAAAACAATGCTATTAACACATGTAATAAATTTATAATTGTTTACTAACTTTACATACCCCACTAATAGGTGTACTGCAAAAATAAGTAGATTGACTGGTGTACCCAGGGTCAACACTATGACCCTGCAATTTTATTAAAATAATCAAACTAAATTAGTTAATCTTGCATTTCACAATTGAAATTTAATAAACTAAATTCAATGAACATGTTGAATTTTACCTGAGTGTCAATACCATATGCATCATCCAGAATGTCAGCCACCCTCTCCATCCCTATAGATGCATATGGATTAGGTTATGTAGAAGCATATGGATCCTGTGTAGCACCTTCCTGAGGGCCGATAGGGTCATACGAACAAGTGGCTCCGCAAGATTGACACACATGGCCTCGAAGGCCACCACCTAAAGACTCCCCTAGATTGCGCTGTACAATGGGGCTAGTGTGGTGGATGACGCTCCGAGTCAAGGATGTGATTGCCTACAAAGTCTCTACATTAGCACTCTACTTTGCAACTGCAGGCATCACAATCTGCTCACGAGGCGGTCTAGCGAGAGGTCATCTCCCTTGTCGTGTAGGATCTAGCTGTGCACCGGGCCTATCTTGTGCTGATCCCCCACCTCTCCCCTGAAACTCCCTCATATCAAAATAATTCAGGTTTTGGTTCAATACAAACTCACAGTATAATTTCCTAAGAAAATATTGCGGGACTTCACAGTTATTGCACGGTGGGTAATCAAAGACCATATACCATCTGTCATAAAAATGGTTCCTAATCTCTTGGTGGTGGCACCAATGAATAGGAAACCTCTTTGCATTGAGGGTGATATTTTGATTTGTTCTAGGGTCAGCAAACAGAGAGCACAAATCGCCTTTAGTAATCTTTAAATCTTTTACTTATTTATATGCTAATTTGTCTGCATAATATGCCCTCGATGTTTGCGTCCTATTTTTCCATCCAGATATTTGTTGGGTAATTGCATCTACATTTTTTAACAAATCCTTCAATGAATCTGCTAGATGTATTCTTTATGTGGTTGAAGAATTTTGATCACTCAACCTACTAATAAGATCCTCAACTTCTTTTCTATTGTTTTCAATTTCACTCCTCAAATTTTCTTGAGTGCCAGGAGGGTATTGAGAGAATGGTGGGGGAGGTTGATTTTGTTGTTGAGGCTGATTTGGTTGAGGATTTTCCTCTTCTTGTTGAGGATTTCCTACAAATTAAAAAAAAAAAACATTCATTTTTAACTAACAAATTCAAAACAAATACCAAACAATACTTACCTCTTGCATCTCTTCGTCGTCGTGGCGCCATATTTTTGAAGAAATCCAATTGCTGTTGATGAATTTTGAAGAAATCACCTCTCCAAGAATGCGAGAGCGTAAGATAGGGTTTTTGGTCGTGGGCGGAGCTAAAACACAGAAGAAACCAAATGAGAAATGATATTTGGATTCACTTTTTTTTTGCTTTTAAAAAGCCATAATGCATTATGGCTTTTTTTTTCTTGTTTGGCCACAAAAGTGCGACCATCTTGGTGCACTTACCCATATCTCTTCTATCTTCTTTGTATCTCTATGTTAGTGAGCCCTCCAAGTTGTTATTCCTATTGGAAATTGATTTCCATATCCAGACAATGAGTCCTTGTTTTGGAAGTGAGCCTTATTTCTCAGGTAGTGATCCTCTTGTAATCAATTTTGATATTCTTTATAGTGTGATTTAATCCTCACTATGGTTTATCTCTTATTGGGGTTTCCATGTAAATCTAGTGTTGTTGTGTTTGTGTGATGGTTTTCAATTTTTGTACTTGCACTTAATGTTTAATCATTTAAGCAATTTTAAGGATTAATTAAGGTTTAATTTTGTGACAACTAATTCAACTCTCCCCTCTTAGTTTTCTTGTTCAACATTTTAAACTTATTTTAATACAATACAACTTTGTGACATCATACCAAAGAGAGAAAATGTAGAAACCTAAAATATGACCTTACCCAACCACACCTAATTTTAGCCTATCTTAAGCCATTAATTAAATAAATATCTATTATTTATTTAATTATTCTCATCATTTATCCCAAACCTTTAATTAATTAAATATTTATTTATTTTTATTTATCATCCCTCGACATTATCCCATTAACAAAATAAATAAATAATTTATTTAATTAATTCCCCTTTATCCTTTATCCTTGTCCATCTAATCCTAGCCATCCATATTTTCCACATGGATCACAATCTGAATTTTTACTCATGTGGCAAGTGTCTCCTTCACATGTCTAACTTCTTGTCTATATTCATTGAACCTAGAAATCTAGCAAAAAATTCAAACTAACTTATCATCTTATCCATTCATCTCACTTAACCTATTAATCCTAGCCATTCCCATAAGGTTTTTCATCCTCATCCCAATCCTAAACCTAGATCACATCCTTCTTAAATGAAATTTCTCACATGAATGTATCTCTCATCAAAACCCTAGGATCCTCTTTCAATCTTATCCATCCACCATTAATCATTTCTACTCATTAATTTTTCCTCTTGAAAACTCTATATCTAGAGAATCTCATCATTAATCAAATATTTTTGCATCTCTTATCTCAAAAATCCTCTTTATCTCTTAAAGTCTCATTAAATTATCATAGCTACATTCTATCATTTTGATCTATAATATCAAGGTTATACTAGAACTCTAAGTAATACAAATATCAATATCAAAGAGAAAATCAATTGGAATAAGGGTGCACTCCATTTCTACTCAGTCAAGGAGAGAACCAAAGATTCTAGGTGAAGGTATTGTGCTTTTTATTTCTTTTATCTTTCTTTTTTTTTTTCAATATTTTCCACCCTTTTCAATTTTGGAGAGGTTTCAATTTTGTCCAAAATGGATAAGTTGGATTCTAAGTTGAATATGTACTCTAAGGTTATCATTTTTTGTCAATGACAACCCCTACAGTTTATTCTCTTCATTCTTATTTATAATAATTACTAAAGAACTAGAAATACTTATTCAAAGGGAAAGAAATTCTAGGATATTGGAAGGGTGTTAAAGTCGTCACAAATAGCAATATGGTATCACAATTTTTTTGCAAATGATACAATTGTACATTTGAAAGTGCAAGAAAGAGAGAATCCATGGTAATCAAGTATTTAATAGATAAATGTTATCTTAGTTTAGGGAAACACATCAGCAAGAGGAAATCATATATCTCTTTCTTCAACTCAAATTAGTGGTTGTAAAAAGAGATTTCTCAAATCCCTAGTTTCAAAGTTTTGCAACTTTTGGGTAAGTACCTTGGCATCCCCTTGTTTTTTAGTGCAATAAAATTGACCTTGTGATATGGCTTTGTCTCACATTATAGCTCAAAATTAGCCTCATGGAAAAGGAAATGGTTTTCATCTATCGAGAAAATCAAAATATTAAAATCTATATTATTTGTAATTCCCATATACTCCATGTCTTATATAAAAATGTCAAAAAATATAAGTGACATGATTAACCCAAAATGAGGAACTAATTTATGAAATGTACATTAGAGGGAAGAATGATCTGACCCATAGCCTAAGATATGATTTGATGTCCCAATGAAGTAGGTGGGTGGAATTTCTCTGATATCCCATCCTTAATACAACTATAGGAGCTAAACTAATCTAAAATGTGGGATAATGTCTCACAAGTTGAAGAAGTATACTTCATAGAAAGAATATGGAAATATTTGTAGGGTCTTAACATCCCAAAATATTATAAAATATCCCTTGGAGGGTTTTTGGCATGAAGGAAAGTATATATATTTTGAAGATGATGAAACTATTCCATTGAAGAGATCAAAGACATGTCATTACCAATTTGAGAAAGCAATAATATAAAAATAATATTTTCCCATTCAATTGTATTGGTATAACCAATAACCCAAGGTAGGAACATTTTTTTGGGTTCCTTTACAAAATAGAATCTTAACTAAGTATTGATTTAATAAAATGGGAATGGCCCCTCAACATGTGTGTAACTTAAAGGAGAAGAATAGTTTATTGATCATGTTGTACTTAGATTTAGTTTTATAGATACATGCCAAGGAAAGATTTTGAATAATTTAACATATTATTGTCACCTCTCTTAGGATATTCTTTCCCTCTACAATTCCTATCCTGCTAAAAAATAACAATTAGTATTCTCAAGTATATGGGTTGTTATCCCTTCAATTATAATTTGGGATTATGGAAGAAGTTTAATAGAAGGGTCTTTAAGGGAAAGGAATCAAAATCAAAGGAAGATATTTTCTTCAACAAGGTAGAAAATTATATTGTGGAGGTGGTTAATAATATAACAAGAAATCAAGCATGAGACATGCAAAATTAAGAAAATTGTGGAATGGGTTGATTGTTACCCCTATTCATTAGATATTAAAGATCAAAATTTCTTCTATTACTAAAGAACATAGAAGGTGGATCCCTTTGGATGAGGGTTGTCATAGACTCAATTTTTATGGATCAACAAAAGAAAAATAATTCCCTTCATGGGTCAATTACATCTTAATGAGTAACGAGAGCCTATTAAAGTTAGATCTACTAAAAAAAAAATTGGATGGTACTAATAATGATGCATAATTTAAAGCTATGTTATTAGTTTTATATATGTGAAATACTAGAAATATTAAAAATTTGAATATAGAATGAGACTCACTTATCATTATTAACACCTTGTGTAGTTAATGAACCCAAAATTGGAAGCTCAATATCTAGTAGTAGAGAAATTTAGTGAGATCTTTGAAACATTTGAGGATTACAATTTGGGCTAGTGTAACATGAGTTGAAGGAGGCTACTAAAAAGTTTGAAAATTTAGTCATTGATATGTCAAAGGAATATAATTTTTCAAGTTCCACAAATGTGTGGAAACATATTGTATTTTATCTCTTATCCTTCATACAATAGTCATAATTAATTATTATAAATAAATCATAATATTTCATTGGGCTTGGATTGATTTTCATTAAAAAATCATATAGTTGAAGCATATGAGATAGAGGTAAAATCTATGGATTTACAATCTCAAACACTAAATGGTATGAATAAATCCAAGTAAATAAGTTATTGTACTCTCATACATCCTCTCAGATAGAATTGATACCACAATATATCTCCATGCTAAGAAAATAATAGTTAGGTTTTAGAGGAGAAGTGATAGATTTTAGGTTGAAAAATCCTTTAAAACAATTTATGTGATAGTACTACATGAGATTATGTTGGTGGTAGGGTAAAATTTTCTCTCCACTTCCTAGATATACAAGGTTAATATAGACATACCCTCAATGTTCACTGCAATTCTACAATATGCAAGGGAGGTAAAATAAGACATTTGATAAATTATAGATATGATCATCAAACTATGATGGTGTTGTAGATTAAGAAGATTTTGGATGATATAGTAATTGGATTTCTCTTTCATCCAAATAGTAGAAAATGGCCTCTTATCAAACCAAATTTATTTGGCCCTTGGTTTTAGTTCATCATCAAGGTTTTGGGTGACAATGATAATGCTAATTCTCATAAATTGAAGTGGGGTATTGATTTATTAAAGGTAATTGTAGTAATTTCAATTTAGTGGGTTGTGAATAGGTTTTATTCACTTATATCTAATAGCTCAGACATGGATCTAGTGCTCATGTAGATGAAGGCATCTTTTTTATGGTAAATGGTTATTTATATTAGCAAATTAATATGAAAATATTTTATAATTTTATTATTAAAGGTTGTATTTTTTTCTATGACACTACTACTACTCTATAAAAGAGATGAAAAAATGTATTTTTTAAACTTTTAATAGTAATACAATGTGTATGGATCCCTTAAGTCAATTTTATTGATAAAAATAAAATTATTATTAAATATTTAACCATTAAAATATAGAATATTTAAATAAAATCATATATAATAAATATTATTTATAATATCATTTCATTAATTATTATTTATAAGATAGTGAGAGACATCATTCTCAAGCACCTATTTCACTTTTACAAAAAATCCAATAAAATTAGTTGCCTTGAGAATAATATCTCTTAGCATCCTCTTCATAGGTTTTTTAAAGATATATCCTAGTTTAATTAAATTTATTTATAAAAAAAGTTCTAATATAAAATATATTGAAGTTATTTTATTAATAAAATTAAGTATTAATTAATATTTCTATTTTTTTAAGATTAAAAATGTAAGTCAAATTTTGAACTTTTAAACTTTTGCATATTAAATCTTAGGCTACTACCAAATACTTAAGATCCACTTTATTATTTTTTTAGAATTTTTTTAAAAAAAAAAAAAATTATTTATAACTAATCTTTATATACTACCTATTTACATATACACATCTATGACTTTATTTTTTAAGAGTTATATTATTTCTTATAGAAACGGAAATGTAAAACCCAAAAACTTAAAAAATATTGCAAGACAAGTTGGTTACAAAGAAATAACATGAAAGATTAAATATAATTACAAAATAATAAAAATGATATATTTATTTTGTAAAACTTGACAATATGTCAAGGAAACATTCACATGGAAAATCATCAATATTCTTATTGGTCAAAGAAATTGATTACAATATTCACATATTTGTTGCATTCAATTGCAATTACATTAATTTTCCTTTAAGGTAACAAGATATATATGATATCTTCAAGATAACAACCACTATCAAACTTTAAAAAATATAGCTTTATTTTATTCATTTAATTTGTATTTTTTTTATTGCTTTATCTTTTTCATAAGATAATATTTTTGTTTTATTGTTTTAATTTTTTTCATTATCCATCAATATCTACCTTGATAGAAATTTATCTGATACTTGCTCATGACCATTCATCACCTTTTGTACAAGACAAGAGAAACCAAACTCTCCCTTAGCTTCTCTAATTGTACTATTTTTGTAAACATGTTTGCACAATTTTTTGGTGTATGAACCTTCTCAAGAGATACTCCACCTCCATCAATAACATGTCTTAAAAATGGTACTTAATCGCAATATTCTTATTCCTACTATGTTAAGATAGATTTTAATCCAAATGGATAACACTTTGACTATCACAAAATACAATCACCTTGTCTTGCACTTTCCAAAACTCACCCAAAATATTGCTTAACTAAATTGCCTATTTGCATACATTTGAGACAACCATATACTTTACCTAATTAGTGGATAAAGAAATTATTTCTTGAAGCTTTGACATCCAACAAATAAGTCCTCCTACAAGAGTAAAGACATAACCTATTGTATATCTCCTTTTTTCCAAATCACTTGCAAAATATAAATAAACATAACCACAAACTAAATCACTACAACCATAAAATGTGATACAATAATCACTTGTACCTCTAAGATATTGAAGCACCTATTTCATTATTTTCCAATGCTCTTTACCTATATTTTCCATATATCTACTAAAAATAGCAAGTGCATGTCAAATATCTTGTCTTGTACATACCATCAAACACATTAAACTTCCTATTGCATTAGCATATGGCATGTGAGACATTCCATAATTTTCTTCTTTAATATTATGACATAAAATTGAAGTAAGATTAAAATGAGAAGCTAAATGGATGTTTATTGGTTTCACATTCTTCATATAGAATCGTATGAGGATCTTATCCACATACTTCTGCTATGATAACAAAAACTTACCATGCTCCATGTCTTTATGTATTTTCATGCCCAATTTTTTCTTTTTCTCTTAGATCCTTCATATCAAAATTCCTAGCCAACTGAGCCTTTAACTTGTTGATCTCAACTATACTTTTTCTTGATACAAGCATATCGTCAACATATAACACCAAGATAATGAATAAACCATTTTTCAAACATTAAAAAAAAAACATAATGGTCATATTCATTCGTAAAATTTTTGCTCGCCATGAAGGAATCAAACTTCTTGCACCATTTCCTAGAAAATTGCTTTAGGCCATAACTTCAAATTTTTCATTTTGCAAACAATTTTTTTGTTGCAATCTTGAACAATCCATTTGGTTGGTCGATATATATTTCCTCATCCAAATATTTTTAAAAATATAGCTTTTTAAATATACCATTTTGTTGAGAAGTGGAACTTGTGGTTTTATTCATTTTTATCTTGACTTCATTTACAATTTCTGGGAGGAACTGATTTTTGCTGAAATCACATATTTTTAGAAAATATAATGATTTAAGCCTTGAAAAGTTCCATTTAAATAATTCCAATTGAAGAGGGTTTGATCAAACTACCTTAAATTAAACCCCCTTTGATAGAACCCCGCTAGTTTTAAACCATACCTATAACAGAGTCTCCTTTACACCTATCAAAATGCTGATAAAAAACCACTTTTGATTTACCTTTAGGTGGATCAAATGAATTCATTTAAAATTCATTTCTTGCAAGTATGTAGTCCTTATTATAAGCTTACCAAAAATTAATTTTAAATAAATTTAATTTGATTATTATATTTATTTTTTATTTCTCGTGAATGTAGGTTTTTCACCGAAAATCAAGCTCTTTGTTCTGCACATGTGGAAAAATAGCAGATTATTATAAAAAATAAAATAAAAATATTAGTGCACTAGATATTGAAGTCCTTGATCCAACAAAGAAAAATAAATAAAAATTTGATACATACAAAAAAAGTTACGCATTATATGATTGCGCTGTCTGAATTATAGTTGGTTTGAATTTGAAACTTGATTAAAGAAAAAATATTCAATAAAAAACTATCTAACCAAGTGGAAGCACTAGATATCAGAGTTGAAAATCTAAATTTGAAAGAATTATAATTTTATCCTTCATGAAAAAAAAGTTATGCGTTATACGGTGAGCATCACTTTTTAAAAATGTTGTTTTATGAAAAAAACTAGTATTTGAGGGAGATGGAAAAAGAAGTGCAATTTGATTCCAAAAATTTTGAAAAAAATATATTTAGAATCTATAGAAAAAATGTCACGAAACTCTAGTTTCAATCATCTTCAAATTCCTCATGGTTTAGCTGCTATAGGTGCCCGAATGTGAAGATTTAGTTAAAAAAAAATGTTTCAGTGTCCAGTTTGGCCAAAAATTGTAAACCACTATTGTGGGATCACCCTCGATCCATTATTTGTTCTTAAACACTTGACTGATCTACCACTTGTCTTTTCAACCAAAATTATAAACTACTTAAATACACTAAAAATGTTAGCTTTACATTTTATTAATATAGACCCACATGTTTCTAGAGCAATAAAATTATCATCCAAAATAAATTGTAGGGGATGGCCCCCAAACATCTAAATGAATATATTCTAAAATACCCTTAACTATATGATTACCTACTTTAAATTTTTTTCTAAAGTGATCCCCATTAACACAATTCTTGTGGAAATTCAAATTCATATATTTTATATTTGGAGGTAACTTACAATTTAATGCACCTTGAAACCTTTCTTTCTCTTATAACCCAAACACTGATTCCATAAATGATTAGATTCATTATTTCCTCTAATACTACTATTGCTTCATTTATTACAATACTCCCTTCTAGCTTGTAAAGGTTTCTAATATTTATAACCTATTGAACATCTAGAATACTAAGAGGGAGGGTGAATTAGTATGCTTATTAACTTAAACATTCATTTAGTGCATCACTTTAAACATGTAGTAATGGAAAGCAATATAGAAATCATGCATCAAATCAAAGAACAAAAGAACACTAGGTTTACGTGGAAAACCCAAGAAGGGAAAAACCATGGTGATGATTAGCTCACAATATAGATATTGTAACCAGTTACAAGATTCGATACAATTGGTGGATTCACTGTCCAAGGACTCATTTTCCAAAAGAAGAAAGGCTCACTATCAAAGGGCTCACTGGTCAAAATAGAAAGAGATATAGGAAAGGGTGGCTAACTACCAAATATGAACTATTAACAATGCATCTGACATATGGTGAAGATATAGTTCCACTAAAGCTCATAATACTAACTGAACACACTTCATTCTTCACGTAAAAAAAATTCACACTTATCTACTCTAAATCTCTCACACACTTAATTATCTCACATATCTACACATCATATCACTATCTCACACAAGGAATTAGCCCTGTATATATACTACAACCTACCAAAACATCAATTAGGTTAGTCCAAAACATGTATCGTGTAACACTTAATCTTATTGGCTCAAAAATGAATCATACATTACTTGTGAAGGTAACCAAAGAATATAGCACAATATTATAGGTTGGCATGGCCTATATTATTCCCATAATTTTTTTCTAAACTCTACTCACCTCTACGTAGTTACCCAAAATACTTAGGTCGACACTACTAGTGAAGTAACAATAGAATGAAACATCTTTTCACTAACAACTTGACATGAGAACAACCTATAGTGTAGAAAAATGTCATCCATGACATTTTCACACTTGTTTGGGCCCTTTCTACTAAAATTGGGCTTCTTATGTCTTATTTTCCCTTATTTCACATCCACAAGCCTTAATTAATGTATTTTTTTGAGGATAATCCCGACATGCATCAAGTGGCCAATTAGAATTGAATGATTTTTTATTGTATGACCCAAATCTAGTGATCTAGAACTCATACACCACCTTGGGCGTATGGGTCCCACCTAGGATTTGGGGCTTGGATCTAAAATTCACATAAAACCAATCATTTCTTGAAAAATGTCTCTCAAGATTAGCCTAATGGGACTCATACACCCCAACTGGTGTATGAGTCCTGCTTAGCTTGGACCTAAGTTGAATTAAAATTCTTGGTGGGATTTTATTCTCCTAGATCGATTGTCAACTTGTAGTGTTGTAATTCTAGGAAATTTGGCATAAACAAGTATAAATACAAGGTTATTTCACATATTTTATCATAGAAATTTTTATGAGAAAGTGTGACCTAAGCATTCAAGCATTCTAGTATTCAAGAGCATTAAAGAGTGATTATCAAGAATTTTGGAGCATTATTCAAGTATCAAGCATCATGTCAAATTCATTATGCATCATGTTTATGTTTGAGCTAGCATTTGTGATGTAGGGTTTTATGATTCAAGAAAGTATTCAATTCAAGATCTGCATCCATTGTAGCCATTTCATACAAGATTGTAACATTTTGTTCCTAGGGTTTGGTGAGTTGCAACATATCATTTAGTTCATTCATCATTCCTCCATTCTATTTCATTTCATTTCAAGGTTTGATTAACAAAATAGGGTTTGACCAAGGAAAACCCCTATCCAATAATAAAACAACATTTTTCCCTCTCTTTGATGTGTGATTTGCAGATCTAGGTGTTTTAGGTTAAAGATTTATTGAAAAGCAAGATAGGAGAAAGTTGCAAGATTGTCAAAGTTGTCACCTTACTTGCAAGATCACATAAATTCACCTACAGGTTGTAATTCAGTGATTCAAATCAAGGGATTTGACAAGAATAAAGCTATAGGAAATCATTTAAGTATATTAGAGTTTTAGAGAAATTGTAATACTGGGACTAAATCACCACTTGTGGCGTACGGGTCCCAGTATAAATATTTTTCAGATATTTTCTATAGATCTTGATTCAATTGTTTCGGATTCCAATTTCTGTCAGAAACCTTGATTTGGTACTAAGTTGCCCCTACTATAATATGAATCCCAATGAGCATTAACTTTAGTATTTTTAAAATTTCAGACCTTGTTCCTAGAACATTCAAGTTTTGAGGTGCACCTCTGTATTTTCTAAGTTTATTGTTTTGATTTGAACTCATTTCTAGGTTATTCATTTAATTATTCATATCATTAGGTTTTATCATTAAATATTGCATATTCCTAGTCTTTCAAAGCCCTATCTTGGTAGTGAACCCCCTTTTAGTCTTTAATCAAACCCTAGGATAACCTTTAGTAGATCTCTTTCCCTCATTCTAGCCTTGGATTGAGATCTAAAGGGTTTCCTTGAATTAAACACATAGAAAATTTGTTTTTCTATGTCCTAAACTATAAAGCGATAATTTTTGACCTTTCATTTTGGTGAACCTTACCTTTAGAACATTTCATTTTCTGATTTGGAGTGCATCATAGTCCTATGTCTAGCTTACATTGACTTTGCATTAGATTTTGCATTAGTTAGTTTACATCTATGGTTTTGAAACTTGCATTAGTGATAGTGCATATAGGTTGCATTTTTACCTCTTGCATCATTGAAAATCACTTAAAATCTACAATTCCATTTAGTCTAGACATCATACAAACCAAAAAACATAACAATCACTTAGAATTTTCTAAAATTTGTACAAAAACGCTAATCTGGGACTCATACACCCCTCTAGGTGATTTAGTCCTAATACAAGTGGTTTTGCCTATGTTCTGGGTATTCTGTGTTGACTTTTTATCAGCATTTGAATCCCAAAAAATGCCTGATTAGGACTCATACACCCCTTTGGTAAATTTAGTCCCATTTCAAATTTTAAACTGCATTTTCTAGTATTAAAAGCTTTGTTTCTATGTTTTTTTTTTCTACTATTAATTATCTATTTCCATATGTAGAATTTTTGTCACATTCATTGCGTCTAGCTTAATTTGGTTCATTTTTTTGAGTGCATAATTTCAAAACCGCATTTACACATTCATTTCTAGGTTATTGTATTATATTTCATCTTGGATATGTGCTTTGGTAAGCTTTGTATGTCCTTGGAGTCAATATTGGATGTGTCAAGTTGTGCCTTTGGAAATGATCTTAATGAAATTGAACTCACTCATGCTCACTCAACTCCTAATGCATGTCCTCCTCATGATGTTGACATCATTGGAGAAGATGATGAAAACATGAAAAACTTCATAAATGATTTCCTTAACAACCTCAATACTAATGCATCCTTTTACCCTTCAATGAAACAACCAACACCTTCCATCATCCCACTACTTGAGATGTTTGGTCATGAAACTAAAACAAAAGCTAAGCCTAAGTTCCCTACAATTGGTGAACCTAGCTCCTCTCATCAAGAAAAAAATCAACCATTCTATGTTAACAAGGTAACAAACACTCCTATCAACCTAGAAGAGACACATGGAAAAGGATTCACGATCTTAAGCAAATAAGAATGTGATACAACAAGTGAACATGGAGTTCATTAAATTTTAGAACAAATACCAACCAAAGATACCAAAGGGTTAGGATATCACAATCCTACTCCTGATATAAGTGTCCTCCTTGCTAAAGAACAACCAATGTGTCACAATGATGATATGGATGATAGGATTGTCTCAAGTCCTTAAAATTTAACTAAACAAACTAGTGAATCTAGCAAGCAATGAAGGCCTTACAAGCTAAAAAAACTAAAATTCCCTTGTCCACCATCTGCCATTGAAAGAACTTTACAAATACTTCTAAACCAAGGACTTATAACATTACCACCCATGAGAAAAAATCCAAAACTATACCCTAAAGGTGCAAATGTTCCACATTGTCGATACCATAGAGTTCTTGGACATAGTACTGATGAGTGTAATGATTTAAAACATATATTCAAAAAGTTTGAAATCATAGAAATAATCCCTTAAAGCATGACATTTTTCTCCTTTCCATTTAATATTTGTATGATCACAACACTCACTATTACATGCTTTACATTTATTGTAAATCATTTCAAAATGCAAGGACCTCGTTCTCATCAACTATGTTGGATCATTGTTCTCTTGCACATAGTGGGATCAAGAATAAGATAGCCTTGAACCTAGTTCAGCACTTGCTATTGTCCCTTTAGCTAGTTGTCTACCTTTCATATACAATGAACACAATTGGGATGTAGATGACCTACTAGAGGTTGAATCACACGTTTCTTACTAGTCTTTTTCATTATTTTTTTTTCATGTTTTATGTGTGATTGCATGTGCATAATGTGATCCCCCGTGCTATTTTGTTTGATGTGTCTCTCTCCTTTTGTGATATTCCTCTATTTGTACCTACATTCTTCGCTATTTCATAAACCTTTATCTTTTTATTTGTCTGTGTTTTCCTTTTAGGGATGACGCATGTCATCAAGACATTCATGTCTCTTCCATGTTGACCTAAAATATTTTTCTTTATCTTTTCATTTGTCTTGTGTTTTCCTTTTGGGGATGACACAAGACATTGAGACATTTAGTTCTCTTTCATGTTGACCTAAAAGGGTTTTTCTTTTTTTTCACTCTTTTCATGTCATTCTTCCTGTTTCATAAGTATTTGGGGAATGATGATAGTTTCAAGCTCCATAACAACATTGTAGCAAAGACATATTGACCCTGAATCTATGGATACCTTATGTGATTTTTGTATTTCATTTTGGGGGAAAACCCTTTTCATGATGTAGCTTTATTTGGAAACATATGACTTGGTATAGGGCTTTCCAAATAAGCTCTCATGTCTTCTTTATTGTTAGCATTTATCATTTTCTATTTAAAGTAATTGCTCATAGCATGGTGTTTAGAAATTTCTTTAAAGTGGGGGCATACATTAGCATTATTATTTTACATTTCGTGTTTCATTGTGTAGTATTCTTACTTCATGCGATGTATCTTTTTCTTTGTGGTGGCATTGGGTGTGATGTCCTTCAAGAGCATGATCTTTCTTAGCATATTATATTCCTCTTAGTGGGTTGATACAACACACTACATCCTCTAAGTTGTGAATATTCTATTCTTTGATTGGTCCTCTCTTGAAGACGTTAGGAATGATGTCCCCTAAGTTAAGACCTTACATGGACTAGGAAAAAATCCTTTGGATGTTCCTTACACTCTTTTGTATTTTTGGTTATATGGCCACCTTGCATAACCTACTTTTCTTTTCTATGGAGCTATCTTGTTTGTTCATGAGTTTCAAGTATATGAAGCTTTGCATTCCTCATCAAGATTGAAGTTCATCTTTGTGTGGTGCCTTATCAAAGTTATGAAGAGGTATAGCTTTGGTATAGTTGTACATATGGGAGACAAACTTAGGCATGACTTTCCTATATCCACTTGCTTGTCTATGTGAGCGCATACCTATTGCAAGAATGAAAATATTGAAGGTGTTGTCATTGATGTCAACTGGTCAACTAGTTATATACTAGTTCCTATTTAGTTGTATATGTCGAGGATATTGAGAAAATTGTAATGAATAAATGTTGTAGGTATTCAGTGGTTGCTTCAGGTTTTGGTCCTGATTTGCTCCTATGGTTGTGTGATTTAGATATGTTGTTCATGGTTATTAGTAGATGCTATATCCAAATCATTGGTTGCTGATTCATTGTATAGTGCAAGTTGTGTTCACCAATTGTGAGCTATGTTTTTCTATGGTTTTGGCTAAGGTCTAGGAGAAAAGTTATTGATCCAAATTTCTCTTTGATGAAATCTTATGACTTTTGGTTCTAGAGTTGTGTTTCTCTAATTCCATTGAAGATATTTTTGGCATTTGGAAGATTCGTGCTTAATGGTTCTATGTGTTTTACACTGGTTTCATTGAACTTGTGTGAAATACTACTTTCAAGGATGATGAAACATGTTGGATCTTTTTGGGTCCCTTGAAGCATTTGTCTAGGTTTCCCTCATTCTAATTCCACCCTAGGATGTTTTAGTGCCAACCTAATTTGAATTTGAATTTGGATGGACAACTTTGGATATGTTTCAAAGTTGAAGATGGTATACATGCAAGATGAGTTAATAGTGAACTATGAGACAAGAGCGACAAGAGAAAAGAGGAAGTGTAGTTTTATGTAACATTGATTCTATTTGGTGATTGTGTGTGTGGTGCAAGTGAGATAGATCAATGCGAAGCTTAATGTTGATTTTTCAGATGTAGTGAGCAGAAGGAGAACTCTATCATTCATGCATGTGTGTGAGTAATTGTGGTGGAATAATTTGTTGCATTGGGATTGTAGTCTCTCTATAACAAGTCTTCTTTGTATTCTTTGTATCTCTTGGGTAGCCTTCGGGTTGTAGCCCTATTGGACAGTGAGTCCTTATTTTAGGTGGCAAGCCTTGTTCCAAGCAGTGAGCATTTTGTAATCGGTTTTGATATTGTTTATAGTGTGAGTTAATCCTCATCGTGGTTTTTCCCTTATTGGTTTTTCCATGTAAATCTAGTGTTATTGTGTTTATGTGTTGGATTTAAGTTTCTTCTTTGACATTTGATGATTAATCATTTAAGTATTATTAAGAATTAGTTCTCGTGATTGAGTTAAAGGTTTAATTTTGTGACAACTCATTCACCCCCCTCTCATTTTTCCTATTCAACAGTTGGTATCACAGCTTGGTTCCTTGGTGAAGAGTTAACCACTTGAGGAAGGTCTGGAATAGCTGGAAAAATGGTTTATGATTATTCGAGGTTCGATGGAACTAATTATGGTATCTAGAAAGTATTGATGGAAGAATATCTAGAATATTGGAGATATGATGTGGAGAAAGCTTAATAGAATCCTTACACTCCTCTTGCAAATGGTCCAAGTACACCTAAAGAGATCAAAACACATGAAGCAAATAATAAGGAAAAATGCATCTTGAAGAATAGTCTGTACATTTTGAGTTCATTAAGGTTTAGAATTTCAAGACAACTAAGGAAGTTTGGGATGCTTTAGAAAGAGTGCATGATGGTGATGAAAGAGTTAAAGAGGTGAAATTACAAAATCTGGAGAGATAGTTTGATCTTTTACATATGTTTGAAGATGAAAATTTTAAAGCTTATGTACAAATATTGGATGAGATAGTGGTTAGAATGCTAGGAATTGGTACTACTATAGATGAAACTAGGATTGTAAAGAAGATTCTAAGAACTCTTCCTAATGCTTACACTGAGAAGGTGAGTGTTATTGAGTAGACTATAGATTATAAGAATTGTACTAAGGATCTGTTGTTAGGGATTTTGATATCTTATGAGATGAGGAAGTTGAGTTTAAGGAATGGAAGCAAATCAGAGACTGCTTTTAAAGCTACAAAATTTGATGATCTAGATGAAGAGAACTTTGATGAAATAGAAGCTAAATTTGTAAGAAGGATGAGGAAAGGCTCCAATAAGTATGAAGGTAAGTTTCCCTTTAAATGCTTTAGTTGTGGAGAAATATGTCATTATGCTACAAAGTTTCTGGAAAGAGCTAAAAGGAATAAACAAATATATGAGAAGGAAAAGAAAGGAAAGAAGATTAATAAAGCTTACTATGTGAATGATAATGCTAGTATATCTGATGAGGATTCAGAATATGAAGATCCTAAGGACAATGAATTCTTGTTCTTTGAAATTAAGGATGAACCTAATACTAATTCTAAAAAATAGGTAAATGAAAGCCCTCCAAAGAAGGAGAAAAATGAAGGTACGATTATCTCTACCCTACATGCTAAATGAGAGAAAAATTATTGGGTTTGATAGTGGTTGTTCACATCACATGACTTGTGATAAAAAAAAAAATTTAATCTTGAAAAATATGATGGAGGCTTGGTTATGTTTGGAGATGATATTGGTGCTAAAATCTGTGGGATAGGTTCAATAAGTTTTGATGGCAAGCATCATACCAGTGACAATGTTTACTATGTTAAGGGTTTAAGGCATAATCTATTGAGTGTTGGTCAAATGTGTTGAAAGGGATATGATCTTGTGTTTAAGGATGAGAAATGTGAGATCTGGAAAGGATCTAAAACATTGATTGCTATAGGATAGAAATTTGAAGGGAATATCTTCAACTTAAGGGTGTTGGTGGATGATGATTTATGACTCAAATTAATGACAGTTGGTTATGGCATAGGAGAATGTGTCACATGAACTTTGATAACCTAGAAAGGATTGATGTTGTTCAGGCCGTGAGATATTTACCAAGGATTACAAAGTATGTTAATGCTATTTGCAGGAATTGTCAGTTTGGAAAGCAAGCAAGAAATCACTACAAATCAAAGGAACAATCTACTATTGGACTATTGGATTTAGTTCATACAAATCTCTATGGCCCTAGGTGATCCCACAATATTGGTTTACAATTTTTGGCCAAACTAGACACTAAATTTATTTTTTCTAACTAAATCTTCACATTTGGGCACCTATAGCAGCTAAACCGCGAGGAATTTGAAGATGATGCAAACTAGTGATTTGTGACATTTTATCTATAGATTCTAAATATATTTTTTTCAAAAAAATTGAATCATATTGCACTTCTTTTCCATCTCCTTTGAAAACTAGTTTTTTTCAGTAAACACCATTTTTAAAGAGTGATGCTCACCATATACAACATAATTTTTTTCTATGAAGGATATATATATATATATATTTGAATTTAGATTTGTAACTACGATATCTAGTGCTTTTATTTGGTTTCATATTGTTTTATTGAATATTTTTCCCTTAATCAAGTTTTGAAGTCAAACCAATTACAAATCAGACATAGGAAAACTATATACAACATAATTTTTTTTGTATGTATCAAAATTCAATTTTGTTTTTTAGATCAAGAACTTCAATATCTAGTGCATTGATATTTTTCAATTTTTTTTTGATAATATGCTATTTTTCCACATGTGCAGAACAAAGAGCTTGATTTTTAGTGAAAAACCTACATTCACAAGAAATAAAAAATAAATATAATAGTAAAATTAAATTTATTTAAAATTATACTTTTTGGGAAGCTTATAATAAGGAATACATACTCAAAAAAATAAAATTTTAAATGAATTCATTTGATCTTTAAAACTAGTGGGGTTCTATCCAAGGGGGTTTGATCTAAGATGATTCTATCAAACCCTCTTCAATTGGAATCCTTTAAATGGAAAATTTCAAGGCTTAAATCATTATATTTTCTTAAAATATGTGTTTTCAGCAAAAATTAGGATCTCTCAGAAATTGTAAACCAGTATTGTGGGATCACCATCCTACAAGAGTGAGAAGCCTACTTGCTAAAAGGTACTTTATGCTTTCAATTGATGATTATTCTAGATATACATGGGTTACATTTCTTAGAGAGAAATCAAATGCATTGGATAGATTCAAGGAATCCAAAGCAATGGTTGAAAATTAAGTGAACTTAAAGATAAAATGCTTAAGATCTGACAGAGGTGGAGAATTCACCTCCCATGAGTTCAATATGTTTTATGAAGTGCATGGAATAAAGAGATAGTTATCTACTCTGAGAACTCCTTAGCAGAATGGAGTTGTTGAAAGGAAAAATAGAACAGTTCAAGAAGTTGTTAGGTCAATGATTACTGAGGTTGTTTACCAAAATTTTACTGGAAATAAGCTATTCATATTGTTGTTTATGTATTCAATCGAGTTCAAGCAAGAGCAAACAGTACAAGGAATTCCTATGAGATATGGCATGGAAGAATTCCTACTGTTAAATATTTCAAGGTATTTGGAAATAAATGCTATATCAGAAGAGATGAAGAAACTTTGGGAAAGTTTGATGCAATAAATGATGAAGACATTTTTCTTAGATACTTTACTAAAAGAAAGGCATATAGATGTTTCAATAAAATACTAAGAAAGATTGTAGAAAGCTTGAATGTGAAGGTTGATGAGACAATGAATAATTCTATTGACATTGATGGATATGTATTTGATGAACATAATTATGCAAGAATAGAAGAAATTGGGGAAGAACAATTAAAGGATGAGAAAGAGAAGCAGGATGAACATAATGAAAGAGAAGATGCTTCGGTGATGTCCCCTAGGACACCTAGATTTGTATAGAAGAATCATTCAAAAAGTTAGATTATTGGAGACAAGACAAAAGGTGTATTAACTAGAAGCAAAGCTATTGCTGAAGTGAATTTATGTTTATATTCTAAGATAGAACCAAAGACAATAAGTGAAGCTTGTAAAGATGAACATTGGAAGGAAGCAATGAAAGAAGAAATTTTGCAGATTGAGAATAACCAAACTTGGGAATTGGTCCTAAGATCGGCAAATAAAAATATCATTGGATCAAAGTGGGTATTCAGAAATAAGTTGAATGAGAATGGAGAAGTGGTTAGAAAAAAGCAAGGCTTGTGTGTAAAGGCTACTCACAAGTAGTTCAGGCATAGATTTTCAAGAAACTTTTGCTATAGTAGCAAGAATGGAAGCTATAAGGATGTTCTTGGCACTTTCTGCTCATAAAGTTCTTTAAGGTCTATCAGATGGATGTCAAGTCAGCATTTTTGAATGGTGAGCTAGAAGAAGAAGTCTACATGGAACAACCAGAAGGATTTCAGTTGACAGATCAAATAGATTTGGTGTGTAGATTGAAGAAAGCTTTATATGGGTTGAAGCAAGCTCTTAGAGTTTGGTATGCAAGATGAGACAAGTACTTGATATAACAAGGATTTAACAAATGTGTGATAGATAGTAATCTGTACTTTAAGATTGAAAATGATAAAATCTTGATAGCAGACATGTATGTTGATGATATTATCTTTGGAGGAAATGAAAATATGTGCAAGATGTTTGCAGAAGAGATGTAGAAAGAATTTGAAATGTCTATGTTTGGGGAGATTAATTTATTTCTTGGGCTACAAATTAATCAAAAAGAGAAAGGAATTTTCATATCATAGTCTAAATATGTGAGAGGGATGTTGAAGAAGTTTGGGATGGATGCTTCCAAACTAGTAAGTACTCCTATGGTGACTAGTTGCAAATTGGGTAAAGATGATAATTCACCTAAGGTTGATCAGAGCAAGTATAGATCTATGATTGGTGGACTATTATTTGACTCCTACTAGACTAGATATCATGAATGTTTTCTATCTTATGGCTATATTTCAAGAATATCCTAAGGAAACACATGTTGTAGTTAAAATAATTTTTAGATATTTGAATAGCACCCTGAATTATGGATTATATACTGATTTTACACTTAGCTCCTATATAGATGTAGATTGGGTTGCATGTGTAGATGACCGAAAGAGTACAAGTGGTGGTGCATTATTTCTTGGATGTAGATTGGTGGAATGGTTGAGTAAAAAGCAAGATTTAGTCTCCTTGTCTACTACTAAAGTTGAGTATATAGCTACTGCATCTTGTTGTACACAAGTTGTATGGATGAAATAGACATTGAAAGACATTATAGTGCTATATGATGATCCCATTTCTATTTTCTATGATAATACAAGTACAATTAACATTTCTAAGAATATGATGATGTACTCAAGGAAAAAGCATATATTTATCAAGTAAGAGAGAGAAGGCCATGGAGAATATTGTTGATATATTTATGAAGGTTCTTCCTAAAGATACTTTTGAGTATCTCCAACAGAAGTTAGGGGTTATTTCCCCTCCTTTCTTGAACTAGATGCATATGGAGATGCATCAGTCTAGTGGATCTATGGCTCTATCTTTCTTCTAGATTGATGTTTTTGTGGCTACCTCTTAGGGGGAGCAGGTAATGTAAGGTGTTGTCAATGTGAGTATTTTTTTTTTCATGTCAAAGGAGAAATAAATTGAAAATATTATTTTTCCTTTTCCATTGATGTCAAAGGGGGAGAGAAGAAGCATGTGAAAATAAAAAAGAGAAAGAAGCTTGTGAAGAAATGAGAGAAGAAGCATAGAAGAGATTATCCTCTAAGGGGGAGAAACATAAAAATGTATTCAAAGCTAGTATGCTGTCTTTGATGGTTGTTCACATCATGTGCTGCCATGAATGACAAAGGGGGATATTGTTGCAAGGATGAAAATATTGAAGGTGTTATGGAAAGATTGAAGGTGTTGTCATTGATGTCAATTGGTCAATTGTTTATGTACTAGTTGTTGGGTATGTGTAGGATCATGATGGACCAAAAAGTGACAATATGATGGGTATTTGTAGGGTATGTGGCTGACGACTTTTTCTTTACCCAAAATTGATGAAACGAAAAGGGTTTTTAAAGGAGATTCTCAGATTTCCACCAATATAAATTATGCTTTACTTTGAATTTAATAAATAATTATTATTCATTTTCTATTTGAATTGCGACTAAAGTCCGGATTGATAGGCTGATTGAAAAACATCTATAGCTTTCAAACGGTATCACATTTTTTGAACCTAAAACATGCATCACATTCTATGCTTCACATACTATAGGATTAAAAAAAAAAGAATTTCATGAAGTTTTGACCAAGTTAAGGTGGTTAGACATACAATTTTTTATATTTTTTAAAAGTTGTAATAAAAAAATTATAATTAATTATTTACTTGGAAAAACTTACAAAAAAATATGCATCACATCTAGACATGAGTCCTCTACTTATATCTAAAAATATTATAAAAAAATATTATCATTTTATTGTGCTTAGGGTGGTCGACAAACACCTACTTATTTTTTCCACGAAATTTAAGTACTACTACATTGAAATTTCAAATTTTCACCAAATAGATTTCATTTAAAAAAAAATAAACCTAGTAGTTTGGAAACTACATTCAATTTGATATAGATTCTATTCTTACATATTTTTGAAATAATATAGACAACTTATTCAAATTTTTACGTCAAGTTTCCTAACTCTGATTTTTCTAAAATTTTGCCACTTAAGAGCCTGTTTTTTCCATGATGATCCTGTACATACCTTGTTGTTGGTTGTATATGTTGAGGATATTCAAAAAATTGTAATGAAGATATGTTGTAGGTGTTCAATGGTTGCTCTTGGTTTTGGTCTAGATTTACTTCTATGGTTGTGTGGTTCAAATATGTTGTTCATGGTTATTATTAGATGCTATATCCATATTTTTTGTTGTTGATTCGTTGTATAGTACAATTTGTGTTCACCAATTGTGAATAATGTTTTTTTGTGGTTTTGGTTGAGGTCCACGAGAAATGTTGGTCTAGATTTCTCTTTGATGAAATCTTATGACTTGCGGTTCTAGAGTTGTGTTTCTGTGATTCCATTGAAGATAGTTTCAACATTTGGAATATTTATGCTTAATGGTTCTATGTGTTTAACATTGGTTGGGGTGAACTTGTGTGAAATACTACTTTCAAGGATGATGAAGCATGTTGGATCTTTTTGGGTCCCATGAAGTGTGTTTTTGGGTTGCCCTCATTCTAATTCCACCCTAGCATGTTTTGGTGCTAACCTAATTTGAATTTAAATTTGAATGGGTGACTTTAGATATGTTTCAAAGTTGAAGATGATATAAATGCAAGATGAGTTAATAGTGAAATATGAGACAAAAGCAAAGAAGAAGAGCAACAAGAGAAAAGAGGAAGTGTAATTTTCTGTGACATTGATTCTATTCAATGAATGTGTGTGTTGTGCAAGTCAGACAGATCAGTGCAAAGCTTAATGTCGAGTTTCCAGATGCAGTGAGTAGAAGGAAAACTCTACCATTCATGCATGTGTGCGAGTAATTGTGGTGGAATCCTTTGTTGCATTATAATTGTAGTCTCTCTGTAACAAGTCTTTATATCTCTATGGAAGTGAGCCCTCTAGGTTGTAGCTTTATTAGATAGCGAGTCCTTATTTCAGGGAATGAGCCTTGTTCTAGGCAGTGAGCCTTTTGTAATCACTCTTGATATTTTCTATAGTGTGAGTTAATCCTCACTGTGGTTTTTCCCTTATTGGGTTTTCCATGTAAATTTGGTATTGTTGTGTTTATGTGTTGGATTTAAGTTTCTACTTTGATATTTGATGATTAATCATTTAAGCAGTATTAAAAATTAGTTCTGATGATTGAGGTAAAGGCTTAATTCTATGAAAATTGATTCACCCCCTATTACTTTTCATATTCAACAATACTGACCACGTATGTATGTGTCTCATTGGGGCTCACCTAGTGGATGGAATGATGTTCCACTAGCCCTTGTGAGCGTGTGTTGGTTTGCATAGTGGACATCGTGTTCCATTTGCAAAAGTTTCTAGATAGACAACTAAGATCTAATTCACAACGTTCGGGACAAATAGTCGAGGCTTCATCCACCCCTCTTTTGTTTTATGTTTTTCTTTTTATTTGTCTTTTTTAGTGTATGCTTATGCCTTATTGTCACTCCTTATATTATTTACATGTGTGTTCTTTAATCCCTATGTTGGTTTGCCATAGGATCTTGATCCTAGGGGTTTGATCATCCCTCTTGATCATTGTCATCCTATCTTACTAGCATTGGTACACTTGGACCCCTCTTGATGCGAGTTTGTTTACTTGAGTGTGAGTGTGAAGCAGGTTCCTCCTCTCATTAAAGTGGGGGCTAAATGTAGTGTAGAAAAATGTTATCCTTGACATTTCCACACTTGTTTCGGACCTCTCTGCTGAAATTGGGATTCCTTATGCCTTATTTGGCCTTATTTTGTATCCACAAGCCTTAATTAATGTATCTTTCCAAGGATAATCCTGACATACATCAAGTGACCAATTAGAATTTAATGACATTTTATTATATGGCCTAGATCTAGTGATTTGGGACTCATATGCCACCTTGGGCATATGGGTTCCACCTAGGTTTTAGGGCCTGGATCTGAAATTCACATAAAACTAAGCATTTCTTGAAAAATGTGTCCAAGATTAGCCTGATGGGACTCACATGCCCCAACTAGAATATCAGTCCCACTTAGTTTTTACCTAATTTGAATTTAAATTCTTGGTAGGATTTTATTCTCCTAGACCTGATGTCAGCTTATAGCATTGTAATTTCAGGAAATTTGGCATAAACAAGTATAAATACAAGATTATTTCACATATTTTCTCCTAGAAATTTTCATGATAAGTGTGACCTAAGCATTCAATCATTCTAGCATTCAAGATAATTCAAGAGTGATTATCAAGCATTTTGGAGCATTATTCAAGTATCAAACATCATGTTTGTGTTTGATCTAACATTTGTGAGGTAGGGTTTTATGATTCAAGCAAGTATTCAAATTAAGATCCATATCATTCAAGCAAGAGTCAAGATCTAAATCCATTTTAGCCATTACATACAAGATTTCATCCTTTTGTTCCTATTGGCTAACATATTGGGAAACTTGAGAAATCACAATAGAACACCCGAAAGGTGCCAAAAATTAACCAAGTAGCTTTGAATATTGACCTTTAGGTTTAAAGATATATATTCTCTGAATTTTATCGAGGTACAAATCCCTCACAAGATTTTAAATCAATTAAACTACTAAAACTAAATACCATGTATGCTTTTAACTAGAAAGCAGGATAGGTATATCCAATATCAGAAAAATTCTCAAATATCAGGGCAAACTCCAATGAATAGGATGTATCAGCACAAAGACTAATTAATTACCAGAAATTAAATGTATGCCCAATACTATTTAGGAATGAAATCAATTATGAAGAACTACACTACTTACTCAAAGATAAGATATGCACTAAGATATTCCCAAATGCAAAGATTGAAGAACTTCAAATTACTTCTAAACTAAATTGCACATAGACAAAATAATAATTTGATTAATAAAAAGTACTGAGTAGTTTTCTGAAAATGTCTAGAGAGAAAAGATATGAAAATAGCTACATTTAAATAGGCAGATAACAACTACCTCTTCATGTTCCCAGCCAATCTAATGAAAAGACAACTAAAAGAAAGAAAAGAGAAGCTATGCCATCACGATGGCATCACTTCATTTCCTACTTCTGGGTTCACCAAAGGTTTCTTTTTCCATGCCTAGAAAGCTTTGAGGATGTGCATTAAGCCCTTATGCTGAGGAATAATTACATTTCTCATCCTCACCTTCCATGTCAGATGGTTTTCCCTAGTCATTTCTATGTGATGTTCACAAACCTTCATGAGGTCAATTGCCTGAGATGAGACTAGATGTAGTTCACTAAGTTTCTGCAAGTGTTCAACATTAAGCGAGGGAAAATCAAGAGCCTCCTTTACTATTTTTTGGAAACTGTCTATTAGGCTTTTGGTTTCCATGTCATTCCTCATTTCACCATTATCTTGGAGTAGGAAAAGAACCACCAAGGTACTTAGTGCTTCATTTGAAATTTCATTGCATTCATCAATAATTTCCTTAAGCTTTTGCATACTTTGTTTAGAAATCTATAATTTCCACTCCACCCCTTTAATCCATGATTGGTGACAAGTTTCTAAAGCACTTGGTATCACCTAGTTTGTAGCCAACTTTTCCATATCTAAATTTAACATTAACTTTAATTCAACCTGGTAATTATTTTTTAGCTTATGCTCCTTTTCAGTTGTAGTGATCTATTCCCCTAAGGTGGTTTTTAAAGCATTCATGTCTTAGAAGCATTTTATGGATTCAATAATGATAAGGCTTCCTTTCTTAACTAGAGACTCAATCCAATCATCTACAACCCTACTTAGGCTTTGACAAATTTTAATTTTAGTTAAGTACTCCTTTCCAACCATAGTGAGTAATTCTATAGAAGAATTGACCTAAGAGAGAGGTTGAGGAACAATCTCAAAAATAGACTTTAGGCATTTGGTCAAGTTTCAAACCTCGGATTTCAACTCATCTTTAATTTCTTTATCCTTCTTCGATCTCTCAACCATTTTGGCTACTGACACTTGAAAAATATGAACATCTTCATCCTTGGTAGGAGGACCGAGGTCTACTCTGTTCACTTCAAAGTCACTTGTAGCTACCTAAGAAACATCCCTTTGCATTGAAGGGTGTGCAATTTCTATCTAGAGCCTCCTTGACTCTATTTCATCTATTAGCCTAGTAGTAGTTTTTAACTTCTTAGGTTTTGGATTTTTTAGTCTTCTACAAAAACCATTCCACTATATCATGTTTAGGAAATCTAGGCTATATAGCTTTCCTTTTTCATGAAAATAAATCCTACAACTAGGTTGGAGTTACTGAAACTTTGGTTGCCTTGAAGCCTGGAGACTCATACAATGTCCTAGTGACTAGAGGGGTATCCTCTATAGGTGCAATTGTTTGTGACCTCTGAGATGTCCTACCTCTCTGATGGGTGAATAATATTGGGAGGGAGAGGAATTGATATTCATGGTTTCTAAACCCTCCTCTTCTTCATCTCCTTCGTTTTCCTTTTCCAAAGTAGGCAGGGTGAAAATATCTTCTCCACAGGTTTGAGAGTACAAATTCTTGTCTAGTGGCTCTCCATCGCTACCTCCTTTGGTTCTAGATGGTAAGGATTGAGAAAAATTACTAGCTAATTTCCTACTAGCAGAGGCTTGAGAAGTGCCTTCAGCAGGCTATAAATCCTTAGACCTAATGTGAGGAAAGGATTGCTCAGTTTTCTTCTTTGTTACCCATTCTTGTCTTCTGGCAAAAACATCATCAATTTTTGCATCAATGGTTTCCTTCTCTTTAAATTTCCAATCCATAGTAGGGATATGCTAGCTCTCTATCAATTCAGTATACACTGGGTCCACCATGTTAGACCCATCTTCCATAATGCCCAGCAAATCCCACTTCAAATCATAAATGATTATATGTTCTACTAACAATCTCATCCATCTTCTTCTTATCTCATATTCATTGAAATAGTCAGCCCAATAATCTTCAAGGGTAGATTGATGGTAAAAATTAGTGCTCAACTTCAAGTTATTCTTAATATAATCCTTTAAATCAAAGGGTAAATGCTCATCATATGAAGGAATGTTGTATCTAGATAGTTCCTTCTCAATATTCGGGGCATCTAAAATTGATTAACAACTATATGCACCAAAAAAAAGTGGGAAAAGGACTAATAACCATTTCCTATCTTGGCATAATCTATTAACATCAGCCAATTTCTTGCTTACCTCAATAATCACCCACTTGTCTTTAGGATACTTGGGAAATTTTATAGGAAATTCAGCATATCCACCAACCCTAATGTATGAGAATCTTTGGAATTGAATAAAATGGCCATCGTAGAAGTCAACAAACTGCATGGCTTCAAGTGATAGCTGCATTGTAGGACATCCTTGTATCTCTCTTACCATCCTCATATGGAAAGTATTAGTTACCCTTCTAAACTATTGAAAGCTCTTGTGAAGCTGAATTTTGTCATGATAATCATAATTGGTACTTTTCCCAAACGTAAATCATTTGGTCTTAATCCAGGCTAGGGTCTGGTGTTAGGAAGGGCATATATCAAATATGAAGACATATACAAAAATCTATTAAGAGTAAATAATGTCAGTAATTCATGTAAGTGGTCACTAATAATCTCTTCCCAATCCAAAAATTTCTCTCTACTCAAAATAATTTGGATGAAGAAATACATCCACTCTTCAAATCCATGAAAATTTTCATTCCCCCTTACCCTATGTAGCAACACCACAATGTCAGCCACCTCCTCTACAAAATGATTTTTGTGCAGGTTATGCGACAATTAGGATTTTCACTTTTTTGGTTTGGCTAACCAATACTTCACTATCACATTCCTGTAAACCCCTTTCTTCATGGTGAATTCAATTTGGGAATGTGTCATGTTCATTGGTGAATACTCTTCTCTCTTTGGAAGCTTTAAGCAAGACACAAAGGTGAATCTCTAAACCTTTAAAACAAGTCTATTGTCTTCTATTCTAACCTCCCCTGTCTATGAATTATAATTTCTTATGCATTATTGAATAAGTTCAAGGAATTGTAGGGCTATGAGAAATGTAGTGGCTTCAACTAACCCATTGTCAATTACTCGTTCCATGATGGGAGAAGGATTGGGTTTCTTGAACTTACTTCACAATTCATTTAAACTAGCAGGCCCTAAATGAGTATCACCAATATTTGGACCCTCATATGTTAACCCAGATACATATTCACAACCCACATATTTAACCTTTGCCATGGATTAGAAATAATTTTTTTTGACAATTAATGTTTTCTGCAAGGTAAACAAAAATAATCCAGAGAATAGACCAAGTGAGTAAAATCTAAAAATACCTCAATGGTGGCCACTACAACTTGAACTCAATGTCTCCTCTAGCTTGTCTCCAGATAATTTTGCAATGAGAATGTTTTTCCAACACTGTAATTTCTTAAAACTTTATTTTATGGAAAATATGGAATTAGATGAACATTTAATGCCTTAACACACCTCATAACACGTGGTAGTTGTCACATCACCACTTCCAATATAACCGTCTTTCAAAAATTTGAAAACAAATGTCTACAAGTGACAAAATGGGGAGTTCAATGAACTTCACAAATATGCACCTGAGTTCAAACATCATGGTGAAACACCACCTAGATAAACAAAATTTAGACAAAGAGAAAAAGAGAGTTTGAAGGAACACCTAAAACACTACCCGGGTTCAAAGTGAAAAGGTGATGTAAAATAGGCACAAGCGACAAAGGGAAAAGTTCAACAAACTTAATAAAACACCTCCTAGATTTGAACTATGACTTAAAATACCATCCACATAAGACCATGAGCTATTTATAGAACTGTGAATGACTTAAGATGAAGCATAACAAAAATATAGTGCTAATAGTTCCTAGGGTTTGATGAGTTGCAACATATCATTTTGTTCATTCGTCATTCCTCCATTCTATTTCATTTAATTTCAAGGTTTGATTACCAAAATTGGGTTTGACCAAGGCAAATACCTATCCACTAACACTTTTTTTTTCCATCTCTTTGATGTATGATTTCAGATCTAGGTGATTTAGGTTGAAGATCCATTAAAGAGAAAGAGAGGAGAAAGTTGCAAGATTTTCAAAGTTGTCACCTTACTTGCAAGATCACAGAAAGTCACCTACAGGGTGCAATTGAGTGATTCAAATCCAGGGATTTGATAGGAAGAAAGCTATAGGAAATCATCATTGGATATCAAAAATTCAGAGAAATCCTAATACTATGACTAAATCACCACTTATGGTGTATGGGTCCTAGTGGTATATGGAAAATTCACCACTAGCAATTCATCGATGGAAATTCACCACCAAAATTTCACTGTGGGAAAATTCACTGCCATGAAAATTCACTACATAAAAAATTAATTTCATGAATTTTTGGCAGTTAATTTTCCATGGTGGTGAATTTTTGGTGACGATGAATTTTCCATTGGTGAATTGTTGGTGGTGAATTTTCCTAGAGTCTGTCCCAATATACACATTTTCAGATATTTTCTACAAATCCTAATTCAGTAGTTCAAAACTCCAATTTATGTTAGAAACCCTGATCTGGCACTAAATCATTCCTACTAACATATGAGTCCTAGTGAGCATTAACTTTATCATTTTAAACATTTCAGACCTTGTTTGGATCATATTCATGTTTCTAGGTGCACCTCTGTACTTTCTCAATTTACTATTTTGATTTGAACTCATTTATAGGTCTTTCATTTAAGTAGTGCATATCATTAGGTTTTATCATTAAATATTGCATATTCTTGGTATTTCCAATCCCTAGCTTGGTGGTGAATCCCCTTTTAGTCTTTAATCACACCCTAGGGTAGCCTTTAGTAGATCTCTTTCCCTCATTCTAGCCTTGTATTGAGATCTTTAGGGCTTTCTTGAATGAAACACATAGAAAACTTGTTGTTCTATGTCCTAAACTATAGAGTGACAATTTTTGACATTTCACAACCAAAACATTTGCCACTTGGAGAAAACATACTATAGACATCCTCAAACACTTCTACAAATATGCATACTAAAATGTTCATTTGTAATGGAATGTGGAGCATTCCAATCATACACTCTATCATAGTTACACTAACATTTCCAAATAGATACTCTATCACTATTATCATTGAATTTGGAAGACATCAGATCATGAAAATTTTGATTTAGAGTCTTCCAGCATACATAATCATTACCTCAAAACTGCATAACCAAATTCTTCATGGTGGAGCACTGCGGATGAAAAGATTGGTTCTTTGAACACTAGAACTGAATTCCAGACTTAGGTAACTATTCAATCATTTGATCTTCATGATACCAATAATTTTTCATCTTTTCTGTGGATTTCCATCAATAATGGGTTTCCATAAATGACAACACCATATACTATCATATGCTCATCAATCTCCATTAATGTCTCCATTCAACTCATGTTGCAATCACACAATCTTTAATGATAAACTTCCAACAATCTCTCCAATAAGTCAAGATTCTATAGACCTCTCTTTGCATGTGACTAATACAACTTTAAATTGTTATATATTTCTCCTAAATAGATGGTTAGATATTTTGCGAGTGATATGAAGGTGATTGTCTAACAGTAACCTTATAGTTTATTTTACTTAATGAAGATGTATGTGCATGTGAATTATTGTATGATATTCGAACTTATAAGATGAATTTGAAATAAGGTAATTGTTGTGTCATATTACATTGGAAGAGTAATTAGCTATGTAAATCATGATTCATGAATAAAGTTACAAAGATGTAATTTACAATTAATATGGTTTATTATTATGTCTAATTGTGCTTAATTATGTTGTGCAGGAAATTAAGTGAGTTGATGTGGGATTAACATTAAAGGTGAGAATCGAATATGCAAATAGGAGGATAGATAAATGTTGGAATCAAATTAAATACATCTTTGGGAAGTTCTAAGTGTAGCCCTATTTGACTTAGAAGGGTTTGAGGTTTTATTATTGGTTAGGTGATTATGTTTGAGTAGAATCCATTTGTAGGACATGTGATGTGAGTTTGGTTGGGGTTGGAACCCTTGGTTAAGATCAAAATTCGTATGGATTTTTGTGTGGGTTTTAAAAAGGGATTACTGAATCAATTTCCTTGGTTTTTGAACAAAAATAGACCGCTAGGACCTATACCTATGGGTTTGGAACCTTTTTGACACATGTGAACTTGTCCTTGGAGTGTGAATAGACCCCTCAAAAGTCCACATTCATGAATGTGGAAAATTCAAAAAGTGTTGGGGCTTGCGAAGAGTGACTTGTCACTCTCAACCTTCTACTCCCCAAAAAGTTCTTGGAATTGGCACAAGACTCACACACATGTGAGCACTTGTGGGAAAGAGTGTATGTTTGGAGGATCCCTATATATCTCAAGAAGATGCAAGATTTGGGCATTGCCCACTTCTCCTTTTGGAGAACTTTAGTGAAGATAGCAGGAAGAATGAGAAGATGTGAGGAGTCCTTTTGAAAGATAGCACATTAGGATAGCTTGTCTTTGAGAGAAGGGAAGGAGAAAAGAGTTGATTTCCTCACCAAAAAAGAAAAAGAAAAAAGAAGAGATAAGTTATCCTTTACTTCCATTTTCTCTTTTGTTTATCTGTTGTAAGAAAATGGCTTGTTGCATGGAACATGGTTGAATCAGATGGTAGAAAACTTTGATACATGAAATTTGATGTTAGGTTATTCATATTCCTTTGTAAAAAAATTGAGAAGACTCCATTCATCATCTTGGAGTTGAAATATTTCTTGCTCGGGGGTATGGCTAGAGCCCACGAAGCTCCATGACGCCATTATGGTAGGGTGGAGAGCAAGACTGAATTAGTTGTATGTCATTCATTATATCTCTTAAAATTAGTTGTAATATGTAAGCCAGTGAATGTTGTAATGTGAAAGAAATTGGAGAAAGAGCAAGTTCTTGTTCATTAAAAGTTATTCACTCCGTTTCTATGAACTATTTGTAATAAGGAGGGTTTTAAATAAGTGTTATAGCTTGTTGAAATAAAGGAAAGAAAATTGGATGAAAGCAAGGCTTATTTCATTTGCATGTAAAATTAATTGTTCTTAATACTATTTGGAAAATAGCAAGTTTAATAAGATGAGTTTCAAATCTGTTCAAGAAAGAAATAAAGATAGAAAAATTTCACTCTTTGGCATACTCCTTTATGAGTCCTTGGAAGGATTTGGAGTTCTTCTTTTGCTTTTTTTTTTAAGTTAAATGTGTAGTTGCACGTTTAATTACATTGAGTAAACTACTAGAATGATTATCCAAGTTGCATGAAGGAAGATTGGTGTGTTGTGGAATAAATATGTAAAAGGGATTCAGGTTAGAAAAAAAAGAAAAAAAGATTAGGAACATTCTATCAAACACAAGAAATGAGAGTAGCGGGCATGGAGCTAATGCATAGTAGGCGACTATGGAGCCGACACCCCCAAAAGGGGCATGGTATCCACAGGTCACGACCCTCCTTTCTCTCCCTTGTCAGTAACATTCTATATATATACATATATACTAAAGGTAGGTATCAAAGTCATTACTAACTTCTTTAGGCCTGTCTTTCCTTCTGAAGCTTGTTTGCAAAGATTGAAATAAAGTCGAGACAAAGCCTCCTCAAAGGGTGTCCAAACTTTACCAACATCCTCCCTGCTTGTGCATAGCTAGCGTTTGAAAAGGGCCGAATTGGGGTCCTTCACAAAAATGTAATTGCAGGAGCCTCCTCTAATCACCATAGCCCTGAAAAGAAAAAAAAAATACTAATGGGGGAAATTCAATAAAGTATATTTACGTCCAACTGTTGCTCCTTTATCCTTTGTCTTTTTTCTTACTATTAACTCGCTGCCAAATAAGGGGCTCAGATCTCATTTAACTTCTCCCTCAACACCTTAAATCATGTATGAAGAAAACAACAATGAAAACGTAAAAAACAAAAAACACCCAAATTTCAAATGAGTGCAACACTGTAACCCTTATGGAAATAAGGACTGTTGGCTGGTATTATTTTATTATTGGCTACAGATTTACTGTTGCCTGACAATTTGGTAGAAGTAAATGTTGTTGCAGGTTGATCCTTGCATGTTGGTGTTGGTCTATTTCAGCCTATAGTGGGCATTCAAAGCCTAATAAATGTTCACCTATTCTACTAGCTATAGTCCATTCCTTTCTCATCAGTCAATCAAGAAAAAAATAGACAGAGGAAGAAATTTAAAATTGAAGCCATAGCAAGCACCCCATCACTGAATAAATGTGTTGCAGTGTAGGTTGGAACACTGCATACGCCACACATGGGTTTTGGAAACATAGTTTAAGCAAATTTTAAAATAGTTGGTTTCAGAACTATTCTACTCAGCTCGAGTCAAGATAACTGCAATCTTCCCATGATGCTATTAATTGCAATATAGGGTTGGTAGTCAGGCGTAGGTAAGGAAATATTGAATGAGAAGTCAAGCTAACCCAAAAAGGAGTTTCAAAATAGAGTTAATGTGTAGGGTTGTTTTTATTTAATTGAATAAAAAATATTTGTTACCTGATAATCGCATTTTAAAGCCTATTATATTGAACCCAAAATTGGGTAACATTCATGTTTATCACATTATGAAACTATGATTTTGGGTTTCAGAATGTTTTATAAAAAAAATTGTAAAATAACGATGTCCATATTAATTAATAAATTTGGAATTAATTTTTATACTTATATCAGCTAGCTACAGATAGTATATTAATCATGATGATTTTAAGAAGATAGTATTAATATTTGAAAACAAAACATATATATATGTGGGATAAGATTAATGCAAAAATAAATAAATAAATTAACAAATAGATTTAATTTTTGTTACTATTTACTGCTATAACTTCTGTTGCTATTTTGTAGCAGCAAGTTTTTTCTTACAGTATTTACTGTTATCTTGTAACTGCTCTAATTATTTTACTTGTTGCTGTTTTGCATCAGCAAGTTCTTCTTATAGAATTTACTGTTATTATGTAACTGTTGTAATTGTTTTGGTTGTTGCTGTTTTGTATCAGCAAGTTACTTATTGCAGCATTTACTGCTGTCATGTAACTGTATTTATTATTTTAGTCATTGTTGGTTTGTATCAGCAAGTTTCTACTGCAGTTTAATACTGCAATCTCTTGTAATTTAGATATTATCAATAAAAATAAATAAATAAAATTTAATAGATTCAATTATAGCAGAGTTAATTTTAGAATGGAGGACAGTTTCTTCTTGTAGTAGAAGTACACGCAATATTAATATTGGCAATTGTATAGTATCTATTTGATTAAGAAAATAAATAAATAAACAAAGGATAGTAATAGTTACTCTTGAAATGTTAAAATGTTACTGATGTAATATTATTATTTCAATTAAGGGAATAACACAAGGTTTAATGTTAACATATCATTTAATTAAGCGATGATGATAATATTATTATTAATTTGAGGTTTAAAGATATTATTGAGGTTATTTCAAGATTAAACAATATATATTATTAGCTTGGTTAAATGGAAATAGTAAAATTCCACTATACATGATCACTATTACCATTGGTTATGTAATAATGTGATTACTAAGAATACTGCCAATTATGGGATGGTGGGTATAGAGTAATGTGATACCAATTTTAAAATTAGCATCAAGTCATTAATGATAGGAGAATAACATCATTAAATTTTAATTTGTGATTGATTGGGATTAATGATATTTTTTTTTGAGGGGCTAGTAAAATAACCAAGTTATTAAGAAAAGAAGGATTGATTAATAATAATATTTTCTCTTGGGTGCCTAGACGATAATAGTATCGTTAGAGATTTATTGATGATATTTTAAATAAAAAAATGGATATATTGAGACTTAGTTGTTAGTATTGATCTTCACATTAAGGAGTGTGTTGTGGCTAAATAAAACTCTCCACCTAAAGGTATTCAACTAAAATAAATTAATCATCAATGTTCGGTTAAATAATAATACATATTTTTATATCGATTCATTAGTTAAAGAATAATAATACTATTATCAAGGTTCGATTGAGAATAATTAATATCATTACTATGATTAATTAGCATCATAGTTATTGTTCTAATCAAATGATGTTTAAATGATAAGGAAATTATTATGGTTTGGCTAATTGGGTAATCAATTTTAAATATTAATGCAAGGGTGGGGGTTGTCTCGATCATTGGAGGTTGTTACTAATGGATTTATTCTTATTTCTGTTACCAGATTAGTAATTTGATTTTGTCTAGGGTCACTATGTTTTTGTCTAAGGGCGTGTGCATCAAACTCTGCACATCCGACCTTGTCACCACCCTATACCTGCTTGGGGAATGTGTTGGTGAGTGATGGTATTCTTACATCACCATCTGATGTGTATAATATGGAGTCATGTGTTGGCATGGTTCATACCTATTATGGTTTTATATCAAACCAAAAAAAAAAACATGGTTGGGTTTTTCTAGTGAAAATTTTAGGCATTATAGATTCCAACAATCTCCCCCTTTATCATTGATGGAAACACTACTCAAAATTTCAATATTCTCCAATCTTCTCCCCATTTTACATCAAGGGAAAAGGGGGCCTTAAAATCAAACTATTCAACTTTCTAGTAGTCTCCCCCTTTGAAGATATATATTTGTATGTACATGGGAATAACTCCCCTTCACTGCTTCACTCCTATACTCATCTCTTCTTCCAAAAAACTTGACCAAATATGTACTACAAAACAATCTAAAACATCTTCATATGTACATTGCAATTTGGAAAGCTATCTATACAAAAGAAAAATGTATAACTTAGCTTGTAGAGGGAAAATTTCCTTGATTGGAAACCTTCAATTTTGCAAGGTGTGCCTCTAGATCCTTCTTTGTTGTCTCCCATTCCTTCTTAGCAAAGGAAATTATTCCACACTAATTTTCAAACTTCAAATGGATATTTTTATTTTCTTCCAAAGAGTTAGGTACTATATTCTATTGTAGCGTCTTCTCCATATCAAACAAAATTCCAGTCAAAGAAGTAAGCCTTGCACTTACTAGGCCCTTGAGCTACCAGTATTGCACTATTATATTTCCTTTCTACTCTAGCTATAAAGATATCCATGCATATTTTCAATTTCTATCCTTTTTTTTCATCTACATCTTTCATTGGATCATAAAATCTAAAGGCTTGAGCAATTTGAGACTCACTTGATTCCATTTGGTCTTTTATGCTCTTGGTGGAAACAAGCCATTTAAAATAAAATTGGAACAAATTTTTTGCTTCCTCTACGTAATTCTGAATATCCTTCAAGTTGCTCTGCAACTTACCATGTGAAGTAGCATATTTATTGGAAGCATCTACCAATCTCTTATCATTTATCCTTTTATTCACTTCCTTTTATAACTTCTCCTCTATACTAGTAGAATATTCCTTAAAGGAATCAATGAGGAGCCTTAGTTGTTGCACAATGGATAAAGAGTTGGCAACATTTACACCAAGAAAGCTATCTTGCAAAAATTTCACTGTCTCATCTATCATCTCAACACTCTTTTGGTGAGTCTATAAAATTTCCTTTCTTGTGGAGGCATGAAATGCATCAGTAAGTTACAACTTATGCAAGGGTGATATTTTGTCCATGTCAACCTATCCTTGATACATAGGAATTTGTAGCAATTGTGCTAACACCATCAATTGGAACTTAAGCTTCATATTGAGTAAACTCTTCAAGGAATCTTCAGAGGATTCACCAATGATTTGAGTGCTTCCTTATTCCATTTTCTTTTTCTCCTTCTCCTATAATCCTATTCTCCACTATTGGATTAGTCTTTTGCACTCTTATCTTCCTCTACAACTTTCTCACCATCTAGAGGATGCATGTTTTCATTCTTCTATGCCTCAGAGTTCTCTAGGTTCTCTTGATTTTCTTCTTTTTTTCTTAGCATTATTTTGCACATGCGAGAGAGGTAATTCTTGTTCTACTTGAGCTTCTTTTTTTCTAAGGTAACATCATTCTTATCTTTTTCAATAACATTCTCCTCTACTAGAGGGATATTATTTGTTATCATGGATTCCTGATCACCCTTAGGTCCAAAAACATGTTCTTGTTCAACATTCTCAACAAGTTCATTAATCTCTAGAGTGGATATATGATGTTACATTTTAGTCTCATCATCTGGGGACATGTACCTAACTTCTTGGCTAGATTTGCAATCTTTTGTAGTGTTTCATCCCTCAATCTCTCTATGTCTTCCTTATCCCTAGTCATCAAGGTGATAACTCTTTGCTTTATTCTAAATTCCTTATTTTAAACCTAAACCAATCTTGTCCTATCCTCATCTGTGAGAGAGGATACAATCTTCATCAAAGCATAAGTCCTTATCTTTGCATCTTCATTGAATGCCTCTTGTCTTATTTCACTCAAAACTCCTCTCAAGTCGTCTAGAACTTGACTTTCAATATCACTTAAATTGGTATTAAAATTATCCATAAATTTTATAGTGGCCTCTTAAATTGTGGCCTTATTCTCATTTTTCTCATTAGGATACATTCATGCAATTTCTTCCAACAAACCAAAATTTACAATTCCATTAAATAAAGCATCTAGTTTTAGAGGGATGTGTTCCCTTACTGAATGACATCTTTCCTTCTTTTTTCTCTGTCGCTTACCTTTAGGATAATTTTCTCCTATACCATATGTATTTTCTCTCTTCTGAATGACAAATGCCTTCTTCTACTTCTCTACTTCTTCCTCACTTTCTATATCCACAATATCAATTTTATCTTTCTTTGTACTAGTTTCTTCTTGGAAGACATGTGAAATTCTCTTCTTTCGGACCAATTGAGGTTTTTCCTCTTCAATGTCCTCTTCATCCTTGCAATTGATATATCTTTCTCTTATGTATTTTTATTTTCTTCTCATTTGTGAAGGATTTTGTTGTGTTGTAGGTGCACTAGTTGTGGCATTCTTCTTCACACCAACTACAAAATTAGTTCTGGAGGCCTTTGAAATAACAAGAGATAGAGTACAAGTATTGATGGAGGTATTCTTGTGCTTGGTTTCCCCTATGGATCCACAGACGAGGAATTTATTTTCTCCATAGTCCTTTTGGAAGAACTAACAATCTCTTCTAAATTTTCCTTCATTTTGTCTACATTTTTCTTTATTTATTTTTCTTTGTGCTTCAGATGCACTTCACAATATATCTCCTCATAGGTTCCAAAACTATAAATTCAATAGCGTCTCTTCATCTACTCAACATAATATTTGTAAGATCTATGATTACATATTCTACCACTTCACAACCCATTTCTAGAATCCAAATTTTGTTGGTTTCCACTGCTTTCATAATGCATACATATTTAGTAACCATACAAGTTATATCCTTCTTATAATTTTCAACAAAATTTCTAGGAATCCTTTCTCTTTCTTGCATCTTCTCCTAAAAGGTATTGAAGAAACCCCATAACATGCTATCCTAATTTTCTATGCTTCCAAACCTTCTTAAGTGATCCCTAAGGGTATGTGTAGGATCATGATGGGCCACAAAGAGGCGATATGATGGGTATATGTAGGGTATGTGGCTGACGACTTTTTTTTAACCCAAAATTGATGAAACGAAAAGGGTTTTTAAAGGATATTCTTAGCTTTCCACCAATATGAATTATGCTTTACTTTAAATTTAATAAATAATTACTATTCATTTTCTATTTGAATTACGACTAAAGTCCTAATTGATAGGCTGATTGAAAAACATCTATAGCTTTCAAATGGTATCATTTTTTTTGAATCTCAATCATGTATCACATTCTATGCTTTGCATACTATAGGATTAAAAAAGAAAAAATTGATTTTCATGAAGTTTTGACCAAGTTAAGGTGGTCAGACATATGAGTTTTTATATTTTTTAAAAAATTAATAAAAAATTCATAATTAATTATTTACTTGGAAAAAAATTAAAAAAAATATCCATCACATCGATACATGAGTCCTCTACTTATATCTAAAATATTATAAAAAAAAATTATCATTTTATTGTGGTTAGGATAGTCAAACAGACATCTACTTATTTTTTCCCTGAAATTTAAGTACTACTATAATGAAATTTCAAATTTTCACCAAATAGATTTTAAAAAATAAAAAATAAACCTAGTAGTTTAGAAAATACATCTAATTTTCTATAGATTCTATTCTTATATATTTTTAAAATAATATAGATAGCTTATTGAAATTTTTACATCAAGTTGCCTAACTCTGATTTTTCTAAATTTTTCACCACTTAAGGGCCTATTTTTTCCATGATGATCCTACACATATCCCTAATTTGAATTACAATAGGAATATCATTGAACCATACAACATTCTTTTCATGAGGAAGTTCTCTAAGCAAGTAAAATAACAAACATATGATAAGGGTACCATACCAGAACGAGTATTGAGACTCTTTTGTCTTCTGAAGATTCTCCATCAACTGTTGGCTTAGGAGCTCACATAAATCTATGTCCAAACCTTCTTTCACCATTTGGTGAGAAACATGTATAGTAAGTAGTTTCTGACATCAAGTTTTATCTATTGTTGTAGTAGATCTTGTAACCTATCATCATGGATGCATATTTAACTGTTAGATCATCAATGTCCTTTATTGTGAGGACACACTTGTCAAATTTTTCTCTAGTGAGATTCATCACCATCACATTTTTCACGTCCTTTATAGCTACAATGGGTCCTTCATAACATAAACCTATAACTTCCTTGATGGATTTCTTATTGATTAAATGTGGCATATCCAATCACATAAACTTATCATGAATTTCTCTCAAGGTGTACTTGACCCATGCATTCTCATAATAGAAGTTTAAAAAATTATTCCATAGATCTAGCTTCTTCTCTATCAAGATCTAAAATTCTAGTTTCAACTCAAAAATATATCTAGTGAGCTCATTAACCCAAAATTATTCCAACTTTTTATGATCATATTCTTCCATTTTTGCATGAATGTACATTTGCACATCCTTAGTATGCATTACACCATAAGGAACTCTTGAAAGTGCACCTTCTGGATTTTTTCCATGGATTTGAAGGGGTGTTTCTTGAACTTAGGTCTTGGCCATTCCAATACATCAATTACTTGAGGGGTAAACATTAATAACCACTTCTAAAATTAGGTTTTTAGCAGGAAATGATAAATACCTTTGAAGTCTTCTATTGATAGGGTTTCGCATAGCTTCAAATCTTTGCAAGTTGCTTTTGCTCTACTCTTATCTCTTCAAATGATTGATTGAAAATGAACTTTTCATATGTAAAAACACTTAGAAAACCCTTTGAATGACCTAAAAATCATTAAATTCATTGATTAAAAGTTAGGTCAAAATATGAAAAATCCTAACCGTGTTGACATAATCACCTTCAATCACTTCCAAAATCTCTAAATTAAGAATTTTTTCACTAGTGATCTCACCAATAGGTAAAGCATGTCAACCTACACCTTGTATGAATTTGTTGAAGGCATGAGCGCCATATCTTTAGTAAGGGCTTAAAGATCTTTTGTTAAAATTTCCCATAAGCCAAATTTCTTCATTTAGTTTTCAGAGGAAACATCTACACCAAAAGCTAGCAAAGACTCATTCTTAACTTCATTCTCCTCTATCTTATTCCAAGTATTGTTCATTTCATTCTTCATCTCAACCGGATTCACATTCTTTGTCGGATCAACCTTCTTTTGTGAAACAGATGGTTTCACATTCTTTCTTATGCAAATTTTTTTTGTGTCCTGGTTTATTGCATTTGTAACAAGTGACACCTTTTTGAAAAAGGTCATTTATAGCCTTTCTAGATCTACATTCATTAGATTTATTCTAAAATCCATTGCATGTATAATAGTATCCATTGAAATATTGAAACCTCATGCCATTATTATAACCATTCATTATCTAACTTTTGCATTCACTAGCACTATGGCCAAATCTATTGCATGTATAGCATTGACTGGGAAATGATTGAGCATTTTGATTCATTCTTCTTCTACAATCTATAGCTTTAAGTCCAAACTTATTTTAGGAATAAAAATAACCATTGAAATATAAATACCTTTATGCATTTGGTTGTCTAATAGGAGAGCTTTTGAAATATTTTTTCTAGTTCTAGACCTATTTGACATTTCTCTTCTTGTCATTCTTCTTCTTAGCATTATTTAAGGTTTGGTCTGACTTTGAAATTTCTCCTTTCTCAAACCCTAATCCTTCTTTGTCCTTAGAGGCCTTCTAGTCTACAATCATCTTATCAAGCAATGTGGAGCTCTTCTTGAATTTGTCTTCTTGAATCCTTATTTTCTCCAATTATAATCTCAAAGTTACAATATCTTGTTCAAGCTTTGAACATTCTTCATATTTATCTTTTAGTTTAGTATTCAGGCAGTCTTCAACTCTTTTTACTTCTTCAAATTGCACTTTCAGATTGGTGATAGTGTCATTTTATTTCTTAAGCTCCTTGATTCTATCTATAGCTTTCTTGAGTTTCTCTCTCAACTTCTTAATACATTCATCTTCATCACTAAGATCCTTTTCCAGATCTTTGTTCTTAGCTTTTTCTTTATCCAAATCATCAAGAGATGATTTGATTTATCCTTCCATGTCCACTTTGAAATCTTTAGAGTAAATCCTTTATCCTGATAATATATTTTGAAGGAATATGATACTTCCTTGTAGCCATGTGTTGAACTCCAAGATCTACCCCAATGATCAAGCTAATTGAAGGAACCATTTGAACTTTGATATCAATTGTTGAACACCTAGAATACTAAGAGGGTGGTGATTAAATATACTCATTAACTTAAATATTCATTCAGTGCATAACTTTAAACTTGTAGTAATGGAAAGGAACATAGAAAGCATGAATCAAATCAAAGAACACAAGAACACCATATTTATGTGCAAAAATCATGAAGGGAAAAATAATGGTGAGGATTAGCTCATACTATAGATATTGTAACCAGTTACAAGGTTTGATACAATTGGTGGGATCACTTTCCAAAACAAGAAAAGGCTCATTTCCAAAGGGCTCACTTCTCACAATAAAAAGAGATAGAAGAAAGGGTGGCTCACTGCCAAATATGAACTGCTAATAATGCATCTGACCTATGTTGAAGATACAGTTCCACTAAATCTTAGAATACTAACTTAATGCACTTCATTCTTCAGCTCAAAAATAATTCACTTCTCTACTCTAAATCCCACACACACTTAATTATCTCCAATCTCTACACATCGTACCACTATCTCGTACACGGAATTAACCTTGTATATATATTACAACCAACCAAAACATCAATTAGGTTGGCCCAAAAAATGTACCATTAGAAACTTCATCATGTCAGCTCAAAACTCAATAATACACACCTTGTAAAGGGAAAAAAAGTGTATAACACATTAAGATAGTTTGGAATTAACTATAATTAATCCCATAATTTTGCTCCAAACTCTACTCATCTCTATGCAACCCAAAATACTTAGGTTGGCACTACTAGGGAAGTAACAATAGAATGAACCATCTATTCACTCAAAAATTGACATGAGAACAACCAAAAATATTTCCACTTAGAGAAACATACTACATGCATCCTTAAACACTTCTACAAATTTGCATACCAAAATCTTTATCTACAATGGAATGCAAGGCATTCTAGATTGATACTCTTTCACTATTATCTTTGACCGTGAAAGACATTAGATCATGAAACTTTGGATTTAGAGTCTTCCAACATATATAATCAGTACCTAAAAACCACAGAACAAAATTATTCATATTGGAGCACTACAAACCAAAAGACTGATTCTCTAAACACTGGAACTGTATTCCAAACTAAGGTAACTCTTCAATCATCTAATCTTCACTAGACCAACACTTCTACATCTTTGCAATGGATTGCCATCAATAATGGTTTGTCATCAATAGAAACGCCATATACTGTCATATTCTCATCAATCTCCATTAATCTCTCCATTCAACTTATGTTTCCATCACACAATATTCAAAGACAAACTTCCAACAGTCTCTCCAACAAGTCAAGTTTCCAACATAACCTTCATGATCACCAAAATTCCCTTGGAAACTTTCAATGTTCTAGCTTGACATGTAAATATATAGCCTCTAGATTCTAGAAATCTTAAGGAAATTAAATTATTTTTGAGTTCTAGTACATGCCTTACCTTTTTTAATATCCTTACAACACCATAAAACATTTTAATCTTAATACTCCCAATCCCAATTTTCTTACAAGAAGCATTGTTTCCTAGAAGAACACCATTATCATCAATAGTGTGGTAAGAAGAAAACTAGTTCTTATGTGGATGCATGTGATTAGAAGCACCATAATACAATAACCATTCCTCATGATCTTGTAGGGTGTTATAAAGAGAAAATTATTCATCAATCATACATGAACTTGTATCTACCAAATTTTCTTACTTTTTGGAGTCATCATTGTCTTCTTACCTCTTCCAAAAATCTTTTCTTGAGATGCCCTTTTTTATTACAATACCAAAATTTTATCTTTCCCTTTTTTCCTTTTGATTTATATTTTAATGTACCTCTCAAATCTTCCCCTTTTATAGATCAGCCCCTAATGACCATTACTTCTAATGTGGAGGTTTCTATGTTAAATTTCCTTTGCACCTCTTGAGAAAAAAATTATCTCATAAGACAATCAAATTCAAGGGTATCAATAATGGTAAATCTAGTGGAAGTGATTAAATGATTCTAGGATTCAAGAAATGAACACAATAACATAAATACCTTGTCTTCATCTTCAATTTTTACACCCATACAAGTTGATTAGCATATAAGAGCATTGGAAATGTTTAAATGATCATCAATTAAATAACTTTTTCATTCACAAACTACACAATTGCCTCATCATGTAGATACAATTTTTCAAGGATTTTTTCATGTAAAGACTTTTCATTCTACTCCATAAGCATATTGTTGTTTCCTCTTCAAAAATATTAAAAAATAACATCATTTGTTAAACATGACCGAATTGTGCTAAGAGCTCTTGTATTTAGATCCTCAAATCCTCATTAGTAATATTTATAGTAGCTTTGAATTTATTACTAGTGCCTTGTGAAATCTGTGTTCCTCTAACAAATCATGCATCTTGAGCTTCCATAACTCAAATTTATTCCTACCATTAAATTTTTTGCCTCAAACCTTTCATTAAAAAACTTTGTCATTTGATGTTGCAAAACACCAAATCTAACACAGATGTTGAAAAATAATTGCTCTCATACCACCACTTGTTGTGGAAATGAAGATGTAAAACCCACAAACTTAAATAATATTGAAGCACAAATTAATTGTGAAGAAATAATAGGAAACATTAAATATAATAACATAATAACAAGACACATATTAACGTGGTAAAACCTTGACAATATGTAATGGAAACATTTATAGGGAAAATTATTTGTCTTCTTATTACTCATAGAAACTAATTACAATCTTCATGCTATTTCTATTCAATTATCATTACATTAATTTTCCTTCAAGAAAACAAGATAATATATATAATATTTTCAAGATAACAACCACTATAAAACTTAGAAAAATCTAACTTTTTTGCATTTCTTTAATATTTTTTGTTTTGTTTTATTGTTTTATCTTTTTCATAAGATAATTTTTTTGTTTTAATTCTTTAATTGTTGTCATTATCCAACATTATTTTACTCTATATTTAATTTTTTATTTTATTCAATATTTTCTAATAAAATACTTGAAAATTAATTTTAATATTTTTTTTAATTATTACTTTTACTATTCTATATTAAATATAACTTACTATTTCATTTCAAACTAACTAAACACACAGATCTTAGTGAATTCTTAAAAATAATTCTAGTGTATATAAGAATTAATCTATTGAATTTTAAAATTTATTTGAATTATTTTTTTTGGGATCAATGTGAGGTAGCTATATTGCTAGAAAAAAAAATTATTGCAATTTTTAAAAAAAAAATGATGTTGGTGTATTAATTTTCTAGTAAGATCTCTAGAAAGTGCTCCATTTATTTTAAGAAAGCTTGATGATCTTCCCAATAATATTCTAAAGTAGAATAACTCACTTTTATGAAAGGATCTTAAAAAAATATTCAGATTTCTCAAAAAAAAAAATTGACCTCTAGGACTTTAACTAGATTCATTTTAAACATTTGTCTCCTATCCTTTGAGGTTTTGAATTTAACCTATTCTTTAATTAAAATAAATATTTTTTTATAATGAAAGAAATCCTAAGATAAAAATTATGAATAAAATTTATATAAATTAAATTATATAGCTTAAAATTAATGGTGAAGCTTTTACTATAAATATTATATTTTTTATTTTATTGATAAAGAAAAATATTTCATTCAAATTGTTGGTGTTTTTTAGTGAACCAAGCTTATCTCACAATATAGCTTATGGGATTTCCATCTTCCAATAGTTAGCAATTGGAGAGATTGGCCAATGAATGAGTGAAAGCAACAATGCTTTCCTCCTGCACTTTGGGCTCTGCAAAACCCAGGTGGGTAATCCCATAGAAATTACTTAAGGTCCTCTATCAATTAACCATGTACTTTGTGAATGGAAGATTCATTCTCATAGATGTGCTCAATAGATGAATATTCTTAAGAATGTGGCAAATTCTTTATAGTACTTAACATCTAAAGCATGAGAATGGGCAATGCAACATGAAATTCAACAAATAAAAGATAATAGAGTATAGGCTTTGTGAATGACCCCATGGAGCTGTAATCTAAGACACAACTACTAAATCAATGCCTAATCATAGGGTGAAGAGTCAATTCTAATACAAACCATAAAACATGACAACATTTAACCCTAGTACTTACGAGAATTTGCACAATTGTATTACAATATATGCACTTTGTATTCCAAATTCACCACTAATTATCAAATCCAAATAAAATCCACACTAATCTATCCTTCAATTAAATTAATATAACTAATTCTTTGAACCTGAACCATAATCAAAGCATACACCATCAAAAAGGCAATGAAGACCAATGAAAGATCCTTAATCATGTTTTCATTAATAATTTGTGAAAATGCTACAATGGAGAGAAAATTAACTTAGAAATTTAAACAATATCTCTTCAGAAACACTAGATCTATCATATAATAACAAATTTGCAAAAAAAGACTCAACTAATTAACCTAGAACTAGCTTCTATGTAAGCTCTATGTGCTTACATTACAATCTGGAATCAATTCCACAACCAAGGACCCCTTACAATGAAACTATTTCTCATTTAAGAGAAAGGAGAAGACAATAGGAAAGCCCTAAAATCAATCTACTATTGACACATGACACACCTAACTCGCATTGATTTGTAATTGACTAGCCTTTAGAAGATGCTTCTTCACTTCATTTTCCCTCTTCATTTTTCCTTCTAAAGTTGATTTGTCCTTCTCAACTTATGAATCTCGTGTACCCATTTTACCTACATGTAAAACCCCATTTTTCAGCTCCATTTTCAATTAACAATGAAAAATAATAACCTCTAGGTCAAAACCCACTTACCCATATGTAATTTTTCACTTACTTTCATCACAAACATTTGAAAATTTATTTCATATTTTCCCTAAATGTATTTTCACTTTTGCATAATATTTAATATATTTAGAATATTTTAAATATTAACATTTGAAACATTAAAAAAAATGCAAATATTAGTTTTTCCTTGGTGAAATTTCACTACACACAAATGGTGACCCCTGAAGCCAATATTTTTTGTGTGCAGCCATAATCAATTATTTAAAACATGGGTTTTAAATCACATTTCACCCAACAATCAAAATTTAGGTGCCTCATTTGTAAAGTGGCCTATCGGACATGTTCACTGCAAAAAAAATACATTAAAATAATGTATCAAATGGCCTCCATTTTTTATGAAAATGGAATTGAAGATGTTTCAAACCAAAACATGAAATGGGTTTCCTTTAGAATTTTGAAATTTGCAACTTTCTGGAACACCAAATCTAGCCTGGTCGCAATAAAAAAATGCATTAATTAGCCCATCAAAACTCACCGAGGAAGCGTGAAATTGAGCAAGCCTACTACCATATGAATTTGCAAGATGACCCACAAGTTGTAAAATTTTAATCGACAAAGAGGGGCTCTCGGGTAGATTTAGTGGGATGTGGACCTAACCTCTGTCATCAAATTGAAAGGGCAGACACTTCAAATTTTACAAAATTTGAAGGTTTTGTCACAAATATTATCTGCTATTCTAATAATTATATAGAAAACATTAAAAAGCTTAATTAAAGATACCAAATTTGTAAGAAAATAAAGATTAAATAGTTTTATTAAAATATATTTCAATTTTTTTAAAAAAAAAAATTGTTTAAAATAAATTTAAACTATTTCAAAATAATTTACAAACAAATATAATATAATATAGATATTTATATTATTATGAAAAACCTTGTAAATAAAAAGCAATTTTGACAAGAAGATTATGTAAAATTATAAGATTGTTTAGTTAAGAAAATTTACAATCAACATCTACAATATCAAACAAACCTCATAAATGAAAAGTCTTTAAAGAAGATACATCTAGTTTGAGTTATACACCATTTTATCATAATAGATTTGATAGATCAAGGGATTTGGATATGAGAAACACATAGAAAGGGCATGATCTATATAGAAATCATCTAAATATACTAAGTTATAACATTCATAAGGCTCAACAAGTTAGATGAGATATGATTTAAAAATCTTGCTTCTTTCTGAGAAACCATCTAGTGACATTAATGATATGGGCATCAATATAAAATATATTTAAAAAATTTATATAGAAAGGATCGCATTGATAATTATATATTTAAATTCAATTCTAATTTATCAAATAATTATTTAATGAAAATTTGATTTATGGATATTTTTAAACATTTTTTTATATAGATTTTTAGTATACTATATTCATCTTAAAACAAATAAGTATTATTATTATAAATTAAAGCTAAAAGGTTGAGGAAAATTGAGATTGGTCCCTGTGAGTGAGCTCGTGGTAGTCTCAACCTGGGACGAATGGTGACCTAGATGTGTGCATGTCTATCTGCTTTGTGGGATCGGTTTCTTTGATCTTTTTCATACTCAGGAGGGTCTTTTTTTTCTCTTATTTTTTTATCTCTATAGGCTCTTCAACACAATTTGTTTCCTTTCATGTAGCTTGGTGGGGGAAGTAGTTGGGCTTAGAGAGACCATTGTTTAAGGTGCTAAAGATTCTCCTAGTTTTGGAGACACTATTTGGTGGCAACGGGAGGATTTGGGTCATCGGCCTAGACCTTCTTTGGGTGGAAAAGTTTGTTGGTTTGGAGGATGACATGTGGGGTGTGTGTGAGGGGTTTTGGTTTTTTGTAGGCTTGGTGGTGGGATTTTGAAGTGGTCAAGTTGTGGGAAGTGATTTTGTTAGGTCAGGACAGTTGGGTGGTGAGATCATGGTGCTAAGTGTTTGGAAGGATGAGGTGCCAAGAGATGACATGATGATGGAATTAAGTGATGGGGGTCCAACCATGTCTTCTTCTGAAGTAGGGGTGTCAAGGACTAGCACATTTAAAGTGAAAAAGGTTAACGAATGTTTGGAAACAACTCAAGTGTATCCCTTGGTGGTGATTCAAAAGGAAATAGTTGCAGAGGATTTGGCCTACTTCAACAAGCATGTGTTAATTTGAAAGTTTTTTGGGATGAGCATCTCTCTTCCTCTCCTTGAACCCTAGATTTGGGGGACATGGAACTTGGAAGAGGAATTTGAGATTCTGCTAGCTACAAATAATTTCTTCTTGGTGGACTTCACATGCATCTCTAATCAAAATAGGGCTTTTGAGGGTGGCCCGTACTTTTACAATCAGGTTGAAATATTCATTAAACCATGGCATGTGGGATTTAACTCATGGAAGAGATGTCATCCAAGGTCTCGATTTGGGTTCGCCTTCCTCGGCTACCTTTGGAATGTTCTAGAAGAGATATTTTGTAGTCTATTGTCATGTCACTGGGAAAACCGATTGGCCCCTCTCAGCAGACTCTAGAGAAGAGGATCTTTTCGTAAGCACGTTTCTAAGTAGAGATTGATTTGAATCAGCCTCTACCTAACTCCATTGATCTAACTGTAATCAAGGGAAAATCTCATATTTGTTAAAGGGTTAGCACAATAACATTAAAATTCCATTGAAGTAACAAAGCACAAAGGAAATAATATGAAAACAAAAAGGAACAATGTTACCCTAAGTCCTCATCTTCCATGGTTAACCTTTGTTACACCTCCTAGCTTGCAGTAAACAAAGATGCCCTCAGATTTCAAATGAGCAACTATGAAAAATGACAAAGCCCTATGCAAGTGTTGAAGGATTTGTATAAAAGAAATGATTTCACACTAAGATGACAATGACTGCAAATGACAATGACCATAACCTAAAATGAACAGAAATGAGCCTAAGAGATCCTGGAATAAGAACAAAATTGCCATTTTATAAAAACTGCAATTTTGAACGTGTGACCAAGATGAGAAGATGACAAATACCCTAGAATCAATGGTCAAGATTGAATGTTGTAGTATGAATTAGGGTTAGGTCAAAATTAGGGCAAATGATAAGAAATGAATGGCCAAAATTGAATTATAAAATAATTCAATCAAGGGCTGAAATTAAATGAGATGTCAAGAGATAAGATTTGATTTGGAAGATAAGATTGGCACATATAAAGAGGTTGTTGAAGAAATTAAATAATAAAAATTATTTAATTTAGGTGACCAATGAATAATTAAATAATAAATATATTATTTAATTATAGAGGAATGTGACAACAAGAATAATTTTGAATTAAATAATGATTTAATTCAAAATTCAAGAGAGTGGACCAAATTAAATAAATAAAATTTATTTAATTTATGAGAGAAGTGGCCAATGAATAATTAAATAATTAAAATAATTATTTAATTATAGTAGAAAGTGGACAAAAATTAAATAAATAAGAATCTATTTAATTTTAGAAAGAGGGGACTTAATTAGTGACGTAATTAAATAAATAAATTTATTTATTTAATAATCAAGAAGAAATAAATGAAAAGGGGAATTAAATAAATTAAGAAATTTATTTAATTAAAGGAAGACCTTAGACAATTAATGACGTATTTAATAAATAAAATTTATTTATTTAATAATCATGAGGAATAAATGACATGAATTAATTAAATAATTATGAATTATTTAATCAATAGTCGAATGTGGACCAAGGACATAATTAAATAACTTAATTATGCTAGGACGAAAGTGGTAAAAATGAAGCTTGCAGGCCTAGGTTATTTTTAGGTGTCTACATTTTGCCCCTCTTTGTCATAATGTCGCGTCACATTGTGACAAAGAAAATAAGTCAAAAAATGCCCCAGTGCAAAATAAGATGAGGAAGAATGATGAAGAGGGTTACGGTATGCCCCCTCGAGAGGACAGACAAGTTACAAGAACATGAGTGTGCTCTCGAAATGGATGAGAAGACTAGAATATGAAGAGACAAAGAAATGTTAATGAAAATGATATGGATGATGATATGGATGCAATACCTATATGAGATGAGCGAGAGAAGATGACAAGACTAAAGGAGATGCATGTAAGTTCCTAGACCAAATCCTTCAAACCTTACCATAGGACTAATATTTATTGCTCTTAATCATCATTGGGCTGTAAAAATGACACAAATGGACAACAAACACCATGGTATGACGTAGACCAAGGTGTGCAAGGTCATCCACTTGAAAAATAGATAGTCACAGACAAGGAATGTCCTAACTCATACTAAGGGTCATGTTTCCCCAGTCCTTTTATCAAGACAATCCACATACAGTAGTCAAAGAAAATAAAATAGGCCAGGAGACATCATCGCACCTCTAAATCCTTCATGGGACATCCTTGAGGTAGCTAGTAACATGACCAAAAAGATAAGACAGTAAAAATATAAGACAAAATAGCCAAGATAGCCAAAAGATAAGACAAGAAAGACCAGAAAGATTAACAACCATGTAATTTTGTTTGCCAATGTTTGTTTGCCAAAGATTGATTTCTGGTCGGTTTGATAGTTTTGATAGTTTAAGAGTTTTGCCAATTTGATAGTGTTGACAGTTTGACGGGGCCTATTGTCAGGAAGGACACATCCTGAAAAGGCAAAGGACATTTTGACGAGGTCTAACTCCAAGAAGGACACATATTGAAGAGAACCAAAGAGTGACGAGATTGACATTGTTTTTACTAATATGTTTTGGCAAGTTGGTTGATGTTGACTATATGATTGATTGGACTGTGTTGTCTAATTTTGACCAATTTTGACATTGACGTTTCAAATGACTATCTTGCGTCTGAGTTTGACTATGTCTGACTTATTTGACTGATGTGACGATTGTGACAAATTCCATGATTTTATTTTGACAAACCTAAAGGACTGACCTAATGTCTCGGGGACTCATCGACTGATGGCCTTGCCTATGTAGCAAATGCGCAGAGACAACGTAGTTCGACAATGACATGGACTGACTGACATGACTGACTTTGACTCCATGTGACTGACTTTGACATTGATTTGGATGTTTTTGTGTTTTTCTTTAGGACGTTTTATGATTTTTAGGTCTTTCTTCAGGACATTTTATGATTTTTTTGGTCTTTCTTCAGGACATTTTATGATTTTTTGTCTTTTTTTTAGGACATTTTATGATGTTTTTTTTTTATTTTTGACATTTTTGGATTTTTTTGGATTTTTGAGAATATTTTGAGGTGTCAATGGATGAAAATTTAGGTAGCCTTTGTGCTAGATACCAATGACAAGGGGAAAACCAAGTCTAGGTGCAAGGGTGGGTGATAGGATAAGGGATAAAAGGCTCATGATAAATGGATGGATGTAAAGGATGTATGCATCATAAGAGAGCAAGGATGTGATCTCCAAAGACTATGTCGCATAGGAATGACATGCCCCATTCTAGGTACAAGACTTAGGATTTTTCATGACAAAGCTGATGACAATAGGATAATGATATGATTGGTTTAGATAGGATGAGGTATGTCAAGAGATACCCAAAACATGTTACAACATTTTTCCCCTATGTCTTCATCAAGATCAAAAGGAGAAGGGTGGATAAGTGGACCCAATATGATAGGTAGGATGGAAATGATATGACATGAAAATGATAGGTTGGATAGATAAGACGTTGTGCCCCCAAGTGTAAGTGACGTAGAAGATCAAACTACACATGATGCCTGTTTTTCAGGTTTTCATCATGGTACTTATCCAGGGCACCTGTTTACCAGGTTTTCACCATTGGACGAAGGGATTTCTCTTTACTTTCCTTTTTTTTTTCTTTTTTCTTTTTTTGGACTTTTTGAATTTTTTTTTCTTCTAATTTTCTTGACTTTTTGACTTTTTTTTTGACTTTTTTGACTTTTTGACTTTTGGACTAGGATGGAATCAAGTGTCTAGTTGCATGAAAGGTGATAGTCCTATGAGGGATGGATTTCATTGCATGGACCATGTCAAATGCCATTATGCCCATAGATGTTGGTAAGGGATGACATGAAATGGAGATGGTGTAGGTAGATGACGGATTATGATGTGAATTAGAGGAAAATGGTGGATTATATGGGAATTATGCAAAAGATGAATGGGGAGGCTTAGCCAAAGGCATGGACCATAGGGATGTGATGGGGAAGATATATAGGATAGTGGATGGGGGATGGGAAGATAGAGGTACGTGGGAATGGAATCATGACCAATGGTTGCACATATTGTGATAAACATTGAAGCTTTTGATGTGGATGAGGTGTAGGAAGCAATGGAGATGTTTGCTTAGGAGATGGGTGATGAAGTGCTTTAGGTACCCACATAGACTTAGTATTTTTATGACTTTTATTTGGCTTGTGGGTTTTAGGACTTTGATATTTTTGAATGGAATGTGTATTTTGGATGGAAGTGGATGGTTGGGATTTTTGTGACATGGATGCCTCATTCGACTTGATTTCTTTTTGCTTAGATACCCAAACCATTTTGTTTTTAGACTTTGGTTTTGTAGGTATGGGCTTATATATCTTTTTAGATGTACTTGGATTTGACTTTTTGAAATTGTATTCTAAGGCATTAAGACCTTTAGAATTTTTGACTTTATAAATAGAGGCATCCAAATTTTTATTTTTGAATCCCATGGGGTGGATGGATTGAGTGGAAGCTTTATGTTTACACAATGTGTGCATTTGTTGGTCATGACTAGGATATTTAGGGTATTTATGAATGATTGGAATATTAGGGGTTGGAAGTAATGGTGGCAAAGCAGATGGAGGGAGATTAGGAGTTGGAAGTAATGGTGGTAAATTGGATGGAGGAAGGTGTATGGTCACATGCTTTTGACACTTTGTAGGATGACGGTGGTGGAATGGCAACATATGTCTTAGGTGTATGGTAGGATTTATGATGGAAGGAGGTGGACTTAGGAGACATGGGGGAAGTACCAACATCTTGAGATTGATGTCTTTGGGGTATGCAATGGACAATGGGACTAGGTGTAGGTGGAACACTAGACACGAGTTCCTTATTGGAAAGACCAAGTGGATATGATGGAGGACTTGCAATGGGGTTGATAATGGGTGATGGGGGATCATTAGGATCTTGATTAGCATTGTGTTCACTTAGATCCAAGGTATTTGTTTGATCTTCTATACTAGCTTGGGAGGCAAGTGTCTCATCAAGGGAAGTGGATGTTTGAAGGTCATGGATGGTGCTAGGTGGAGGTGAATTTGGAATATCTTGCTCATGGATAGGCTCTTCATCATTATGGATATCATCTTGATCATAAGAGAGATATAGATTATGGACAGGTTGGATGACAATGATTTGATCTTGATTAGGACTAGGGCTTGATGTTTCCACATGCTTAGGATTAGGCTCTTGACATACATCTTGGGTTGCTTGAATGGAAGTAGAAGGGGATGACTCTTGGAGAGACTTGACATGTTCTAGATGGTCAACAACATAGGAGCATGATGGAGGTTGACTTGGACTTATGAGGGGAGACTCTTGACTTGGCCCAAGGGGTTGAGGATGACATGGTTGACTTGAAGGACTTGGCATGATGTTTGAGGACTCTTTTGTATGTTCAAGTATATGAGTTGAATGACATGGTGGCAATTGATTCCTTTCTTGTAGCCATTGGGTCACATCCTTTGTAGGTGGATTGGTGGATTTAGATAATGCCATCAATTTATGTTTTAAATATCTAAATGTAAGGCATTGATTTGATGAAGGATTAGATGATGGTGGGGGAAATGAAGAGTTTGATTGGTTAGAAGGTGGAGAGGCCAATGGATTAGGACTAGGACATGGTGGCTTAGGGATAGACATTTGATTGGATGGTGGTAAGGGTGCATGGACTAGATTGGTGTTCCCCTTGTCAAAGGTGGCATTAAGACTTAAAGGCTCTTGATGTTGTTGCCAAGGTGGACTTGGGAAGCTACGTTGTTGTGATATGGGTGGACATGTCGATGTGGCATTGACATGGAAGGTAAATGGATTTTGTGGGCATGATGATGAAGGTGACACATAGGATTGTGGTGGAATGTGTTGAGGTTGGAATGGTGTTTGGACTTGTGATATGATTTGTTGTTGTGATGATGATTGAGGGGTTGAATGGGATAATGACTGTTGAAAGGTTGATTGATGTGGATAAGAGTTGAAATTAGAAGAGTGGTGATAGGTTGATGAAGGGGTAACATGATATGTGGATGGATGAGGTTGATATGATGATGTAAGTGACACATAGGGTTGATGTGAAATGTGTTGATGTGGTGATTGGACTTGATAATGTGCTTGTTGGACTTGACCGTTGGCCATGAGGTATTGGATTTGTGCTATGAGTTGTTGCATTTGTGGTGATTGGTTGGTTTGAAGTTTTTGGATAATGTTATGGGCGCTTTGAATGATTTGTTGGTCTAAAGGTGTTTGATTTGTTTGAGCTTTATGAAGCATGTGAATAATCCCTAGTGTTATGTCTTCAAATGTTGTCATGGTGTAAAATGATGTTGATTAGATTAAAGAGATGATGATGATTAGGATATGATGTGGAATGAGAAGATTGGATGACTTGGACGATGTGGAAAAAATTTGTTGGAAGTTTGACTTGGGCAATATCAAACACAATATCTCACATGTAAATGCATGAACACACACACCAAGCACAATGATAAATTTTTCTTCCAAGATTAAATGTTATGATTAGGAAAACACTTGAATACACAACAACAAGCCCTATGACTAGTCAAGTGGGGTATGGCCAATTAGGTCTCAAGCTAGATTGCACAAGGTTGAATAAGGAAGAATTTTGAAAGAAAAATATTGCCAATAAGCCGGGAGAAAGGGGTAACCCACCCTTCACCTTCACTTCCCAAAGGTATAAAGTTCTTTGGGGCTTAGCTTAGAGTGACAAGATTTCAACTCCCAAATGAGTGTGTCTTTAGATTCACACTCGATTGAGGTCGTCCCTTGGAGGGGTGTGTGCTCCAAGTAGGCCTCCTAAAAAGGGTATGACAAAAGCAAACCAAGTGAGGTGTTTTGGAGGACACACACACTTGATTCACACTCACAGTGATTAATTTCCCTTAGAAATGAAATGTTTGTATGCAAACAATAGAAGCACTTATTCTTTTTAACCCCAATTCAAATGTGTAGGAAGACAATGGTTAATTTTAGACCCAATTTTGAGATGTGATTGAAGACAAAATTCATTTTTAAGAGCCCAAATCCAAATGTGTGACAAACAAGATTAAGAAATGGAAGATGGAATATGTGCACCTGATTATTCGCTTTCCAATTTGTTGTGTATGAATGATATTTCTGCCACTAAGACTCCTTATGATTACCTACAAAATCAAAAGAAATAATATCATAATGCAGCCATGAAAAATAAATAAACTCATTAGAAAATTGCAATTTCAGATACATATTTTTAACATAGCCGAATTAGATTCGATTATTTGAAGACATTATTGATCTGAAAAATATAAAATAAAACAAGAGACTGATATTATTTTTCGGAGAGCTTTCCAGAAGTGTAAAGAAGTCAGAAAAATTCCCTATTTTGCGCCCAATATTAATTTTTTATGAAAAAGAATAAAAAAATTATAAAAAATACAAAACAGCTCCACAAATTCTGATTTTTTTACTAAAGTCGTATTCTGTCATTCAAATCTGCAAAAAATAATTTGTGATTAGATCAGCAACCGTTTGTGAGATATAGGTAAATATGTGTGAAACCCTAATTTTAAAAGATCTGTTATTTGACTAATAATTTCACATCCAAATTTAAAAACTAAAGAGTAGACCCCTATCAAAATTCAAAGATCTTTTTAGAAATGTAAACATATCTGAAAAATTCGATTATTTGCTCCCGAAATTTATTTTTTATGAAAAACAGAAAAACAATTATAAAAAATTCAAATCGGCCCCAAAAAATCTGATGTTTGGAATGAAATCTCTAAACGTTGTCTCCAATCTGTAAAAAACAAATTGTGAATAAATACGTAGCCGTTTGAAAGTTATGGCGAATCTTTGGAAACTAGGGTTTTGTCCACAATGATGTCAAACCTGCAACAAAAATCAAACAAAACCTGCAACAAAAAGAAACCCAACTCCAAGATTTCTCAAAATGTGTTAAAATATGTCAGGTTCACCAATGTAATCAAGGGAAAATCAGATTATTGTTAGAGGGGTTAGCACAATAACATTAAGATTCCAATGAAT